>JAQFJB010000020.1:10657805-10671252 GCA_029874875.1 Naso minor
CTCCCATTTAAAGTAGTTATTGTACAGTTATATTTTGTCATACATGGGTATAAGCATAATATTTGGGAAAATATATTTTTGTAAACTGTATTTTTTTTTAAAGGTTTGGTTTATTTGAACTTTGTGGTTGATAATTCATTACTAAAGTTTTGACGGACTAAAAAATTTTTTTGGTGTTCAGATCTTTTTTCACTTGCTACAACCAAAAAAAGTCTAACAAGGTTAGAGTGTATTTGACGGGACTTGTGGTGTTGCTACCTGTGAGGATGATGTTGGGGATGTTGCCGTGGTTACTGTAGCCGAGTTGCTGCGAGTCCTGTAGGCTGCTCCCGGTGAGGCCCATCATGGCTGCCTGTGTGTAGTTGAGGGTGGAGCACTGGTTGTAAAGGCTGGTGGAGCTGATGGGGTTCTCGATCATGTTGAACTGCTCCAGCTAAACGGCACAGGATTGTAACCCAGAATTCAGACGTAGATTATCTACAGAAAACATTTCTGTCATTGCTGATTATTGTGCAATCTGTGTCACCTGGTGAGAGAGGGCATTGGTCTGCCTCAATGCCAACTGCTGATCATAGAAGGAGTCGCCGAATATGCTGCCCACTACAGGAATGTGCTGGAGGAGGAGAAGCAAGCCACAAAACTTAGAACAAATGTCAAGAAAGCAGCTGTAGTTTACACACAAAAAACAAATTAGCCAACACACGTTATCTGGGCCCACAAGCAGACACTTCAGCGATGGAATAACAGATAAAACGAGCAAAAGACAAAGTCACACAGCTGTCACACTCTGCAGTGGCCAAAGCAAATGGTTTTCATGACAAAGGCTGTGGTGGTTGAGAGACAAAAAGAGGAGGTGAATTAAATACTCGAAAAAAATCCAGATGATCTTTTTCTCATTTTCTAATAATTCTAATATGGCACAGAAAAATTTTTTAAAACTAAGACATGGGATGGAAGTATGAATGTGCAGTGATGTGTTGACCACAGCAGCCCTGTTCACCATGACGCAAACACACACCAACTGTTAAAAGGGAAATTCTGGTATTTGTCAACTGGAGTGTAATTCTGATATTTTTGTCCATTGCGACGGCTGGTCAAGGTAACTCTAATCCTCCCCTCATGTTTTTGACTTCCTGCAGCATGGATCCACTCTGCTACGCACTGCTACGCAGTTCACAGTAACAGCAACACTCTCGGTCGGAATCAAAGACAAAGTCTTTGGAATTATTCGGACGTTAGCTTCACGAGATAATAAAGGGTAACTAAACTCCCAGAGATTTGGCTAAAGTGCCTCCTTCCTGAAATTCAACAAACATCCAGAAAGTGGAAAAATGTATCAATTCGGGCAGCACTAGGAGGCAGAGCTTTACTTGAAGTAGACCAGGAGAACTGTATAGTTTGAGTATTTAGTGACTGTCGTTAGATTCAGCTGTTAGCATATTTTAGTTTTCGCACATGTCCAAAGTTCATTTAAGTTCATAAGCAGGTGGCTTCTCTCCGCTGGAACACCCCCCCCCTCACAGCGATGCGCTACTACCAAAGACAAAGTAAAACTAAACTCCAGTCAGTTATTTCTTCATTTCTTTAACACATCTGAGTTACACTTGACACTCAAGTAAGAGGAAAAACGGTACGTGCGATCTCCTTCGCTGCAGCCTGCCTCTGTCTTGTTCAAAAATCCGTCGATCAGTTACTTCCTTGTCGGGTTGTTGTTGTAGTATTAATGTTATTTGCTTTCCTCACTCAGTCAAGACGAGCAGAGACACTGCACGTGGCGAGCAGTAACACGGTTTAGGCTGCATTACCTTTTATCTTGCTAATCTATGGCGGTGTGTGTGTGTCTGTTGGTGTGTGCATGTGTGTACTGTTTCCTAGGTGATTTGTGGGAGGGTATAGGAAAGAGTAACATTTAAGTGACTGGGCGGGTCTCTTCTCGCCACAGTCTTCCGAATCGTGAGCCGTTGTTTCTTTTTAGAGGGGGCGGGTTGCAGTGGCTTGGTTGGTGACGATAGGGAGCACCAGACACGTCACATTTCACCTGATCGACCAATCGCGATGCAACAAAAAATTGCATCGCAATAGCAGCGTTTCAACCAGGAGATAGCAGTCGCCACACGCATTTATAACGAAACATGGAAAAGTCAGTTTATTTGCACTAAAATGTCAAGATTTAGACCCGAATCAATCAAAAACGCAGTTAATTAAATACTTCTTAGCCTTGTTTATCAGCTGAAAAAAGCAGTTATGGGGTTTAGTTACTCTTTAAAGCTCGGAGCAGAGTGTTTCCTAAATATCTATGCTGGGGAGTAAAATATCATTTTACAAGCAGTGACACTGACAAAAAGACAGAAACGCTGCCCATGTTGACAAATACTGGAATTTCACTTTAACATTTTCTGGCGATGAGAAAAGCAGCAACACTGTGTGACTGGCATGTTTTTAGTGGTGGAGTCCCAGTCAAACTGTTTCTAAAATTAGCCTTTTAGTTGCAAATGCAACAGAAGTGACTTATTCAGTGCACGAAAGCCTAAAAATTCAGATGGTTGTACATTGTTCTTGTACCTTTAAAATCTAGTTTCTCCCTTTTTCCAACTGATCCACAAAAGATGCAATATAAACCTTACTCCACTCCACTATGTGTTGAAATAAAGAACATGGATATATATATATATAGATATGGACACTGGCACCAGAGGCTGCAGACAGTCAGAGTTCACCTCCACACATCAAAATCCATCTCTGTGAGCACATTCCCTCCCTAACCCTACCAACACACAACTGTACTGCCAGATCAAACACCGAGACCATCAAGTTTGCCACTGACACAACAGCGGTTGGTCTCATTAGCAAAAATGATGAATCTGTATACAGGAAGGAGGCGCAGGAGGAGCAGCTGTGCAGATCTCACAATCTCTCCCTCACAGTCAACAAAACAAAACAACATCGTGATTGACTTCTTGAGGGCTCGCTTGAATTGGAATTTGTGTCTATTTGCATCGAGTAATGCAAATGACATGACATGAAAGTGTGAAATGTGCATAACTATTCTCCACATTTAACAACTTTTAAATATATTCTGATGTTACATATTTTAATTTTTTTGTTTAAAAATGGCCAACTATAACTTGGACCACCGCCATTTAGTCTGAAAATACTGAGACATGACGCTGGTCCATCTCGCCCAACACTACTGCTCGTATACTTCATACTTGCCAAGACATGAGAAAAAAAAACTATTTTAAATGTTATTTTTACTTAAAGTCACATTCAGTCATTCAGTTCATGTTCAAATTCATGTTTGTCTGTCTATTTGGTTCATACGACGAGCAAAATGGAAGCAAACAATCTCAGACCACTTGTGAAACTAAAACTCATCCATATCGAACGTCTCTCTATCATGTGTGGTGGTTCCAACTAAAAAGACTTGATTTTTACTGTTTAAAAGATTAACACTGCAAGAACAACAACTGGTCAGGGCCTCCATCAACAAACTATCGCCATTTTGACATGCACACAGTGAACAGTGACAGTGGTGATGAAGAAATGAGTTATGCAGCGGCTGACACCGTGAGTGGTTAACTGCTGATACTAGGAATGAAAAGCAGCCTAACTCGACTACAATTAGCTTTCCCCCAGGTGCAAAGCCCTTCCCCAAACAGCAGCTAGCTCGGTGGCTGGGCCCTTACTTGAGGCGAGCCGCCGGGGGAGAAGCCTTGATTGGAGACTGGGGAGGTTGGAGACTGAGTGGCTGGTGAGCCAGTCTGATTGCGGTACTGTTGGAGGGAAGAGGGTTAGCTAGCACTAAGCTTCATGCCTGTCACAAACAAATCTCAAAGGAGGGGATGTGAGAGGGCATCAGCTCTGGATCTGCTCATTGAGTTTAGTGTGTATAATTGGGAAATATTACCAATCACCACCAAATAAACTGAGGGACATCTCTGTGGCTGGACAGCCTTTCTACACTTCTGGAAAACATGACTGTAGATTAGGAACATGTGGTGCAACTCTAAAATGGTCAAATTATAATGGTTGTAGCTTAATATAGTCAAAGGTGTATTTCTGTATCTTATACGCTTACATCAGCCAAGTTCTAGCTTTAACAGCACACACAAGTTTAAAGCAACTAGCCAGGTTTTAACCCACACAAAAGCAGAGAAATAACAGAGGAAAACTGAGTAAAAGATATTATACTCTGGTATTCGAGAGTGAAGTTGTGTTCCTCCTACCAAAGTCAGTCTAATAAAGCCAAGTCTTATTAAAAAAAGAAAAAAAAAAGAAAAAAGGTTGTAAAAAGTTTTACTGGGATGTTTTCAGGGCAGCTGAAGAACTTTCAGACTAACCAGGTGACAAAATGAACAGAAGCTTAAGAATCAGAAAAATGGTCCCTGTCATTTCTACAAATTAACAGTTTCCTCTGCATTCCACCTTTTGACTGGACTTCCTGGTTTCTTACCGAGCTGACACTGATGCTGGCGGTGGTCTGGCTCTGGCTGTCTGGCGAGGGGCTGCTGGCAGTGGCCGAACCAGGTGAGGCCAGAGTTGGCAAGGTAATGAGCTGGATGCCCTGCGACAGGGCCTGCTGCTGCTTCTGGAGGTCACTGAGCAGCTGAGCCTGGGCCTGAGGCGTCAGCTGGTTGAACAGTGGGTACTGGGCCAGCTGCTGCTCCAGGGTCAGCGACTCTGTTGGCACGGCCTGAGAAAAGATAACATGGGCTCTTAGACTAGTCCCTTAAAATGCAGCACGTGCTGAACTTACTTCTGTTAAACTAGACAGTTGTTGGCCACTCTCTTTAATCAGGTGTATGGGGATCTTACCTGTGTGATGTTCACAGGTGAGGAGAGGGTGGGTGAGAGCTGCTGTGGGGACTGTTGGAGGTGGAGGTCAGAGGTGAGGGTGAGCGGCACCACAGGTGGTTGTCTGCGCTGTGCCGTTACAGTCATGGTGGGCTGAGAGGAGGTGGGGATCCCTGGCAGGAAAACAAATAAGAGGACACGTGAAAGCGCTCTAACATCCTCCCAAGATGCGCATTTAGAGGTTCTAATGTTTTACAGTTTTCAAATAGTAGTCATTACCATGGCTGGCAGCGCTGATGCCTAAGTGGGTGAGGTTAGTGGTCAGGCTGCCCGTGCTGTTGGACGAGCTTAGAGAGGGGAAGGCCACGGTGTCCTCTGGGTCCAGCGGAGTGGACAGTGGAGGAGGAAACTGGATGTTGGTCAGATCAGGGAGCGAACCACCGGTGTTGTGTGCAGCTGGGAGCACGGATGGGTTCAGCTCCTGGTCTGGTGATGGGAATATACTGAAAAACACAAGTTCGGTCAGACCCCTTCTCACCCTCTCACATTACTCCACTGCTGAGGTTTTTTTTTCCCCTTTCTATTCAGTGTAAGCTCTAGGTTTTAAATCATAAAAACAAACAGCAATATTTTCCAACTGGACATGCTGACGCTTCGAGGCGATATCAAATTTCAAATTGAACTGATTAAGCAATGAATTAAGAAGCATTCTGTGCTTCTTATATGATGACAATGTAAAATGTGGGGTTGGTGCTAATGACACGAAAAACACTCACTTGATTCCCGGAACATCGCATGTGTTGGGCTTTGATGAATCATCCTAAGGAGAAACATAATTATGAGCCGCAAATCTTAAGTGGTTTACATGTATCACAACAACTGTACAAGCGCAGCCTTTGTCTTTTCCCATCAGTACCTTCTTGTCATCCCACAACTGCTCCTGCCCATCCTTGTCTGCATTTGACTCGGAATTATCCGTCCCAGGCACTGTTAGCAGCAGTACTAATTAGTGAAACAGCAAGACACAGTTGCTTGCAATGACAAAAAAATAAAATAAATAAAATAAAATAAATAATAATAACAATAATAATAATAATCATTCAAATCAGTGCAAGGAATGAGTCATCAATTTCCGGGCCAGTTGAGCAAGATATAGTACTGTGCTGTGCACTAGATTCCTGAGAGTCTAAAAATAGCAAGGTGACCAGCAGACAGACAGACTGAGTGGATGCCAGCCAATATTGGCTTCATTAAAGCAGAGCCTCACACATAAAAGACATAATCCATGCATAATAAGAATTATTGATCCTCTTCTCTAGATCAGTCTGAGTCAGTCCCATTCAAAGTTGGTACTTGTCAGTCGGCTGAGTACTGTACCAGCAGGTTGAAGCAGTTCTTTGCCAGACATCAGTATCCATTTACTCCATAAATATTTCATGAAGAGTCTACATATACTTCTTTGTGACGTTAACCCTTCTATGTCAATTAAGGTTTGCCGCCTATGTTAGTACGTCGCACATTAATAAATAAAAGCGGCTCGATGTCTTTGTAACTGGATCTTCCATTACCTCGTTTAGGCTGCAGCTCCTGTGATCCCCCTGCAAACACCTCCTGGGGCTTTGGATTCATGGCGCTCTGGTGTAAGGCAGAGTCCGAGTTTGTCCTGTATGTGTGAGAAAGATGAGATGTCAGCAAAATCAAGGCCAAAAGCTCCAATACAGGCAGACAGCCAATTCTACAGGATCGTATCCTCCAGAAACTGCATTCTGTTACAGATCTTTACATGCCATCACACAGCTCAAAAAAAGAGTCTCTCACTTTGGTGGAGATTAGTGATTGTGTACCAACGTGGATGCACAGCGCCATGTAATTAATTTTTTGCATTTGAGCTTTGTCCGCTGGTTTTTTCTACTTATCATTCTGGCAAACGGTGAGGGGGAGGCGGCTTACCTTCTCCAGCTAGTGTCTGGCGGTGGGGAGAGGTAAACCGAGCTGTAAGGACAGCTGTCAATGTGAATTTGGTTAAGGCTGATAAAGCAGAGGGGATGAGAAATAGATCTCAGTTAATCCATAGCTTCGTGCCTGTTTGCTGATTCAACCTAATAGACCTAGTACATAATAAATGACTGCACGCAAGTGTTATTGTGATTGAATTACTTTGAAAAAGGCTTCAGTTTGTGTCTTGTTATCCTGTGAAAGATATTTCTCAACAGGAGCGCAACTATAGACTGTAACGAATTGTATAATTCAACATCAGCTGTCAATACGTGTGTTAAAACAAACAATTTGCATCACTTGTTGTTCAAAGTCTGTTGAACAAAGCCAGGAGCCTCTTTCACGACATCTGGTGGTTTTTATTGTGTGATGCCGACATGTTTACAAACCATTGCACATGAACCAGAAGCAATCTACAGTTCTTCACTATGATGTTTTTATTTTTCTTTAAAACCCATTTGAGGCATGGCTTGGTTTCATTCTCACATGGCATTTATGGTGATACGTTTAATTACAGACACTATTTTGACATATAAAGGCGTAAATTTCTCCTGGAAATCTTCAGTTTGTTGTTTATGGACTGTTACCTAAAGTATGCTTGTCATGTTAGCCCAGCCTGTATTGTTGCATGGCCCTTGTGCCCTCCTTAGGATTCCTGGAGGTTTTTCGTCTCAATTATTTTTGGAATTTTGATCTGTTCCTCCAGGGTTTTTTTTTTCTCTTTTTTTATAATCATTAAAATGCTTTCAAAACAGGGAGGCGAAAAACCCTGGAAGATTGTACCCAGGTTTGATGGAGGGTGGGAACAAAAAAATGTGACTTGACCAAAAATTGGTCAAGGGAGGGCACAAGGGTTTTTTAGTAAATGAAAAGCCAGAGCTGGAGGAGTTCATAAAACTTAAATCCCCAAGTCTGAATTAAAATCAAAGATTGTCTTGCAAAATATAAAAGTAACGGCTGTAATGAAATAAACTGTATTTCTTTCTGTGAGCATTTTGGAGTCTAAGTAAATTAAAGCAGCACTAGAGCAGCAGTAAATCAGGCGAAGACTGTGTTAACACTGTTCAGAAAACCTACTCAGAGTGCTATGTGTCTAACCATGCCAACTTAATTATAACAACAGAGTCAGGTGCAAGTCTTCCGAAGAATGTTCCAGCAGCCTCTGAAGCTTCAAAAGTGATAATGAATGCAGTTAAAACATCCTCAACATCAGATGCTTCCAAAAACAAAAAGGATATCTGGCGTCCATGTTTGTCGACTGACAGCGGTCGGCGGTGAGGGGACGTGATGCGGTTCCGGTCACGATAAACACGCTCCACCAGCCCGTGGTGCCTGGTTGTCCGACTGGTATCCAGCACAGAGTTCTACAGTGAACACATCAGGTGAATGAGGCCAGCAAAACAGCTTAGTTAAATAACAAAATTATGTCTAAGGATAATGTCTTAGGATAATGGTGCAAATGTGTTCATTTCAAAATGAGTCAAGCCATGGGCCCCCCATACTGATGCTCGAGTTGGCAAATGTATTTTAAGATGGAAAGCCATGACAAGCAATGATATTCTTTAAAATTTTGGAACCAAATTTTATTGCAAGGTAGAACTGATACACCTTGTATTACACGTCTGGCTTTCGCTTCCTTTCACTTCTGAACCATGATAAAAGCCTGACTGGACTGTGCAGCTCTGACCAGCTGGTCATTTCTGAACATTTGATTTGCCTTCAAAGCCTAAACTTAGTCTGCAGACTTTCTTATATCAATAAATCTTTTAGGAATTCTCTATTTTGAGCCAATCTTTCACCAACAGAATAAATAACTGTCCAATATTATCACCAACAGCTAAGAAAGGTACACTGCTCGAGAACAAACCATTGATTTACCAGCCGAGAAAGGCTACGGGCTCACCTGAAAAGGCAGGTCAATGTTGCCATTTCCAATCTGATTGACATTGGGCAGTGAGCCTCCATAGTACTGTCCACGATTCTGCCCTAGTTGCAAATACTGGGTCTTCTGTAACTGCAACTGTGCAAAGTAAAATTGCATGACAGCATGAGTGAATGATTGATCTGATCCACAAAAAAAGTGATGCTCAAAGTGAATGACACCTGCCAGTCCACAGTGGTGACATGAAAGATGGATGAGTCTGTAAAGTGACAAATGAAACATGAGACAGGCAGATAGGCTGTTTCATGAACAACTAAGACAACATCTTTCATAGCAAAGAAAAATCACATCAGTTGAGGTGAATGACACCTGACTGACAGCTGGTGTAATTACAGTCTTTCCATGAAACAAACGTAGTGATTACATTAGCCAAGTTTCCTTTCACAGAACTGGTCACAAAAGTGATGCATGTTAATACAAAAACACTGTGATGAAGTCCTCTGTTACAAATAATGAACTGAAGAAAGACTGATAATAATCTGATGATTGATGTTTGGATGGCAACACAAAGAAATCTGGCACAAAACGGACCAAGTGATTTGTTTTTCCCTGCAGTAAATGACAGTACAGCTCAGGTTTACACTGATGCAGCATGTGGTAAGTGGGCATCATTTCCAGCAACAGGGCCAACAATTAGCCCAAACGTTTCCTGGCAACAAAATGTTCCTTGTTTAGGGGAGCTGACACTGATCAATTGATTTAATGACCACCAGCAATACTTTTCTAGGCAATAAACTGTTTCATTTTTTAAAGCAAAAACCGTCTCTTGTCAAAAAAATAAAATCTAAAGATTTACTGCTATATTCTGCTTTATATGACTGTAACCTGAGTTAATGGTACTGATATAAAGTAATAAAAAAAAAAGTACTTTACAGTTCTTCTTGGATTTACAGAGCAAACAAAAGCTGCAACTATGACAGTTTTATTGCTGTTTAATCAATGGATTATTTCTTGATTATTTTATTGTGTAATCACCAAAATGTGAGAAAATGATGGAGGAAAAAAATGCTTGTCAAAATATTTTGGAGCCAACACTTAAGACTGCTTGATGGGTCCATGTCCATCCAATGGTCGCAAATCCCAAAACATTAACCATACAATTTTATAAAACAAATGGGAGCAGAGAATGTCTGAAACAACTGCCAAAATGTCTGGTTCTGCGACTTTTAGCACAATAACGTTGCATTTCGATAATAACCAATATTATATCCATTATTTCCATCAGTGGGCAGTCATCTAAATGACTTATCATTTCTGCTAAAGACTGAAAATCCACTATGGAAAATAATCTGCACATTTATCGATAATGAAATAACAATTAGTTGCAATCACAGTGTATCAGTCATCGAACGATAACGCTAATAATGACATTAACGCTGTCGCGAGAAAGTTATAAAGTTAACGTTAACCCGACGTGCGCACACTAACGTTACAGTTACATTAAACTGCTATAGATGGAGCTGAGACCGAGGCATTTGGTTCGTTAAGAGTTGTAGAGTTAATTTTTCTGTCCACAAGTCTAATGCTTCTTTTCAGCTAGCTTTTATGCTGCCAAGCTAATGTAAGGTAACGTCAAGCTAATAAAGGATAAGTTAGACAAACGGAGGGGGAAACAGCTGGCAAGGCTAGCAAACGTCTGACTGGCTACCAAATGCTAACAGATTTTTCACTCCAATTTGGCCTCTGGCACCTCCCGTTTCTTGTGTTATTACACTGTGATTTACATGTCAGAAGATTTGTTTGCTAGTAATATGACAGCAGTGACTGTTTAACCAGGCACACACGGAGCACAGGTGCAAATTATTCTCAGCTTCAGCAACCTAACGCTAGCTATGACAGTTCATGTGACGTTAGCACAAGAGCAGCTTGATGTAACGCTAATGTTATCTGAATAGCGCTAGCGCAATTTTAGCATTCATGATGAAAACACACTTCGGTGGTGCTGAGCTCTAGCAGCTAAGGACGTTAATACTGAGTAACATTACTGGTGAGCATCCCACCGTTCAGATTTAAGTTAACGTTATATCCGCAGCGTTCGCTAGCTGCCAAACAACGATGCAACAACATGTAAACAGCAGCAGGGGTGCGCGAGTCTTACCCGTGCAGCTCTGGTGATGTTTAAGTCTTTCATCACTTCTTCAAACGCAGCAGTCTCCTCCGCCTGTTTCTGATTATGCAAAGCGATTTTTTCGCTAAATTTGCGAGGATTGTTAGAGGACGCCATCTTTCCCTCTTCTTCTCAATGGAATGTTACGTTACACACTACGTTAGGGCCTCCTGGTGTCGTCATCACGCACGGTCAGCAGCACCAAAGTAACGTTAGCGTGTCGGTGATCTTGCTTTTTGCGTCAGGGTTCGAGATAAGACAAAATTGTGTATACATTTTAGAATATTTGTCATATATTTCCTGCAAATCTATTTTCTATGTATGTGTTTGGGTTTTGCAGGCCCCACTTGCTTTTGATTTTTTCCCCCACTTTTTCCTTTGTGTTTATTGTTATGCAACAAGATGCTTAATATATTGTGCTTCCAGACTAAAGTGGGGATTCATGCATGATGAAAATGAAGGACTTAAATAAAAGTCCAAATGTACAAAAAGCTGCACTGAGTAATGAAGGTTATAGTCAGGGGTCAGCAACCTTTACCATAAAAAGAGCCATTTTGCCCCCATTCTTCGCCATTAAAATCTGTCTAAGGCCACAAAACATATTTGAGCCTAATAATGAAAGTACACAACTTTTAGTGACTAAATTAGCAGCTCATTATTTTTAATGGGCTGAAATGACCACTTATTCATTTTTAACAGTATGTTATTTATGCTTAGAAGTTACTTGAACTTTGAACAAACCTATTTGAGTCCCCGTGTTTGTGAAATTCATTAAGATCATTTAAGATAAGATGAGATAAACCTTCAATCATATCTCTTGGGAGAAATTTGTCTTAGACATTCGAGAAAACACAGTGGTACAGTATTTTTCCATCCTGTCTCTTGGGGCTACCTGCCCTGTTTCAGATGCGTCCCTGATTCAAAGGATCAGCTCGTTATCAAGCTCTGCTGAAGTCTGATAACGAGCCATTCATTTGAATCAGGTGTGTTGGGACAGAGACACATCTTATACATGCAAATTGAAAAACACTGTAAAAACACTATAACTGTAATTTAGTTTTATGTAATTTTTTGTCAAAGCCACTGAGAGCCACTACAGAGGGGCGACAGAGCCGCATGAGGCTCAAGAGCCTCGGACTGCAGACCCCTGGTCTAGGATAATAGGAAAATGTTTCAAATTATAAGCATTGTACAAATTATGCAAAAGTGTCTGTGATTTTATGTTTAAAATGCTGCAAATTACAAGGGAAAAAAAGTGTATGAACTAAGTGAAATGGTCATCACAAAAAGTGTGTGTGTGTGTGCGCGCGGAGGGGGGGGTATAGAAATTAAAAGGAATAGGAATATTTTATTTAAGTAATTTCTGGAAAATAAAAATAAAAATGTGTGCAGTGGTGCAACTTTGTGGCAGAGTGCCACAGAACTAATCCAAAAAAGCATGCAGGGGGTGGGACGTTTTGTGTATGAAGCTCAGTAGCAAAAACTCCATTCTTATTCTCTCACATTTCAACCAGATAACATCTAACTAATTCTTTTACATTGTTTATTATACAGCCACAGTAGGTTTTCTGGCTAGCAGTTTTGCATTTTTTGTCCTAACAATGATCAAGACAAAGTAAGGATCTAAAAATATCACACACCCAAAATACTTATTACCTGCCTTAACATCTTTATAACAGGCATTTTTCACCACTTTCAGTTATTTAATATACCAAACAATAGGTGGATCATTCAAGAAAACAGTCAGTTGACTAACAGATCGTCTGCTTATTTGCCTGTTCGACATCAAAGCGTGGATGTCAACCAACCTACTCACGCTCTACAGTAATAAAACAGAGCTCATGGTTGTGGCTCCCAAGGCACAGCTCCAGAAAGCTGGAGATCTCCCTCCGGATGTAGATGGGTGCTCCCAGAGCAGTATAGGAGAGAGACTGGCATCAACTCCCTTCACTCCAATGGACCAGTTTTTTCACGGCAACTTCCGGATTGTGCAGCGTCTGATTCAAGGGAAGTTGGCATCACCATTACAGAGTGTAATGGAGCTGCAGCACAGCAGACCGATCTTGATGCACTTTTAAAAGGTAAGACGTATAAAGAATCAAAGTTTATACTATCAGCACATCTGAGACAAATCAACGTGCATTAAAGCATGCAAGTGGATAATCAGAGGATCATGGTGTTTCGCACGAATATAAACAAAGCAGAGAGTGCAAATATTTGACAGCTGATTGACAGCATGCCGAGCGCCACGATGGCAGATGACGGCACATTTAATTGTGAGAACTCCTATGCTCAGACTAAAGTATTGCTGCATAAAGCCAAGTGGATAAACGAGTGCAAATGCAAACTTTTATATTGCAAACCTTTCCTTTGTACTCCAAAATTTCGCACTAAGGCTGCAACTGATAGAAGAGCCTCAGATTCGAAGTTTAAGGCTTACTGTCATGATGGAGCAGTATGTCCCAGTTGTATGCATACTGCATGCAACAGTATGTACTTTGTGAGGGCAGCCGCAGTATGTACTACAAGAAAAAAGCAAAAGTATGCAATTTAGAATGCACCCTTTGTTTGCCCGGCAGATACACATTTAGTTACTCGTTTCAGTTTTT
>JAQFJB010000020.1:10678472-10688889 GCA_029874875.1 Naso minor
CCCCCCCAGATCACGGCCAGGTGGTAGGGCTAGGTCTCTATGTGATCCAGCAACATTGTGCTTTAGACACATGCCATGTCTTGTTGGTTGTAGACGAACTAGAATGACCATTCTATCAAGACATCAACTAAAGCCATCCAACATTTGACTGAAACAGACCATTTTAGTATATTTATGTATTAGAGGAAGTTTTTAGCCTCCAAATCAAATTAACTGGTATTGAGTCACAACAGAACAGACCTGCTTTAACCTTCCAGACAGCACTGATTGTCCATTGTTTTAAATTAATTATAATGTTGCTCTCTAACTACTGTATGTGTAAATAAACCATATTATCTGAAAACATTTTTTTAAATTAAAAAAAATGAAATAAGTGAACAAAAATAACCCAAATAACCCTGACTGTAAAGTGTTTTCTCCCAGATCTATTCTTGTCAGGGTGCAAAACCTGAGTTATAGGTGATAGTGACAGGACACGGAAACTCCCCGATTCAAACAAATTACTTTTAGCTACTCATAGGAGCCTACCAACATCAATAAGACCAATAAGACGTGGTATGATGTAAAAGTGACAGCAAGTAAATGTGCTGCATCATATATCAATCATGCTGGAGATAAACTGACTCTTTGTACGTGTGTGAGTGAGTGAATGTGTGCCGATCATTGTTGCTGTGGCTGCCTGGGTCATGCTCATGTCCTAGCAACCAGGCAAACCATCACCAGCTTCCTAGCAACCAGGAGGACACTGGTGTCTTTGCCGGTTGCCATTGGAGATGGAAGCACTCAGGAACCAAGATGAGGTGCAAAAAGTGACAAAACACACACACACACACACGCAACATTATGTACAGTGGACGCTTATAAATTGACTTTCAAGCATGCAATTACTGGATATCTCTCTAACACACAGACACCCACCTGCAAGAGAAATGACTTTCAAAAACGCACTTGCAAACACTCACACATAAACACACTCACACACACACACAGACACACGCACACAGACACACACAAACACACACACACACACACACACACACACACACACACACACACACACACACGTTTAAGAGGTCCACTTTCAAGCATACAGCAAAAATCTTATATTTCATCGCACAGACCCGCTGAGCGTCAAACAAAGTACACATGCTCGGACATGTGACTCAGTTCGGTCACACATGCATGGTGTCTGCGGCACACACGCTCCCAGGGGAAGTCGACTCTGTCCATGCAATTAATGGCTTCCTACTTCACAGTCAGAAGATTGCAGGGCAGAGACTCCGCACGCGCGCGCACGTGTACGCACAGCGCGCGGCGGAGTGAGAGACGCATCCCGTGTGGCAGCTGTCACGTTTCCAGCAGAGGTATTCCCCAGCCTCACAGTGACCAGTAGCTTGTCAGTGTTCCCGGCTCTGCTTCGATTCAGGGCACGAAGAGACATAAATGGTTCATAGATGCGAGGTGAACGTCTCGAAAACTTTGTCACTGTGGCGTAACGCGGATCAACAGCTGGAGAAAGAGGCTGCAGGGCTGAGACGCACAGAAGACCAAAAGAACATGAGACATGATGTTCTGCGGTTTACTCAAACCCCATTGTGCCCCTTTCTTCTTTTATTAAAGCCGGAATCATCAGGTTTGAGAATCACATCTACGCCCAAAAGCAAACTTTCTCTCCCTCCTCATCCAACCTCCCTCTGTTGACAACAACTTGATTGTCACCCACCGCCCAAATTGAATTAGCCACCCCCTCCAATAACCTCCCCCTTTCCTCCCTCCCTTTCTCCCTCCCTACCAGTCACATGGAGGTTAGCGGTGACCCGTCGCTCCCTCGGTTTTGTGGTAGTCGCTCTCCCGTGCGCCTTGGAGATAGGCGAGAAGCGAGACGCGCAAAACTGCCGCGGCCACTCGTTTGTTTTTAGATGCAACTACGTTTTCTTTTATCTGTTGCCTCGGAAAATCTCTCCGGAATCCGCTGAAGCTGCTGGTAAACGATACTGTGTTAAACGGGTTATTTTTAGTCAGCCACTGCAGCGATGAGTGGCTGGAAGCCGGCTGCGAGACCCAGAGGTGCTGCGCTGTGGTAAATGAAGCCCCGCTCGGTGTTCCGCAAGAATGAAGTCAAGACGAGATAAACTGAAGATCCCCTCTCTGACTCTGGAGTAAGTCCCGCTTTTTATTTCTCTTATGGCGCAGGTGTAACACCGCGAGCTTGCATGACAAACTCCTGTATTTTCAAGTTGCAAGAGAAACAATAGGCTAGTAAAACAATAATATCTCGTTCTGTCAACGGACGGACTTTTCATAGAAAGTGGCTGTTTTTTTTGTTTTGTTTTTTTTAAATCACAACATGACCGACACTAAACTGTGAGACAACAGCCAGATGGAAATGTAAATAATTGCCCATGTTTTCTCTCAGGGTGATAATATTTGCTCGGGGCTTCATTTTCTAGTTGACAGCTTCAGTTTACTGTATTATTTTGAAAGCAGAAATGTAGGATTTTTAGCCAGATTAATGAAAACAAAGGTGTCTGATCTCAGCCTTATCAGTAAAAGAGAGCCTCACAATTGGCAGTTTTCCGCTCTGGCCATTTATCTTTTAACTAAATTTACACCACTGGATGTAGAAAAAAACAGCTGTTCAACCTTGAACACTCAGCTAACTGTGCTTGCACAAGTTATGACTGGATAAACTTGGAAACCAAACTCCTAAAAACAACATGGAACTTGCAAAGTGAAATAGGCTGAGCTATTGTGTCTTAAGTTTGGGGTAGTTCAGATTAACACCCATCTTTTACTTTAATCAGACTAAATGTTTCTCTTAGTTTCAGCTCATGCTTTTTTTGTGAATTCTGTGTTTTTCCAGCTGTACTGTCTTCTGTTTTTAACCTCACATCATGAAGTCCTCACCCCACGATTCCTGCATGAATCACCCTCTCCCCCTCATAGCGCCGAGTCACATGAATGTTTCAGTCTTGGGGAGATCAGACATTTTACTACAGTTTAATTGCTAACCTGTGAATCCCATCTCCATCAAAGGACGTGGCTGCCGTCTTATATCCGCCCACTCTTCCTCCAGAGTCAAAGTAGGCATTTAGTGTGTGGGGAGGGAGGGGGAATGGTACCTGCTGCCCATTAGATGCCGATCTATAAGGCGTAGGAGCTCCCTGCTCACATGCCCATTCTCTGATCCATCCATCTGCCTCCTCCATGGATCATCTCAGCAAAGCATGCGCTGTTTTGTTTCATTTTTAGGCTGCTCCCGCGCAAAGATACAGAGGAGTTTTCACACTAGGCAAGCAGGTGGAAGGGGTGTGGAGTTGTATGGGTGGCTGTGGGCGTAACAGACCAGACAGACATTTGATCAAAACAAATTTATGACATAAAGGCTTGGGATTTCACACTGCTAGCAGTGCAAAAATGGCAAGCATGGCATCAAATCTTCATAATCAGATTATTTATTGCAGAGAATTGTGTTTTGAAGTATTCAGGTAAACAGCATTCTAAAGCAACTTCTTAAAGGTGACATACAATGCTTTGGTTGGAGTTGGATTATCTTTTTAAGTGATGCCCAAGTGTAAAATAATGAGGGAAGGGCATGTAGCAGTAATCCCTGTGGGCTGTTTCTTATGGCTCTGAACGCACCGTTCTAATCAGTTTTGTTTTTTTTTTAATCTCAGACCACTAGTGTGTCACAGTGTGCTGGGCTTCTCCATAGGTTCATCTGGAAGGTGTGTGTTTGAACCGGCCAATCAGAGCAGAGTAAGTCCTTTAGAAGCGGTGCAGGAGCTAAAACGGAGCGTCTCAGACAAGAGACAGAAATCCTGGAAAAACAGGGCTGCTGCCGTCAGCTGTATGAGAAAACAGATGAATTTTTTGAGCATCAAAGAAAACCTGCTCAAATAGTAACCAAGAATAAAATCTGAACCCCAAAAAACAAGCATAATATTGCCTCTTTAAGGTGTTATGCCTTATTTAGAAACACTTTGGTAAGATGTCTCAAAGCATTTTTTACAAATTCAAGTCTTTGTTTTGTCACAATTTCAGTCGTTGAAATGCATGTGCGTTGCAATAATATGACTAAAATTCTCGGAAATACTTCTAATTACACTTTAACATTTACTTGCTATTATTGTTGTAATCCGACTGCTGTCTGGTCACTGAAAGGTTGTAGTAGCCGTCACTGCAGTTAATTTTAGAGTCTCCCTGAAAGACCTGAACATCTGAGAAACTATGAAATTTAGTATGAATGTCACCAATTAGGCAGTCTGAGATTGTCTTCTCAGTTTACACTCTGGAGAGGAGCATCCTTGAAGTGCCGAAATATGTAAAAGGCCAAATGGAAATGACGGATGATTACTAATTCAATCACCATTGAGTGCTTTCGTTCAGGGGTTTGAAGGAGAAAATGTGTTGAGACAAAATACAGTGTAACGTGTCGTGTAATTATAAGGCGACACTACAGAATGAGGAGTCTTTGTGTGAGTTGTTTTTCCTAGCATCCTTCCGACATTACTATGACGACGACACGTTCATTAGTGTTTTGGTAGCTCGTGCTGTGTTTAGCACTGAGAAGCCTCTGCAGCACTGAGACAATAGCAGCACTGTGAAGCCCACAAGGCAGAGCTTACATCTGAACAGGAAAATCAATAGAAAACAGCTTTGGCGCTGGGTCAGCATCAGAGAGACATAGACCTGAGGATGGCTTAGTGTGCATATTTTGATGCAAAAATAGTGTGTTAGGATGTAAAATGGTAAAAAATTATGTATCTGAACAAAGCTTAAGTTTGTGGATAGCTGCAACCTGTTTGTGCATGCATCCACGTGTCCATGCATTCACACACAAGGCCTTGCACACGCTACCTCTACGGCAAATCTCAGCCTCATAGAAAGTTATGGTTGATATATGATGGACACAGCTACGAAGACCAGTGAATGGACAGATATTTTTAAACCCACTGGGTTTAATGATGCCTTCTGCAAGGCTGTATGGCAAATGGTTAATGATTTATGGTGATTCATGTAAGAGGCTAAGTCATTGGGGCGGAGCTATCACAGAAATGAAAAAGGAACTCTGCTGTTTACGATGATACCTCTCTCAAGGATCCATAACAATTAATTGTTTAGCTATCAACTGCTTGCGGCATAGATGACATATGGCCTCATTCAAATCCTTTTATGTTATAACATATGAGGATTACATGCCTATATTATACATTGTAATATTATAATATTGTCAAATTGGCGAGCTAGCATTTGTCTTTGAAACTAAGTCCTCCACGACTGTGTAGTTAAGTGCTGCATACATGCCTTCATCAGCCTACAACAGTTAACCTGTGAAAACATCTCCACCTTGTCAAATACAACACGATACCATATAATAACAGATAATAATATATAGATACCCTAACAGCGGATCGATATTTCAGTATTTGTAAATAAAAATATTGTATAGTAAAAATATTGCAGTATTCCATAATATCTAATATTGGCCCAAGCTTACACACTTCACTTAAGCTCAATACCAAATTTCTGCATAGCAGGACAAAAACTGTGGTTGGATGTTGGAGGCCTATCATCCGTCTATCATGGGCCAACTTCAACCTGTTCGATCAACGAACTATTTAACATAGTAGAAGAATGCTACCTTCAGAGCCAGTTGGAAAATTACCTTCCTAAGCCAACTAGGAGAGGAGTGGCAACATGCTTTTCACCGAGAAAATCTTCTTTTAAATGGGGAGATGCTTTCCAGTTCTGATATAACTACTGTTATAGCAGCACTCTTGCTGACCTCTTAAGGAGCTGCCATTGTTGTTTCTGAACGTACTCTCACTGTTCGACACACTTAAACAGCTCCTGTAGTTGGTTGGTAGTTCTTCATTGGCACTGACTCGTCCAAACTACTGTATTTTGTGCACAAGTGCATTTTTTGAAGAATGGCAAGATGGATCTGCATAATTATATTATCACAAATCCAACTGCCTTGCAAGATAACACAAGAACCACATGTAATGCTCTTGTGTCAAAAGCTGCACTAGATGTTTAGTAAACTGTGTTGGGCAATGAAACTTCCTCTCTGGTCTGGTGTAATCCAGCTGCAATCGTGGTGTAACTGGCTCATTAGCAGAGGTGGGTATAGTAGCCAAAACCTGTACTCAAGTAAGCCGTATTGTTACTTTACTTTAATATGACTCAAGTAGAAGTAAAAATTATTCCTCCAAATAATTACTTGAGTTAGAGTAAGAAAGTGCCAAGTGAAAAATCTACTGAGTAACTGCTGACTAACTGGTGATTTACTGTTTCAATAATCAGAGCATGAACATAATCAAATAGACAAAATATAAAATAGCATTGTGCAAATTCAGACATTGCCAAACAACATCCCTTTAACTAAAACAATAAACTAGAAAGGCACTTAGAGAGCGCATACCTTCACCAAGAAGCAGAGTCACACTCATGTGGTGCACACACACACACACACACACACACGCAGGAGAGGGAGAGTCACTTAACAAAAGAAGGGGGACACCCCTGCTGTTCCCCCTAACATGGCATTGTAAAGTGTAAAGCACTGCTGTGGTGCTCCCTATGGGTGCATTGTATTTTTTCTCTGTTTGACCAAACTCAAGGTAGAGCTCACAACAATTTTCACACAAAGTTTGGCACTGATTAGAGTTTTGGCCATTGAAAGTCAGAAACTTGGCTGTTGCGCCCCCTGTGGGTGCAGCGACACGTCCAACTCGCCCTTGAGTTGAATGGGTCCATCCTTGGCCCAGTCCACAGCCTTCCTCCAAGTTCCACGGGAATGGGCCCAGTAATTCTTCTGTAATCCTGCTCACTAACAGACAAACAAACGAAAAGCACCGAGGACAACACCTTCTTGGCAAAGGTTAAAATACAAAAAAAAAAGCTAATTATGTAGCTGGTATTGTTTTCATCTTTTGAGCCATCATCGTGAAATGTGGTCCTGGAGACAGTAATTGTAGCAGGAACTGCCACTAAAGCTACTTTGCCAGATGTTTACACATCTGTGGACAGATTCTGTCAGTGTGATGACTTCATAACCCCGCAAGCTGCAGTCATGAAGCTGTACAGGAGTGGACAAGGTGGGTTTGGTTCTTCCAACCCATGAGTTCTGAATGCAGGTGCACAGGAAAGCAGCAAGATAAACACACTCCCAGTCATATCGTAGTCGTATCCATTTATTGTCATTATCATTAATAACTGTCGTTAGTAAAAATAACGAAATACTGACAGAGCTTCTCCACAGGAGGCGCAGGATAGTGCAAAATAACAGAAACACCAAAGTGTATAATTGTACAGCTATCAGTAGCAGGAACGCCCAGGATAGTTTGAGGACAGCAGCTCATCTTATTTAGTTTTACTGCAAGCAGTTATGAGGCTTTGACCATTTTGGACAAATCATAAACAAGAGTTAGACCAAAGGTGTGGTAAAACCTGAGTTAGCACAGTAACATTTAACTAAATCTGGACTAAAAACACTAATGAGTAATAGCCAGGTTGGTTAGTGGTAAACTGATTGAAAGAATAAAGAATACATGTGCAAGAAGGCAAGACACTGATTTATTCGTCCTGCATGAAATATTATTTATCTGTTTGTTTATTTATCAGAGAACGTGAGCGAGCGCCTGCAAGCTCAAGGCTCGGAGGTGCAGGACAGCCACAAGGCCATTGTTCAAGACCTCGCAGATGTCAGACACCAAGCTCAGGACATCTACCACAAAATTGGTAATCAAAGCGTGTCGTCAAAAATCAAAGTCATCACACAATTTTAAAACAAACGAATCGAATCAGTGCTGTCTGTGTGGTGGGTGTTGTCTTCAGACCACAGCATGCTGGAGTTTCTGCAGTACCAGGACCAGACCTCGCAGTACTACTCGGACCTGATGAGCAAACTGGAGCGCATGAACAGCACCCTGGGATTCATGCTGCACTACCTTGACAACATGCAGAGCCGCATTGAGGAAAAGCTCCACATGATCCAGAGCTACCTCGGCTGGACAGGTGAGACCGGAGACCCGCAGTGCAGTGACGGTGTTTGTTCAACTTTAATGTCTTAACTGCTCCAAAAGGATGAAGAAAATCTGTTTAATGTTTTTCAGGTCTGACATTTTAGTGAACAGTAATTAGATTCAACACACGTTGATTAGAATTCATAATTTTTTCATTCTAAATCCAGATTGTTACTCAAACTTAAGGCCCGAAGGATTAAATGATCAACAGAAAATAAATCAGAAACTTTTTTTGATCGTCATTCCACTCATTCTGAAAGGTCCGATATAGGGATACACAATATTGGATTTTTTTGCCGATATCCGATATGCCCATATGTTACAACTCATTTGGCCAGTGATTGATCCCAATATCGAATCAAGTCTCATCAAGTCTCCTCTGTAGTTGAATTACACACAGTGTCATTATGCTCAGCCGGCAAACGCAGGCATAAAATACACATGCATATCCGCATGTTGGCTAATAACCGATAGTTAATTTCAAAGCCGATATCAGCCGATAATGATAACATGCTGATAATATCGAGCGTCCCCACTCTTTAAGATAACTTCAAACCATTACCGTGGAGATCACTGGTGGCACAGATACCACATGGTACCAGTGTTGGTATACTATTGGCTCAAAGGCCTTTATCCATCTTAGGTGGAGGTGAGCAAATAATCATTTTGGACCAGACAAATCTTTTAGAAAAATTAATTCACAATTATAATAACATTTACTGGAAAAAGTAATACTTTTGTTCCACACCTTTCTAAAAACCATGTGGATGTTTTTCAAAAATCACATGTGTACACATGTTACCACTATATCCTTAAAAGCTAAATAAATACATAAAATTAAAATAATCAAACCTTCCCTGTTTCTAAGCATGTTTAACATAAGGAGGTGTACATGATAATAAAGTAAATATCTTGGGAGTGGATTCACTTAATAAAGAAAATTCAGGGGTTTTTTTTTGTTTGTTTTTGCTTTTCTTGACTTAAAATAATATTAAATACCTAAATTACAAATACCTGAATTTAAACAGAAACTTTGAACTCGCACACAATCACTCCTGAACTGACAATGGACCCCAGAGACAAACATAAGGATGATCGCATCATCCAAAAGTCATCGTCTTGAGTTTAAGAGATGTCCTCCAATCACCTCCTTTTTTCTTTTCATGGATTTATGTCAGTTTCCTTTGTGCTTCTTGTGATTTCAGGCCTGAGCCTCACAGCCATGTGGACGTGCACTACACATACAGTCTACTTCATACTGTGTGCAGTCCTGCTGACGTTCCTGCGTTGTCCGCGTTTCTCTCGGGCCGTGCTGCTGCTCATTGTGCCTCTTAATGCAGTGGCAGAGATCAACCAGCAGCCAGCGCTGGATCTCAGCAGCCTCACTCTGCTGCTGCCCATTCTGTCTCTGGGTACAAACTGAAGTGCCTCTTACAGGAGAAATACAGTCTCCAGTATTGTCTTGAATTTGTTATTTTTATTTTTTTTCACGTTTGCAGGTCATTGGTGTCTGAGCCAGTTGTTGGCTGTCTTCCAGATGAGAGGAAAGCCAGTCGCACCCCTGCCGCTGGCCCCGTGTGACACTGTGGAGCCACAGAAGAAGCCAGTGTCACCCTGCCACTCCTATCCGCCATCCTCCACACCACAGAAGTAAGAGTACAGGGTTAGTTACATAGGAAGCTAAAGCGTAACAATGCCTGATTGTTTTTATTGGTGACTTTGTCCATGAAATGCATGAAAGCCTTGTTATAATTTCCCAGAATCCAAGGTAACATCTACAAAATGTCTTGTTTTGTTTAGCCAATAGTCCAAACCCCAAAGATAACCAATTTACAATAATATACCAGACGGCAGAAAATACTTCAGCCATACTTCAAACAAGAATTATATTATATTCGTTTCTGAAAAACTTAATGTTGATCAACTTATCAATTATCTGTGTTACCTGCAGCCCCTCAACAAGCCCTTTATTTCATCAAGCAAGTTGTTTCCCCTGATTATGAATTTTGATCCAGATCCTGATCGAAAACTTTCTAACAGTTGCAATTAATAAAAACGATAAATAAAAAATCGAACAATTGTGCGACAATGTGGTGGATGAGTTTTTGTTTACAGTCCATTTATTTGATATAGGCGAACTCTTTTTGTTCTCAGAGATGAAAAGGACGGCCTCAAAGAGCAAGACGACCTGTTAAACCTGGACAGCTTCATTTCAGGTTCGAATTGCTCCTTATCAATAAGATATTTTAAAGATTATTGCTTTAAAGGAGAGCTGTTATACTCGTATTTGGGTCTTTGATTTTGGACTCCTATAGAGCAGCTAAAAACAACTGACCGAACAGTAAAGACTGTAGATCTTCAGTAAACTGTGCCCCGTGGCCTCTGTC
>JAQFJB010000020.1:10733284-10745756 GCA_029874875.1 Naso minor
TGTACATGTGCATGTGTTCTCCTGTGGACTCTTCTGTTCAGTGCATGCTGCATGAGAGACAAGCACGCATCTGTAATACTTGACTGCATGGTATAACGGCGCTGTCGCCCGGGGCGACTCGCCCCTGTACTGTGTTTTCTTGTGCAACAAATAAAATTTGTATTTCTCTTTGGCTCATCCTGTCTGACTCCACTGGTAGTTGAGTTTTATGTGCTTCATCATCGTTTAACACATACAGAGTAGTGCTTTTACACATGTGGGACAATAATTAGGTTACATGCAGGTTGTAAGAGGCTTTAGAGGTTTCAGGTGATACTTGACTTGAAAGTAAATTTTCCATTATTTAATCTAGAACCAATAGTCAGTCACAGGTACAATTAAATATGCCGCAATGCTTTAGGTGAGGCGAATGTTTACGTTTGCAATGGCGCAGTTTCTTTTCCAGACCGCCAGGTGTCAGTGACGTGCTCAGCAAACGATATTTCCCAGAAGAAGTCTCGTGCCCTTCACAACAGCAAATATGGCGACTGCTACGAAAATCATTCAGAGGCTCCGAAATCTTTTATCTGGGGTAAGACACGCGACCACCGATAAATTTTACATGTTAGCCGGGACGTTACGTTGCTGTGGTGGAAATAAATGTTGACAGCAGAGTGATTTATTGTCGTAAACTTGCTAATTTAAAGGCTGAAGTTCTTGTAAACTTCTCAGAGGTAACGTCAGCCGTTCGAGCTTTAGCTTAGCTAAGTTAACGTAACATGTAAACGGTAATTATGCCAGTCGGTTTTAATAATGTGCTTTACAATAAATGAGTATTTTTAAAATATAAATAGTTAACCCACGTATGTTTCTTTTGCAGCACGACCTGCAAGCCAAACTGCAGCTGAGATATGAGGAGGTTGCAAAGAGGTAAGACTGTTACATTTTCCACAAAACAGTATACTTGCCACTTAGAGGCCAGTTTATTGGAGATGTGTTGCTGTAGTTTGTCTCACCTTTGAGCAGTAACTGTACCTGCCCTGACGACGACGACCTAGTTTGGATCTGTTGCATCACGTAAGGTTCAATCCCAGGTGACTAAATGATGTCAGCTAATTAGGGTTTAAACTTGAAACATCTGGATGCAGCCGGTGCCACTTTCCATGAGAGGTCATCCCTAGAAATTTAGTGTCTGACAATTTGATTTAATTTTTTTTTTAACTTTAAAGGGACCAACTCTGGCATTATGTGCCTTGAAATAGTCCCTTCAGGCATCACCTGCTACCACACGGTGAACTGTGGAAGAGGCTGTGGCCATTAATTAAATCCATCTCATGGGAAATCACTCGTGGACTGACCTTTTAAGCTCCCAACACAGCTTTCATAAAGTTAAATTGCATTAAAATGCCTTCTTTTTTTTTTTTTTTAGGACACAGCCACCACCCAAACTGCCAGTAGGCCCGAGCCACAAGTATGCCAGCAACTACTACTACACCAGAGATGGACGCAGAGAGTCAATGCCTGCCACAGTCGTCATGTCTTCACAGAAGGCTCTCACCGCTGGCAGGTAAAACACTCAGTTGATGCATTTTCATGTTCAAGATAATCAGAAGGTCATTTACACACGGATGCATCCTTGAACAAGACATCAAACCCCAAATTGCTCATAATTGTTGGGCCATTTGTGTGTGTGTGGATGAGAGGCAAACTAGAAAGCACTCCATAACGGTGCTACAGTGTATAAATGAAGCCATTTACAATCATTTTCTGACTTAATTTTATACAAGCAAAGTGAAAAAAGAAAACCTGATGATCAGGGCTTGATTACTTTTCCTTTATTGAATAGCGTTTTTGTTTATGACCTTACAAGTTAACATACGATCACAGAGTGAGTTCTAAAAGCTGATGGTAAATGTATTTTATCTATTCTGCAGTAAACAACAGCAGCTCCTAATGTGTTTAAGCAGTTATATCAACTATTGGAATGTGATGAAAATTTCTAAATGTGTATTTAAACCAGCGTCTGACTTACGAGTGACTTACTCACTTCCTGTGGTTAAATGTCATGGGTAGCTTAATAAAACCATCACAGCAAGGATTAAATGTGCAGTGACAGCGGACTAATAACAGAAAAATATTGTTCTGACCAGCAGTAAGCCAACACAAGAAAGGCAGTGATGTGAGTAAGATGGCATAGCAGTCATGTAAACAACCTGATTTAGATTGTGGTAATTGTTATGTTTTAAGTTGCTATATGTGTGGCCACATTCATTTAAAGGTCCAGTTTGAAGGATTTAGCGACATCTAGCTGTGACTCTGTAGACTGAAATAAAGCTAAGGCAGTTATGCATTAGTGCTTGTCCACTTTGAGTGAGTGTCTTGTCAAATATTGTCACTTGTGGCTTCATGGACCGAAATGTTGACAGTCACAATGCAAAGCTTAAATGTCAAGACAATAGTCCACAAACCCATAGGTGCCATCATGACGGCCTTGTCCATGAATCATCATGAAGTCCATGACTGCAAGCAAATGAATATCGCTCTGCCTGACCTCCTCCTCAAGCGTGTAGAGAGCCAACGGTGGCCATGAAACTCACAAAAAAACCTTACCAAGAGCCAGTGTTTGATTTGTCTGTTCTGGGCTACCGTAGAATAGGGGAGGCAACATGCAGGACTCTGGTAATTTAAGAGGGTCATTCTAAGATAATTAAAACACAGTTATTCTTATTTTGAGGATTTTTGTACACTAATCAAAAGAATATACACTAATGAAAAAATAATTATTAAAATTGCTTTCAGTTTCTGCCATACTGTGCCAGTAGATGACCATAAATCTTACACAGTGACTCTTAAGGAGCATTGTGGGCACTTCAGTCATCCTATGATGTATATGAGAGATTTCTGCACATTGTTGTGACACACACACATTTAATGAGCTGTTTGAATAAATCTGCCATAAATGCTCAAATGCCTCGACTTGTTGATCTTACTGATATTTATTGATCTTCTTAAATGAACAGTAAAGCTCTTACAACTGAAATAGAAAAGCTGATTTTAAAAAAAAATTTGTGTACTGCTGGTAACTGAAATATTCTGTCTGTATATGAAGTACTTTTGTAACTTTGGTATTTTGTGATTATTTTGATTGCTTCTAGTGAAGTTGCTGAGACCCCAAAGGTTCCAGTGACTCCGGGCTCTGTGTACAAGGAGCCGTCCCTCTCCACAGACCAGCCGTACCTCTGAGCAGCAGGATTAAGTCCTTCAGCATCAACAACCTAAATGCTCCATTCAAACCTGCTGTAGAGGCCTGACCATGTCATCTGTTGGTTGTTTCCTGTATATTAGAAAACGTGAATAAAATGTGTTCTATTTAACTTCTTTTGTCCCAATCGTCTTATTGCTCATATTATGAACTGAAAAAGTGATCCTCCGCTTTCTCCCCAAAGGAAACCATCCTCAATAAGCAAATATTTTCAATTCCATCACCAGAAAATTACCTTTAATTTGCTGATTGAAAATACTGCTGGTAAACTCCTGTGAAAGTTGATAATTCAGGTGTCTCTTGTTTGGAAGCAGCTTTGAGAAATGAGCTCTGCAGTTTTATGATGAACCTGCTAAAGATTCGTGTGGTGTAAGAGAATTGCTCTTGTGTTGTAGTTGATGCATCTCTGGGTGATTGATAAGTTCATGGCCTATGTTGGAAAGTAGGTGAGTCATACAGCTCTTGTAACACATGCAGCGTTTGTGGTATTTCTGTTTCAGGTAATTGAAAACTGCAGGTCAGTACTGTTTGAGATGACTTTTGCACTGTACCTGTAAGAGGTGGTAATACTTCTCCTGAGTGGGAATAGTAGTAACACCTTCATATTGTTTGTTTTGTCCAACAGTAGCAGTAGGTCTAGATGTGTGACTTCAACAAATGGTAGCCCCTCAGTGTGCAGCTTTTCTCACGGGACACAGAGTTACATGTGAGTGGGTCCGTTCAGATCAGCCTCAGCCTTCCCGACAGCTGTGGACTCCAGACCTCACATGTTGTTCTGGCTTTGTTCCATAACAACACCACCGGTGAGAAGAGGTCATAAATAAAAACAATGCACCAACCAAAATCCTGCCTGTTACAACTGCTGAAAGTTTTAACAGTAAATATAACAGCATCTGATAGGGGAACAGTCTAATGTAGAATGTTAATGGAATAATTTAAATATGTAAGAAAAAAAAAAGTAATAACGATTTAATACATAACCAAGTGATAAATATGTTTATCCATGATGGTTTTTTATATATATGTATACATGTATATTTCATATAAAGCCATTTTATTGTATCAAAATGGCCTGAAACGATTATTGCAAATGGTGTAATGGGATAAAATGAAAAACACTCACCGCCTAACACACAGTCATGGAAGTAAATTATAATGTGAGGTTGGTTAGGTGGACGTACTTCAACAGCTTACCTTGCATTAGTGTAATATCCATTTTAATCTTCAGTGACCTAGCTGAGGGCAGCACTCAAAGCTTCAGGTTTGTGTTAAATTTTCGTTTCTGTCAGTAGATTAATTAATTTTTTGGATGTTTTGCAGCTATATGCCGTGAAATGGGCACATTAGTGGGATGATTGGAGAATAAGAGAGAAATATGGTGATGCACACCAGATCACTCAACACATCCTCTGATTCAGTGAGTATCACTCTACACTCAGATCTCATGACTCATGAAATGTGACAGAAATATTGAATTTAAAAGGCATGAGCTCACAGTGACATGGACTAAACTGCATCAATGAATATGGTAATATTTCATATCGGTAAAAAATTATATGTATGCAATTTGCACAATCTGATTTATTTTACAGTAAAATGTTGTACATTACTATCTGCATCAGTTGCATCATGTCTGAACAAAAGTATTACAGATGGAAACACACTGGCTTCTTGCACCTCTGTTGCATGTTAAACTTGCTCAGGTGTTAAAGGGCTGCCATAACTACTTTAAACCACAGGGTGTCACTGTTTGCAGCTTTTAGAGTGCTGAAGTCTTGAAACTTTTGGTACACAAAATGGACATTCTGAAGTCTTTTAAGACGCTACAGGCCCATTATCATTGGCTTTCAGTCAAATCACGCATAGAGCAAAGAAGAGAGAAAAGATCAAGACTTAACATCAGCAGAGAAGAGTTTAGCCTAAACACACAGCTTATGTAATGAAGGGTTACGGACGCGTCTCAGATCTCTTTTCAAAACAGACTTGATATGTTAAGACTTAGGTAGGTGGCTGTTGTGCCCAGTATGTGCTTTCCACATGTATGTGGACAAAACACGAAGGTTTAGAAGGACTGATTAGCTGTTTGTGTCATGGGCAAAACCTCACACTGATAAGTCTGTCATGAAACAGCGACTTTCTCATTGGATATTCCATAAAGGTTCTTCTAACTTCTTCTAATTGAATTAAAACTTTCTTGTGTTCAGAGTAGTAGAAAAGTTTGTACCTACAAAACACCTATCCAGGAAGGATGACAACCTATAGCTGACAGGACGTCACAGCAACATCATGTGGCACCTCTGAGGAAGACTGCAGGAAGTCAGCAGTAGGAACAACGTCAAGGTACAAACTTTTCTACTGGTCTGAACAGAGGAAAATTTTAATAAAATTCTCATTGGATAGTTGGGGCCCCCTCTTTTGGCCTATGGCAGCAAGGGGCTTCAGGCCCCGGCTGGTCTATGTGCTCACTCTGCAAGGAAGATGGCGACATCCTGGGCCTTGCTCAGAGGCGTGTCTATCCGAGATACATGTTTGGCGGCCAGTTGGGCTTCACCTCATACCTTTAAAAGGTTTTATAAGCTGGATGTTATTGCCCCTTTGGCACATACTGTGCTAAGGGTGGGCTCTGCTGAGGGTCACAATTCTTTAGTCCAGTAGTTGGCAGCTGGTCTTCAACATAAGCTCTTCCGGCAGTACAAGAATCAGTATATCCCTATAGTGAGATACCAAGCAAATGTTTGAAAGAGAATTTTAGGTTACAAAGGTAACCCTGGTTCTCTGACAATATGAGTGAAGTAATTCACCAGACAAATCTCCTTGTGTGAAGTGAGAAGGAGGTGTGTTTATTTTGAATAAACTGATGACACTGCATTACCCTCTCCTATAGGGAGAGGACAGACCCTCCTCTTGATGCAGCATTCATGACTGCAGCCAGTGGGGCAGGTGCAATGGTACCTTTGGTACACTCATGTTATCAGAGAACCGGGGTTACCTTTGTAACCTAAAGTTAGGAAGCCTGCTAGAAACAGCCATTAGTTTACTGAAGGATAGGCCTTTATCAAAGAGTAGTAAATCTGCAGAAAGATGATTTTATACAGGATTTTGTTTTAGTTTTGTGTCGCAAATTCTGAAAGAAATTCACATCTCCTCTATAGCCTAGTAAACAATTCAAGGTGTGACACAGACCAAAAACTAGACTATTTGCTAACTTATCTAGACTATTTGTCCCTAGTGGCAACAGGGGAGAGACTGCCCTCACCAGAAGCCCACTCCTCCTCCTCTCACCCAGATCTCAGCAATCTTCATCCGTCACCACCCGCGTCCACATGCCATATCCTGCTGTACTCTCGGCTATACAACCCCCCTTTTAAAAAAAATGTAGATGTCAGGATGGGGTGTACTCAGCAAAGATTTTTTGTATGTCAACATTCTTGTGCACTTGTCAGTAAAGTAAAGTAAAGTCTCTGAAAGTCAGTACAAGTCTAGGAAAGAAATTGTCGGGGAGTCACATTTTGGGGTCACTTTTTACCTGTAACACTAAGTAAAAACCCCCAAACTGGCAACAGCAAATAACTGAATGACAGCAGAGACAGTAACATTGAAAGCGATGACGGCATGAAGACGTATTACCGGTTTTCACCGTAATTCGCAGCAGCCCTACACGCTCAAGCGCTGCTGTTGCGTCATATTCCCGCGACACGTGCGATGCGGTGCGTTGGAGGACATCGAGCATGGGACACCTTGGAGGTTCAACGTTCTTTCTTCTCATAGTCGCTCTAACCTGCTTCTACATGTCTGGTAAGATGCTCGCATCACTTCTGCACGTGTGTGAAACGAACGAGCTGTTTGTTTAATGGAGGGACGAACAGAGTTCACACCGTCGAGCGGACTGTCAGTTTGAATGAAGTCCGTCTGCAGCGTGAACTGCAGTGAACTCGATCTTTGGCTTGACTTCCAAGTTTCGGACTTGTAAAAAAATGAATAACGTCGCAGAAGGCTAAGCGGTTACAGTTTAAACCGAGTGCACGTTCATTTTCATGGTTGGACTGAGATATTTGCAGGGAAAATCTGTCCACAGATGGCTCGAGTATGGAAAACAGAGAGATGTCATCCGACCCAAAACAACAACAACAACAACAGTGATACGAAACACTATGGTGTCATTCTGTCAATTCAATTAGACCAAATTTAATCAGTTTGAGAAATGAATAAAATCCAATTTTTGAACAGGTAGTTTATCAGATTATTCTGAACAACATGCTGACAGACAGAAGCACTTTGATTTGATATGAATGACATTCAGTGTAATGCAGTTTTGTTGACTTTATGGTATATAATGTGATGAAACATGGATGGGGAGCACACAAATGCAGAGAAAAGGAGTGTTTTTTTTTCCATTTGTAGTAGGGCCAGACAGATATATTGGTTTACCAATATTATCGTCCGATATCGGCCTGTTGCAGATATATCAGTATATATCAGTGCTGGCATATTTGTTTGCCGATAAGTGCCGATATTAAAACAGTTCTTTAAGGCTGAAAAAAAAAACTTGGACTAGTGATTTAAAATGGTGTAATCACGTAATTTGTCCAGCAGAGGACGGTCCCTTGTTTAATAGATAATAAGTGGAGTGTATTGTTTGGTGCTATGATGTTTGGAGTAATATTTGTTAGATATCCTGCCACCATTACATATCTTTGTCACACATATTTGATAACCACATTCAAAATATTATATATAGAATATCAGCTGATAAATCAGATATTGGAATTTTCTTACACCCTAATATCGGCATCGGCCCCAAAAATCTCATATCGGTCAGGCCATAATTTGTAAACTTTAAGACATATGTCAATAAATGGTTATTTTAAAAAAACAAACAAACAAAAAAAAACCCCAAACAAACTGAAAAATTGAAACTTCTGCAGTAAATAAGCATTTTTCATTTTTATTATCTGGCCTGTTCAATTTTTGGGGGCTTGTTTGTGAAGAAAATATTATTTTGGATGTAATGTACAAGTTATAATGATGCCTAATTTGTCATTATTATTGTCTTTGATTAGTCATTTTATGTTACCGGCTGACATTCTGCACAGTAACAGTAAACTGTGTGCACGTGCTTCAGGTGCAGCAGGTCACTCTCTGCCCGCCTGCCATGAGCAGCAGGAGCTCAGGTGTGCTGACGGCTCATGCATCCCGCGATCCCATCTCAAACTCTGAACGTACATAAACATGCACGCCAGTTTGGATTTCATAAGATCTTTTTTGGCTGCATAAATGAAGCAATAAAAACAAAACTGATACATTGTGACAAGGAAAGTTTATTTACATTACACATTTCAACGACCAGGTATTTCGAAGTGCTTCCCAGCAAGTCAAAAATGCATTCCAACGAGGTAAAAGTAACACAAAGCTTTACAAAGAAACATATAAACACTGCAGGTTCAGCACTATGCAGAATATGGTTAGCTAGTCCCACGTTATTATTTAAAAAAGAAAGTGACAAAAAAAAAATTACTTATTCAATTTAACAGAACTGAGCGGTTGAGCCGATCTCAAGTTTTCTGGGTGTTTAAACCAGTGATGCTGCCGCACATGCAAACATCTAATTGATCCAGTAACTAAAGGGATCTTCTTAGGAGCTCCGCAGCCCTTCCTTCATTAGGAACAGGTGCATCTATTCACAGGTTGATTGTTTTGAACATGCAAGGATGACACCAACCTGTTGGGACCTACAGGTGAGTCTGGAACTGAAAAATACCACCAAGAAGCCTGACAACATGACTTTGCACTCCTCTGAAAATAGCTGCAATCATCATGATAGTGCAGTATTCATGAACTGCACCGTGTTTCTAAGACCTACGCAACACTTGTACAACACTGGCTGGAGACTGTAGGTCAAAGGTGCTTATCTTGGATTTTCCCAGTGTCTGCTCTGTCAGAAGTACCACCAACACATATAGTGTCAGTCTATCAAGGTCAGGCAATCATACATTTATTGTGGCTTGTGGTGTTGTGCACTTCTACCGACACTTGTCCATTATAACCGTGAGTGTTGCACAGTGGAGTATCAGTTGTGTAAAGGTCTTAAAAGCAGAGTTGTGTTGAGGTGTGCTGGTCTGTTGTTGGACTTTTTTCTGTTTGAAAATCCTGAATGATTTTAGCATAAACATTCTCACAAAGGCTTGATTTTAAGCTAACGTTAATCACTCTTTATGTAGAGTAATTGTAATTTTTTTCTTAACATCTTGACTCTGGGCATACAGAGTATTGATCTACTTCTGTGCTGCAAAGATGTCTAATTTTCTTGTACCGTGTGGGAAAATACCATTGCAGATTTTTGTCATATAATCCTGTCGAAGCCATTAGACTTTGATATTGAATTCCAGCGAGATTTGTTGTTCAGCATTAACTGTAAGCTCCATAATGTTTGCAAAGAAAAAGCTTGCAGGAGAAAGTCGTTTAAAATGAGTAAGTGTGCCTGCAGGTGTTACAAATGAACGTAGTTGATGTGAATAATGGCAGAAGGCTGTGAACATTATTGTGTTGCTCAGAGAGACACAATGGCCCAATCCCAAACCGGTCACTACCCACAATAGTCACTTCAAATAAAGCAACACTCGCAACTTTGAATGGTCTGTCTACTGAAGGGGGAGGGTATAAATCTAGATAGCCAAATTATGGGACACCCTTTGCTCTCTACTGGAACAAGGAAGTAGCCATCACCATGACAACGGATGGACACCCTGCCTGCATGGCCATTGCGGTAGTCACCGGTTACCGTACGCAAGGATAGCTGCTGCTTTCAGAGGACAAATGCATCTCAAAAGTGTTACTGTCTTGCTGTATCAGCAAAACTGTATTGCAACCACTGTTGTGTATCTCATGGAATAACAGCATTAGATCCCGTTAAATGTCATTGTAGAGACTCCTGTCAGTTATACACAAACTGCAAAATAAGCAGGCAGCCTGCTGGCTGATTATTATATTAATTATCTGTCACTGCTGCTACAGATCTGAATTTCCATCGTTCTGGTGATTATGCTTGTCAGCGTGACAAAGGTGCCATTAAATTTGGCTGTTAGACAAAATAGAAATATGAAACTTTCTTTAATGGCGTTTCCTCCTCCAGTCTCCTGTTGCACTCCCTGCTCGGACAGCCTTAAGCCTGTACCGATGCAGTCTTGATACTAAAGGTTCAGCAGTTCACTTACACTCTGTGCTACTTGGTTTCGGACGGCCCTTAATGTGGCGGACCCTCCGTGAGAAGAGGATAGGATAGTTTAGAAAGTGAAATAAATTCTTCCTCTTCCAAGTATGTAATGTCAGTCAGGTTAGGCAGGAAAGTCACTGTTTACTTGTGTAGTCAAACCACATGTTGTACGGCTGTATTATGGAGTCTGAACTCTTTGATGTTGTAGAGCTGCTGAAAGTTAAATGTCTGAAGGGCAGTGTGATTATATATGATGTTGTAAATTATTAACCGTTGGAGTTTTGCTGTATCATTATACTGTAGGAACTATTGCTCAATAACATTTTTTAGGCAAAACATTCAGCAGGACTGCCTTTTGACCTGTGTCGATACATTTATTGCTCCTTTTGATTTGTCAGGTGGTGATTTGCTGGATTCATTACTATACAGACTTCCTGTCTGCGTATTTTACTCCTAACAATGTCACCATTCATTTAATTTAAAGTGTGCTATATTGCATCATTTATTAATATTAATTTATGTTACAAAATTTCATAAGTGAGAAATGAGGATTTTATTGACCTCGCTCACTCTTACGTTAAGCCCAGCTGAACATCTGGATGGATTTGACGTAGAGAAGGATTGTTTTAGAACTGACTGGATGGATGAATTAGACGGCTGCTTCTTATAAAGACTTTGTATTTGTTTTAACAAACACATCATGTATGTGTGATGTCTGCTCAGATAGATTCTTCTTGAACAATCCAGCTTTTTAAATAATTTCTTCAACTGTTCATTTTATAAAATATGATCTGGTTTCACCACAGTCAGTGATAGTTGTTGGGGTGTGAGATGCAGGGCTGTAAAACTTAACACATTGTGATCTCGTTTCTCCCAGTCACACAGTGTAATAACTGGCGATTAGGGTGCATAGTGACTGACGTGGAGACGCCAGTTACACCATTTGAACCATCGGAATGATTTTGAAGATGTAGTTTTAATGTTATTGTTGTGACTGTAATTGTGACTTTCATTCTTCGCAGGTCAGCTGTGGTGCAAGAAAGATGAATTTGCCCGTGGCGATGGGAGTGACGAGGCCTCCTGCCAGAGCTGCACCACCTTCGCCTGCGGGCCATCTGACACTGGCCTGCCTAGAGGCAAGCTGTGCGATGGGCAGGCTGACTGCAGAGATGGGCGGGATGAGTCTCCGGAGTTGTGTGGTTTGTCCCGCCCACTTTCACAGACTTCTTCCACCTGTGAGGTGTCTGAGTTTCAGTGTGGAGACGGGCAGTGCATCCGTCATACCTGGAGATGTGACCACTCAGCAGACTGCTCTGACGGCAGTGATGAGAAAAACTGTGGTAAGTGATAAATGGGTTTCAAAAACAAAAGAAAATCAGTGGGAAGCTCTTATGAGTGTCAAGGATAGAAGTATGTCAACAACCCTGCCTGCATACTTTACCGCACCTTTGGTCTGGAGCTGTTTTCCACGGTTTGGCATTACTCCCAGTAAGGGAAATCATATAGATATTTTTGATGACGGTGTGCTTTCAACTTTTTGGCAGCAGTTTAGTCCTTCCATTTTTCAACATCAATGCTGCTGTGCAAAAAAATCCATAAATAATTATTTCCAGGTTTAGTGTATAGGAATTTTACTGGCCTGTACAGAGATGTCAACCTTATCCAACACCTTTGTGATGAACTAGAACACGGACCATTAACCAGGTCTTCTTACCCAACGTGAGAGTATGACTAAATTAAAAGCAGAGGTATGCTAGAAAACAAACTGGTTCTTACAACATGTTGTCTGATCACGCCCTAAGTCAAAAGTTTTTACAGTTGCTCAGAATATTACAATCACTGTGAACCCGCTTATCCATTGAACGCTTCAAACAGGTGTTTTTTGGCACATTCCACAACTTTCCCAGTCTTTTTGTTGCTCCTGTCCCAACATGTTTGAAATGTGATAATGGAATCAGATCAGAAAAAGGATACTTATTTTCAAAAACAATGCAGTAAAACTTTAAATGTGTTGTCTTGTT
>JAQFJB010000020.1:11016126-11028103 GCA_029874875.1 Naso minor
AAAAAAAGGCTTTTCCCTGATCCTGTCATTTGACTCTGGAATAATTACACATTGTTATAAGCGCAGCAACATTACCATTTCTCTGCTCTTAGGTGACTAAGTCTATGGTCCGAGACAAAGCAAGGGCAGAGTCATACAAATGTAACCAGGAACCAATGTGACAGGGGGCTGACAAGAGGAAAATTATGAAACAAAATTACATTATTCTAATGTGGGCAGACAAAAGGGTAAGGGACAAGAATAAATGGAAATTCAGCTGAGTCAGAGGAAAGCAGATAAATGCCAATGAGCCCATGCAAAGACTTCTGTTTTAATGAGACATGGAAGGGGGTGATGGGATGAAAGGAGAGATCAATGTGACCAGAAAAATTAATGATTACACACTAACTCAAACATCATACAATGGTACACTTTTTTCTTTTTAGAAAAGAAGTTTTACTGTAGTTTCCACTGCTCAGATGTTAAATGGGTGCTGATGGTACACATTCATTTCTGAAGAAGTTTAAGATAACGGTAGAGTAGTAGAGAAAAGAGTCCAAATCAGAGAAGTTCAGAAGTAATGACTCTATTAAAAAAATCCAACAAATTAATGTAATTTCTTATGAAAAGCCCTATATGAACAGAGATTAACTTACGAATTTATCTGTAGGGAAATAGAGACAATGCTAATTACATGACTTCTTCAGAACAGAGCAGTGTGCTTCTAATCTATACCACTCATCATTAATTTCTCCTGGATTTGGTGAGTTCTACTTATGTTTTTATTTAATTTTGGTCTCAAATGTGGCATTTCCCACTGGGTCCTGCCATGCATGTGTACATTACTAATACTATGTGGTGGTCTCAAAATGGCCACATGCTGTTTGATAAATGTGAGCCTCAGTAAAGGGAAGGTGGATCCTTAGTGCTGCAAGCTGGAGAGAAACACAGGGGGGATTTATGTTAGTGGCTCTCTTCCTTGACTAAGAGCCCAAGCTCCTGGAGCTTTCTGTCTCTGACCCTTACAAGTCAGCCCTCTCATCTGGAATTATTCATGTTTCCACGAACAGGGCTGAGGCTTTAATCAAATGCCTGCACCCTTCATGCTGTCGACCTCTCTCACGGACAGCCACACAGCAGGGTAGGTAGGTCAATCGCTTCTGCCACCACTGTTTCCTCTGAGGAACATTTCCACCACATGAGATGGCCATTAAAGCGATTTGAATCACTGCTGGCAGAGTGGACGTTGCTTGCCGCATGCCTTGATAACCCACAATGTAATGATTAATGTGCGAGGGGAGTGGTGGTTTTTACTTTGGGATAAAACACAAGTGACTGGAAGGCCAGTGTTGACAGCGTGACTGGGAAAATCTGCTTAGGGAACAAATGAATAACAGTCACCCCTCTTTTAACAAAAACTGGAGATGCCCCAAAGCAGAGCACTTAAGCCACATCTGCTCGAGTAGAGCTGCTCGATGGCCAGAGGACTGTGTTTGTGCTAAGAACCATCCAGCATGATTGTGTTCAACATGTTCTCATCCCAGCTGCTCAAATACTTACGCATTTGTCACATCTTTTGGCATGTCATACAAATTACTCTCGCATAGCCAGCCCTATATCTCCTCAGCACTGTGTCATCGCGGGAGAAAATTCTGGCTGCACATAATATCATTGTGCTATAAGAGAAAAAAAACCCCAAACAAATACCGCTCTAGCTTGTTTGTATTTCTATAAGCCAATTACAATTGTCTTGGGCCGTGCTAAGCCAAGATGTAGCTATGATGCCCTTGCAAAATAGTAACATGTAGATAGCGGCAGGGGAGGAGAATGTCGACTGAAATAGTCACCCAATGCCAGGCTTATACACACTAATACACACATTCTACATCCAGGGAATCAGACTACATACTAATGGACATGGTTCCCTTAAGTGCCTGTGTGAGATGCGTCAAGGCTTACCTGAGAGCCTTTAAAAGATGTGGTTAATGCTGTGAAACTCTAACTGTTTTGTCAGGTTTATGCACCAAAATGACTTGTTTAGGTTTAAGAAAACATTGCTAATTTAACTCTACGGGCTTTAGTTGTGTTTTCTCACAGGTCTCGATCCCCGGCATTCTGGGAGACCCCTGTGTGTGACCAAACACGTCCAACCATCTTTGGACTTGGGTCAGTGTTTCTGCTATGTCAGGTGGTGAAGTTTTATCACCATGCTTGTGCTTACCTTAGAGTTTGTTTAAAACCCAATGGATCTCATTCAGATGGTGTAGAGTACCTTGTGAGTCTATATAAGGTGCTGAGGAGCGTAACAAAGCATTAGTATTTGACGAGCTGGAAAATGAGAATTAGACCAGGCTCCTGTGTTGTATAATTTAAAAAGCATCATGCTGAAACTGAGCATGTGTTTTCACACTGGATAATTAATAAAACTGTATAAATTGTTTCATGTCCATTTGAGCAGCTGAACTCATGCTGCACAGTGTGACTTTGATGTTACAGCTCCGAAAACAGGTTTCTACAGAGGCTTATTTTACAAAATCCTTTCTGGGTGCCTGTAGCTTAATTGTGTGACTGATGACCTTGCAGGTTGGCATTGTTGAAAGGCTGAAAATACACCAATATAAACTGCTGTGCACTCGTGTAAAACTAGACTAAAACCTGCCTGAATGGTAAAAGTACTAATTTAATTGATAGGTGCTTTCATCATGCTGTCATCTAAGACCAAGTTTACATGGGAGCAGCCCTACTAAAAACGGAAAGGTCTGTCCTTTGCATCTTCAAAATATGTCAGCGTTTACACAACCAAACGACTGAAAGGTAGTATGCATGCCAGGCTGGTAGTGGGCAATGGAAGTTTGTAATAGCATAGCATAGGATCTGCCGAAGTTGTTAACTTCCTGTTGCTGCTCAGCCCTAAGCAGCCACAAATGAAAGAAATTCAGACGTAGAATGACTTCCAAAATTAGGCTACGAACACTTAAATTCGCCTAAATGGACTGTCGTCATATTGACCTGCTTTCGGTGCACTGTGGGGTGTTCAGTCAGAGTTCGGCGGTGGTTAGAGTGGAATGCATTGATTCGCGCTAGCATTAACATTTTGCAGTTTGTGGTTTCAGGGGCGCCAGCAGGCAGTTGTCATGTAATGATGTAATTAAACTCATCAGAGTCAGACGCACAATCACAGCTAGGTAATCCGCCATTGCTGTTGTTGTCCTACTCATGCATGGCTATTTGACTGAAAGTCTAATGTGCATGGGTGAAGTGGGCCATGATGTCACAACGTTCACGGGCACTCTGCGCTGCCAGTTTACACAGCCAGAGAGAAAGTTGCGGTTTCAAAGGATTCCACTCTGGAACCCGTTTTTAGACGTTTGCGGTTTCAGGGGCACCAGCACGCTGTTGTCATGTAAAAGGAAGGCCAAAGCACAACAAAAGTGTTTTGTTTGATATGAAAACTTGCACTGTGTAAACTAGGCATAAGAATTAAGACTGTCTTGGAATCACAGCTCAAATGTCACTAACAATGAGTTACATCAAATACAAAATAAAAGCATTCATAGCATATTTCTGTGTTGATGCTGAAGTATCTATTATATAGAATGCATCAGCGTTGACATGAATGCAGATAAAGGTAAGCAGCTGTATGTCACAAAAACCAACTACTTCTGGCTGGAGAAGGTCAGCAAGCCTTAACCCAAAATATGCCAACTAAGATGTAAAATTATTATACCTGAAACACTCCACAAGTGCTCAATCAATACTGTATGCAGGAGGTCCAAGGAAGTTTAGAGTGGTCTTTGGCATGAAAACACTGGAAACAGAAAAGAAATGTTCTCAAAGCATTCATCGGCAGAGCAAGGAGAGGAAGGGGTGTTATAGTAAAAGCATTTCACACAAATAACCTTCTCTGCATGATTCGGAAAACTGAACACCACTTTGTGTAGTTTTGGCAAATCAAAAGTTTGTGATGAAACATTCTAAAATTTTGAGAGTAGCAGTGTGAGTTAGGTTCAAGTCAGTGTTAGATTTGAAAAATGTATTTTTCAATCAGCTTCTTATAATGACAGGTGGAATCCACATTAAGACTTTCTGCCAAAGTTTACACATAAACCACATGTTTTATTTTATTCTATTATTATTTTCATTTATTTATTTTATTTTATTTTAGTTGATAGACCTGACAGACACAAGAGTAATGGCAATTGGACAGAATAAAACCCCAGTAGAGATTTTTTACTTCTTTCACTTCAGGAAAACAAAAACATTAAATACTCTATGACCCTAACTGTGGAGTGCATGCCATGGCCAAATTACAGGAAATTACAGATGCTTTGCACTAAACATGGTCCGATTCAAATGTCATCATTTCATTTCAAGCATCACGTGGTTGGATTGGTTTGGATGGATGTCGACGCTCCTTCACTACAGTGCAGTATTTTACGTTAACCTTTGGTAAAACCCTCTAATCCAATGAGAATGCCCTACTGTAGCTCAATAAACCAGGAGCATGAGGAGGATCAGGAGTGTATTATCAAATTTCTTCTAATCAAGTCGTCTTTATGGGTGACCCAGTGACAGGGCGTCTCTCTGTCTGTCTTTTATTACTTATTAACGTTGTCACAGAAATTTCTACCCAGTACAAGTGAAACTAAGCCAGGGTTAAAAGCTCTTACTTTGAATAATCTGTTTCTGTACTTTCTCTTCCACAAGGAGGTCTGAGATCATTTACTGACTCGCGAAAATGAAATTACACAGAACAAGTTGTAAAAGTTCACATGTGACCATTTGATCTGTAATACATAGCAAATGTTCTGACAGTGGTATTTTGAACATTTGTATTTTGAATAAAATTCATTCAAACTATGGTTAATGATATGTTTTGGGGAGTTTATGCTTGATTTACATGATATAACAACTGAGGAATGACCCCTTTATCCTACAAAGAACAGACTTTGGAAAAAAGATGTCTACTGATAATGTGATTCTGTGTTGCTCAATTTCCTACTCTTTCTCCATCCTTCTTTCCTGTCCACTTTCAAAACCCTTCACAATAGCATTTAATTCAGACTTGCACCGTTTTCTGCCTCTGTGCCATTCTTAAGTGTGCCATCATTTATCTCCCAGGTATCTTTATAGGATGACTTACTGCGAAACACCGGCATCATTTCATTTCACGACTGAACAGATGCTGATACTGACTCTTAAGCTGGCACAGTATAGTAGAGTAGATCTAGATAAGACTTCACCACATGATGCAGTGCAGTATTATACCACACTGATGCCTGCTAATCCCACCTGTCACTGTTAAGTTTCCATTTATTATCATACCTTCCTGCTCCTCTTTTATCCCCTGCTGAAGTGAAGGATCTTACTCTTATAAATGTCTTTTCACACCCAATTAACTCATGGTGGCAGAATGTGCCCTGTTGACCACACTATGCTACCCTGAGATATTTCCTACTTCACTGTCGCATGACAAGAATAGAACTGTTGCTGGCTGCAGTTACCCTGGCAATTCTTGCCATCACACAGTAAACACTGATACTACTATCTGTGCACAAAAGATCTCGAACAATGCAATAATATCACATATGCCATTATTCTATTTCAACATGCATTTCTACATATGCAAACTAAAAACATCCTTTTATTGTCAACAAACAGCACACATTGAATCACATTACAGTCACAACATCATAAACATTGTAATACGTTTCAAAACAGCATCTGTGCTGTGTTCAAATGTGAACACTCAACATCACTTTAATGTCATACAGCTTTTCATACCTCATCATTATACATGTATACTATATCTTCTATTTTTCACGTATTCCTGCAAACATACAGTAAACCATTGGTTTACTCAGCCCATAATCCTTTGTCTTCATACCACCTTATTACAAACATAACCTACACCAGTAGAGACGGGCAGTACATCAGTGCATAATCCATCTTTAACAATGCAAGAATGCTCTGTTTACATCATCCATTCATCCTTTAGTCTGCATGTTTATCTTTGAATGCACAATGCCAAACTTAACCACGCTTGACGCATGTTCTTTATTATATTGATTTAACAGATATACACAATGTGTAATTGACCAAGAGCAAATACTGCATTTGCTTTTGTTCAGCCGGCCATGACAGCACTCATCCAACATGCTCCTCCTCCTCTGTCATTTAATATTATGAGATTTGAGTGAGAAATGAGAGTGGGGTATCTCAGGCAGATGGGTAGGATTTCTTAAATCTGGGATGCTAATACCTTCTAAATTTATCCTAATATAGATGATCGTCTGAACTGTACCTGCAGTATTTGGTGGGTGGGGGTGGTGGCGTCCATGGGTTATTCAGTACCACTGGTGCCAGGTAAATATGATTTACTAGAGATACTACACAGAGATGACAGAGCAATCTGTATTACCAATGTGCCTTACATGCAGTACAAGTGAGCGATGCTCAGAGAAGGAATGTAACGCCTTCTCCACTGCCTTTAGCTCATTCAGCCATTTTCATGTGAGGACAATCGAGGCAGATGAATAAAGGTTTGTTTGTGTGTTTGTGTGTCTGTGAGTGTATGAGGGTTGCCCCCAAACATTTCATCAGTCAAGATGATTCAGTTTTTGTCACATAAAATTCATATGTTACTAAGATGAAGAGGTCACCGCACGCTTCTCAGAGGATCTGCTGTTTGTCATTTGATTTGACAATTAAAGATGTTATAACAGCATTTCATAAGCAATAAACAATATTGAACAAATCATGTAGATATGCAAAAAAACAAAAAGTGTGAATTAAGTGTAATTGGAATGAATAATTTTACTGGTTCTCTTTTTTGCAATTTGTTGCAATGTTTAATTAATTTTACAGCTGAAAATAATAAACTATAACATTTGCTATTAAAACAACAATATATATATTTTTTTTTTCTTGATTTATCCTTTAATTAAATATATATATTTAGTTGTGCTGATAGCTATACAATATGAAGTAGGCTACATTGTGCACATTATTTATTTCACCGATGAAAAGATTTTATAATCAAGTCATGTTAGAGACCCTTTGTCATTATTACCTAGAGGCATAATCAATATGGGGATTTCGACACAAGCGAAGATTTTCTGATTATATAAGGTTTCAAAAGTTAAAATAAATACTGTTGAGTTTCACAACTCAACTCTCAACTCACAGCTTTCACAACAACTCTGGAATGAAGAATGATCAGAATACTAAGAATAAAATCTAAATAAAACAGTAACAGTAATGAACAAGAATTGACCTAGTTGTGTTACTGTAGCTTCAATGGCAAAAAACTTAATTGCTGGGTGGTCTCTTGTACCTGCGTGCAAACCTGGCGACCTCAGAGATGTCAGACCTTCAGAAGCCAATGCACAAGGCAGCAATCATGGAAGAGTTATTCTATATAACAATAACAGCAGTAAGAGGAAGAAAAGGTCTGCAGCTTAAAAATCAGCAACTTGACAACAACATCTAACTTCATGTCATTACAAAATCCTCAATAAAGAAAGGTACATGAATCTGTCTTTTTGGCTCATTGGCACACCACTTCATCATGCTGTAAGGAAATACTCCTTTCCCTTTTGTCGCCTACATTTCCTTATGGACCTCCTCGTTTGAGCCATGAGATAGTAATAGTAGATGACTGCATGAATGCTGATATTGTCCATTTTCTTAAACAATGGTCTCTTGCAGTTTTCAATCACCCTAGATAGAAAAAACACAATAGTTCTTAGCTTCAAACTGTCTGCACAACCACTCGAAGATTTGAATTGCAAGAGCATTTTAAAAAATGCTGTGTAACTCATCTCCTTCTACTTGAGGCCCAAAACTTATCAATCACCTCTTGCACAATAGCATTGAATAATGGGAGAATTAAATGAGCAGGAAACAGAGTGGCCTCTCAGACCTGTACTCCTGATGACAGTGACCATTCAGCTTCATTAAGCAGTATTGACACATTTGTTCCAAACTTAATCTCCTAGCAACAGCAGTGCCACTTGGCCTTTTAGACAATGTCGATGGGATTTCATGCCCGGTCTCCTCCAGCAATTGCATGGCAAACCACAGAGAATTAACAACATGCTCTCCAAGTACCTCAGTCAATGATTTTTGTAGTGTGTAGTTTCTGTCCAATGGCCCAAAAAATCTATAAGCAGAGTTTGGAAGGTTTTGAAAAGCAGTAGGTTACAGATTACTAGTTACCATGTGCGAAGCATAACTATTTTATAATTTTAACAAATACTTTTTGAAGATTTGTCTAACAAATGTTTTGAACTGGTATTAAAAACTTTATTTTATGTGATAGCAGTTACATTAACTTTATGTGGATATTAGGTTGAACATAGAGTATTTTGATGTGAGAGTATTTTTACTGGCAGAACAAGTTTTACACTGTATGTCATACTACAGCCCTTTTCACATGTGCAAACCAGTGTGCGTGCTCACCAGTGTGAGCAAAAGCAAAAAAGGAAAGAAAACTTGAGAAACTTAAAAAAAAAAAAAAATCCTGACAAAAAAGAACTACCAGCAACTTTTCACTTCTATCGTTTTGTCCTTCCACAGCAAAGCCTGAGTCTATAAGCTTATAATAAAACTGGAAATAGTGACTGATGTTGTAGATATGATATATAAATGGTTTCAGCAAGAAAGCAAAAAAAAAGAAGAAAAAGAATAAAATCAACCAACCAACAATAACAACAAAAGAAACAACAAAGAAATGCAAGACATTGCCAGAAACCATACCAATATTTTCACATTTTTATATATTCCCATCTAATTGAAGTGTTCTTGTTCAATGACATAAACCAATAAAAATGATGTGAAAATAATTAAGAAAGTTGTGACCATGTGCAGTGGCCTTTGGAGCACAGTGCTGGGTAGTAATTGGCCAAGTGTGCCAATTTACCACCTTCAAACTAGAAACCTCAGACTTCATGGCAGAATGATCAAAGCCATCACATTCTCCAATGTTTCCTCCGCGCACAGCTTTTCCACACAGACTTTCATCTTTCAATTCAGATTCTCATCCTTTTTCTGCTTTTAACTGTCTGCTTCTCTGCTCATGGATCAAACAAGAATGAAAATCATAACACTGTATATCAGAGGAGCCTTCATTGCATAAATAATGATGTTACTGTAGCAATAATTAATCATACCTTATGATCTGCAGCACAGAATATGATTGCTTTGTATTTGAGGATTGATGTGGCTGTGTGGAGGAACGTACTCGTAAAGAATGCACTGTACTCACCAATGCAACATTCATATTTTAAATAGAGGTAAAATTTCAGAATTGCAGACACCCTCCTTTCTGCACAAGGCAGACACAACAGCTGCATTCAAAAGGTATTAAAGTAATACATGAAAAGTTAGGACTGTAATCAGGGTTTGAATTACATGGCGGCTTTCGGGGAAGCCTTATTTTCTGGTGCGCAACACGACTTCCCAGGTCACATGCATGCACATACATATAAGTGCACACCAGTAAGGTCAATAACATTGCTGCCGACCAGCCAGGTCAGCCATGATACCTCCACACCTACAACTGTCCCAGATATTTGGCATGCTAGATAGCCTATCCTGAGACATTCAGTCATACTGTTGGCGAGCTCGTAATTGTGTCCTTGAACAGTTCACGCATGCTAACCATCGTTCATGGGAGTGCACTCGGATTTGCCCATGATCTGGGACTTTTACCCACATTCTCCAAATACTGTTGCAGAAAACAAGATCAGGGCTAAAATTCTGTACTGTAGTTTAAATAACTTGTTTTAAAGCACAGCAGCCAGCCGCAGACTGGCAGCTCCCTCTCTCTACCTCTGTCCCTGAGGAGTTCAGGCGGCTACTTCAATCTAGTAATTCAAGTGCAGCGTTGCCACACACTGCAGAAATAGACACAGAATTGTGTTAATTATTGTGTTAATTATTGGAGACAGATGCTCAGAGAGTGAAATGTAAATTAATGAGCAAATAAACACACAAAACAGACAGTAATGTCCTTAAACTAAGAGCCCAACCTAGGCCTATAACATATGGACAATTTTTAGAGCTCCCCCTAAACATCTCAGGAGAGGCTTTTGAGGAGCTTGTGTTCTCCTCAGGGGAGCTTCCATTAGCTTCCCTGTAATTTGAACTATTTGTAACCATGTAACAAAGTTTGCAGGTTATTATACAGTGTGACTTTCTCCAGTCTGTGGCGCACAACTATAGTTGACAGCATCTCCTGCGTACAGCAGCTGTCAGATGTTAGTCAAATAAACCACTTAAAACAGGTAAACAATAAAAGACTTTCAACATTGTCGTATCACTGACAAGATCTTTCCCCAAGACGCGCCTCCGACAAGTCTGTCTGGTCTCAAAACTACTTTTAGTCACAAAAACACACTAAAGAGGTGACACGGTTTGTTTATTACTTATAAAACAGATGTCTGCAAGGGAGGGATGTGTCATAGCTGCTCAGGCTTTGTTGTTTTGCATGTATTAATCCCCCACCCCATGTCCTAAGCTCTCAAACACTTTTCATACTACATGATTTGGACTCGCAAGTGGATCCAGATGTTGAGCATGCTAGATGTCTGTTGGGTGAACGTGACACTTCGGCAAGTGTCTTGGTCATGCTTGGATGGCATCTTTTCACAGTTCACATATAGTGATCTCAACTTTCCAGAGTGAGCACCGATTTGCCTCTGACTAGGGGTTTTTGTCGGCCATGTCCAAAACCTGTGGCCAGGTGAAAAATCAGGGCTTCAATCATGTAGTCTGAACTAGACATACTTCAAAAACTCAAGACTTAGACACTGTTTTGAGTGGCAGGTGTCCGATACACAATTTTAATGTTTAAATTTTTGTAGCTGCCTTGCATTTACTCATCATTACTCATCATTTTCATTGATTGATTGATTGATTTCGATCTATTCAAAAATGTAGAGCAAACAACAACAAAAGAAACAAAAGAACAAAACAATGCTGGACAAAAATAAACATAATAAACTAATGACATAATGCATTCAGGACATAAAACTATGTATTTAATAATAAAATACAGGTTACAAAGTTTGACTGTAAAGATGTAAGCTAAAGGCTAAGCTTATGACACCTACCCTTATCACAACTATCACTCTACTTTAATCTAAATCCATACAAGGTTGACCATGGGCCATATAACTCATCATAATAATTGACCTTAATTCAGCCAAACATACAAATGGCTGCACCTTCACAACACCATAACACTAAAACATTAACTCACTATAATACACATACAATCGTTAACACCAAAACACAAAGACATTAGTAATCATGATGATCTGACATATGTTTAATATGAGTTTTGTATTTAATAAATTTCCCAAGTGTACTACACATTTTTAATTTATCCACAAGATTGTTCTATAAATTCACTCTCTCTATTGAAATTAGTTTATGTCCAGTATTTGTCGTTGCCCTTAATTTTTTAAATATAAATATTCCTTTAAGTTCATATTTACTGTCTCATATGTCTGTCAACACATTTATGATATTGGATGGTAACAAATTATTCTGTGCTTTATTGCCTACATTATTTATCAAATTTTATAATCCACTGAAACATCAAAATTCAATATATGTAGTTTTGCAAACAGTCCACTAGTTGGTTCATTATAAAAACTGATTTAGTGGTGAATCTTATGACACTTTTTGTAAAATGAAAATAGGCTTTGTATAGCTTTTGTTTGCATTTCCCCATATTTATATAGGTGATATATGGAACAACAGCTGAGAGATATAATACATACAAGGCATATTGGTGTATCAGATCCTATATCTCGTATAGTATTGAGATCGATTTTGATCTTTTGGATTCAACATGATTAGTAAAATCCTGTAAAGTTTATTTGTCTACCTTATAAAAAAATGATCACAATGTATAATTGCAACAAATATGTATATCTATATCTCTATCTATCTATCTACCTATCTCTCTCTCTCTCTCTCTAAATAT
>JAQFJB010000020.1:11220515-11232781 GCA_029874875.1 Naso minor
AGGGGTTCCCAAACTTTGCGACTCAAGACTCAAAAGGGAAATTTGGTGTCTTTGCAGGATCTAAACTAACAGAAACACATCTGAAATTACCATGACTTATACTTATATGACTGGATGATCATGAACACAACATGGCTGAATTAAAATTCAATTCATGATAAAATTACATCATAATTAAATGTTAATTATTATGACATAAGCATATCCATATGTTGTGACTTTCTGCTGTGCATTTTTGTTGCAAATGAATACTTTCTTGTTGTATTGTTTAGTTTAATTGCAGGGACAGACTATGTCTGTTGCCTGTTTTCCCTTTTCTTTATAATTTTTGTTTCCACAGCTGCTTCTTAGTCATCAAATTAATAAAATTTTTTAAATATGTTAAAAGAAACGTTGAATTTTCTCCCTGCAATAGGATGTTTGTTTGTTAGTGTGTTGCAATTAATTTTCAATAGAGGCTTGGACTGTGTCCCTATTGCTAAGATTATAGATTTTACATTAAAGCTGATATTGTGTAGCCAGCACATTAATTTTGAATTGTTTACAGAATATTCACTGGAAGTCTTAGAGACCTAGTAGATGTTCTTTATCAGAAATTAAGGAACACCCTGTAACCAAGAGTATCCACCCAGACCATTGTATACAGATCAAGTATTTCACAAGAGGTCATATTGCACACAGTGCAGTAGAAACTGGCTGCACACATCACACAGACAAACAGTATTCATGAGTGCATTTCAGAGGGGTCAGAGAGCAATAGAATGAAATAATTCAGCACCCTCCTTTGACTCTAACTCTCTGATTCTTCCTCTGCTTGTAATTCTAAACCGTAGTTAATATGGAATGTGTCACTGCTTGAAATGCAAGATTAATGAACCTTCAGTTTTCGGCAAACTGGAAATAATACCTTCAACACATAAACTAGCCATCTCTGTTAGGGTTGATGAATCTATAGAGCCAGAGACTGCCTGTCAATCAAACACAAGTTCTGCTATGGTGCCCATGGTGGCAGTCTTTGCTTCTTCTGTTTAAAAAATATGTTTTGGCAATTGTCAGACATATCAAGTGCAGTATGTTTAGATGACCATTCTGCAGAAAGCCTAAATTGTATACTTAACTATCACTGCAAGGCTTATAACCTACTATTTCAGCAAGCCCTTTGTGACCACCCTGAAAAAAATTTGGAGCCTTAGATGCAGAGACAGTTATTCCAAACTAAGGATGCAAACACTAAGAAAAAGAGAAAGGATGGAAACTAAAAAAAAAATGGATCTTGAAGAGGAGAGCGAAATCAATTCAAAATGGCTAATGTGACATTTTTTTTCAAATTAGTGACAAATGGCTCTACTTTGAGTTGGCAGGGCACCAGATGATTCATATTTTAAGTTAGCACAGAAAAAAGTAAATGCAGGTGCAAATGCTGCTGTGGGGATGTGGGGCAGCTGCAGTTTTCACATAGCTTGAGTTCCCTTCCTGGAGAGATGCTAATGTGGGCTATGGCTCAGGTAAACAACATAAACAGATGCTTCCTGCAAGCTGCAATGAGTCCTTTACATTTTGTATAATACTATATAATATATTTACACACTTGGGTCCTTAAATTATTCCTGTTTATAAATATAAAGTATAAGTAACGGGATTCAGAGGGGAAATACTTGGTAAATGACATGTGACATGGGGATTATGTCACATTCAAATCCCGACTACCTTATTGACAAATTCACAGCAAGGAAAAGGTGTGGATCTAAAAATTTAAGTATTGTACTTTGTTTTAACATAATGCTGTGGTGACCTTTAGGACATTTTGGTGCGTTGGTCAAGTAGTTACTCCCTATACTCTTGTCCGACCAAATTATCTTTGGATGGATAATTGCTGGTGTTATTCTTACATGGAGAAAAGTGCTCCTTAATCCATTATTTTCCGGGGCCAAGGGTCACATGCAGACCTGGTGTGTTTTATTTTTGAATGATACGCTATACTGTGTAAGAAATAATATTGACTACGAATACTATAAAGGCTAGCAGGGGGCCCCAGGTGTCATGAAAGGATGTCAGATGACTTGACTTCTCCAACTGTAAACTTTGTAGAACTTCCTGTATCCACTTGTTGTGCACTGGGGGCCATTCAAAAAGAATGGTATAGCTGGCCAGCAGGGTAGTGAAGGCAATGACACGCTATGACGAGATGAGCATATTTTCAGTTGGAGAGAGACCGAAAAGAGCAGTCATTGGATTCGATTTAAAATTTGTAGATAGAGTTTTGGATATCTCAGACCAAAAGTTGGTCAGTTTCAGGCAAGTCCAGAACATATGTGAATGGGCAGCTGGAGAGGCCAGCCACCCTACTGAGGAAACCCATTTCAGCCGCTTGTATCCACGATCTCGTTCTTTTGGTCATGACCCATCTTTCATGACCATAGGTGAGTGTAGGATCGAAGACTGACTCCCCCCCGATGACTACGCCTCAGATCCTGTCCATGAAAATCACAAACAAGATTGATTACAAGGCACAACCCTGGCTGAGAGCCACCCCCACTGTGACGGAGTCTGTCTTTCTGCCGAGGACTCAAACACGGCTCTTTCTTTGCGCGTAGAGAGAAGGGATGGCCCTGAGTAGGAATCCTCCACCCCATACTCCCGCGACACCTCCCATAATTTCACCTGAGGAGCCTGGTCATAAGTCTTGTCCAAATGCACAGAGCACATGGGCAAACTCCCATGCCCTCTCCAAGATTCTTCCGAGAATGAAAAGCTAATTAGTTGTTCCGAAACAAGGACGAAATCTGCATTTGTCCTGGTTAATGGTATATTATAGCTCAAATCCCCAGCACACAGAATAATTAGTATAATTAGTTTCATTTCTGACTTGAAAAATGCCTTCTGAAGTGGGATTCTGAAATTTTCTTTAACTCCTTTAACGCTTTTTCACTTTTTCAATTTCACTTTAAACATAACATATTTTCTTTGGTAAATCTTGAACACACATTAAAGTGCCACAGAACACACACTGCCACAGAAATCTGTTTAGAAACACAGAAATGTTAAAAGTCCTACAGGTATTTCATGCTTTTAGACAGAAAAATAAACATTAAAAGTGGTTATTATCAAGACAAGCATTAAAATGCACATGTGGACAGCTGTGACTACCCTACTCTCTTCACTCCCTTCGCAACTGTAGGATGCTGGTTATTCAGGAAGGAAGCACTTTGATTACTGTGCTATGTTGCCTGGTCAGATAACCTAGATACATTTCAAATATGAAACACATCCATAATTATTTTCCCTGTTGAGTTGTTATAATTTTAATGGGTCAGGTACGCGTAGAATACACAAACCATTCTGGGTCACAGTAGCAAAGCATTGTAACAAATCAGTTGCTTTACATGCTGCACTGCTGGTCTACCAACTAATGTGCAATTAAATGTTAAATATTGACTAAAGTGAAGCTGATGATGTTGGTTGCAAACTGAAAATGCCTTTAGATGTTTTTTTAGAAGTTTTCCTGTGAAGTTCCCCCCCCCCCTACTTTTCTCAAATTTGAGCAATTTCAAAGATAACACAAACTCTGCATCTGTAACAACAAAGAACTTCCTCATGGAAACAGTTTATTAAAAGCAAAAGTGACTATGACGCAGAATGACCACATAAAGGCTGAATGGTGGGACAGCTAGAAAGACACTTTTTGAGGATTCAAGGCTTTGTCAAGGTTTATAGAGAGTCAAATGGTGCAGGAGGTGACTTAGTGCTTGGCTGTGTTTGAGGGATTTTAACAGTAACAACTCTTAAAATCAATTCCTACTTAGATTGATTGACAGCTTTGATAGAGAAAAAAAAATAACGATCTACTCTGAAAGTCAAATGGTCAGATGCAGCATTTTTCTTATACTGCAGACAGTGAAGAGAAGTAAGGGAATCATGATGGTTAAAGGTTCCTCTAATGTAAAGTTATGGATTGTCTTTTCCATATCAGCTTTAAAAGGGGAAAGGTCTTATTTTTGCAATGCTTTCAGCAAAAGAAAGTAAAGGAAATAACTGAACCTAAATGTCTAAACTAGACACTGAGTCATGTACTGAAGCCAGATTTCTCACCGTCTGTCTGTCTGTCTATGCCCCTCATAAAAAGGTGAGGTTAAAAAAAAAAAAAAATCTATTTCTCTATCAAATAAAGAGGTGCAGACTGAAACATATGAAACTGTAGCTTCCTTTCAGCTATTTTCTGAACAGTTTTGGCTGTTAAATATTTGGACTTTGGATTGACACTATTATACAAAAGCTGCATCTCAGGTTTATGTTATACACTGTTTTGGTGTTTATAGTTTCTGCAGAATTTCTTTTTTAACCTTACATACAAGAATCCACAAACTTTACCGTTTATACTAATTGGATTAGCATACATGCTCTTAGCCGTAAGTAAGGCGTGTGTGTGCAGTGTACTGTTTCCTCAGAGGATCGCAGGTTTGACTTTGGCTGGGTCCTTTATGTGTGGAGTTTGCATGTTCTCCTTGTGCTTGGATGGGTTTCATCCAGGCTCTTTGGTTTTCCCCAGCATCAAAAAACACTATTTGTACATATACTCTTCTGTCATTGCCTTTCAGGGCTTGTCAGGGAAGGATTAAATGCAAAGAATCAACATAATAAAAAAGAATTCCTCTTCTTCTGGTTTATTCGTTCTCTGTTGTGCTGAGCATGGGGTATTTTTGAACCTCATCTTACAGCGTTTGTTTACCAAGCCTTTAACTATCTGGTTGTCATCCAGATCAATAGTCATTACTTGTATTTGTCATATTCTGAGAGGTTTAGTCACCACTCAGTTGTTGATGCCATATATGATATGCAAGTTCATGCAAGTTTTTTTAGGAGAAAAGAAACACTTCTTCCTTGATGTCTTGATTATTAATTAAAAGGTTTAAAATTTAAGAGTCACTAATGAAAAATTGTCTGATGTATCTTACAGTATTAAAATATCCTCAACCCCCCCCCCAATTTTGTCTAGACAACAAAATAGTTGTCTAGACTTTAAAGAGGAGATCAGCCCTGAGTTTTGCCCTCACTGGCAAAAAATCTCTAGCTGCAGTGTTTGGCTTTGCAAGGCTGTAATTAACTATAAGCTGCCAACAGTGCATTTCCAGCTAATGACGCCTCAAAGAGTATCAGAAATTCCTCAACAGAGAAGAAGACCCCAGTCAACACAAAAGAAGGCATTATAAATTTTACTATATGACTGAAAACATTTTATTTAACAATTAAGATTATCAGGCCTAATTTTCTCCATTAAAAAAAAAATTCTTGTTAGATTTAGTCATCTAGTTTTACATTTTAGAGTAGAGTTATGTTGAAAAGAAGCTTCCTTTTATTACACAGACAGTGGAAAAAGGAGGATCCATAAAGATTGGCATCTATGGTCAATTTGTCCATCTTTAGACTAAATCTAATTGATGCAAGAAGGGAGTGAAAGTAGATTTAGGAAAAGTTTACTTGCCATCACAATGCGAAACAAGTTTGTGACACTGACAGCTGATGACCATGAAAAGTTTCTTTGTGCAAACTTCTTGGGCAGTCATTGCTGTTATAACATCAATCAGGTTTTACTGATGAATAAAAAGACTCTGACAACTTCTGTATATTTCCTTGCTCAAGGATATTTCACCAGGCCACTGTTGATGTGTCTTTACCTCAGGTGTCCTTGAACAAAACACTGGACCGTTACCTTAAAAGGGACAGCTGGCCATAGCAGTACCTGCATGTAGTATGAGATGCTCAGAGGGCTACGATAAATAAATTATTTCCCAAGGGCACTTTTGTGCGGCACGGTATCTGAATATTTTGGTGCTCATAATTTTCATTATTACTATTATCAGCAGCCTCATAATGTTAGTGTTTGCATGTCCCAACTTGTCTCTGCCCACATGTATGTACTCAGTCAGAGGCCTGTCTGGCCTTTGGCAACGCTCCACCCACTGCACCCCCATCTGTTTTGTGCCTTCCTGATGGAGCTGCATGCCAGGGGAGGCCTTCTGCAGCACAGACCCGCCCGGCCTGGCCCCATGATGCACTAGACAGGCAGCCCCTGTTAGTCGCAGTGACAAAAGACTCTGTTGGGTTTGTGTTTAATGAGGCGCTACTGTGTATTCATTCAATAATAACAGCCATATGGTTGTCAGCGCTGAACATGCCTCCCCACTTTGCTTGAATATTCGGCAGCGTCTACAAGGGAGCACAATTAGCATAGTGATGTGAAGTGCATCCTGGGTGAGTGGAGGTTACTTTCTTATCTTTGTTGATTAATTTGTGATATGATTGTTTTTGTAAATTTAGGGTTGAATATTAACAATATTAATTAAGAGGTTACGTGCCAGAATAGTCAAACAATTGCCTCCCTAATGCTAACACCCTAAAGCTAACATACTGTAAGCATAAAAGTTAAACACATTGTAGGTTGCCATTTTAGCTCTTGTCATTTGCCATCAAAACAGAAAAGTGGCAGTAAGTAGGCTATCAATAAACCTACAAAACACAAAGCTTCAGTGTATTTTGTAAAGGTCACAAGCTGTAGTGATGAAAAACAGTTACATCTTAAACATACTGAGGGCAAAACTGCAAGACTGCATGCGGTGATATAAAGCAGATCTTCAAAGCAATGTGTTAAGTTAAAGGACAACTGCTCTTTTTGGGGGGGTTTGCCTATTATCCACAATCCCTAAGTAAGACAAGAAGGTAGATGCCTTTACCTTCTCTGTGCATTCAGTTGGTCACTAGATAGCCACCTCGCACTGACAGTTTTGCACATTCAAGGGAAGTAGTGGGGATACGCTATTACCGCCCTCTAAAGCCCCTAAAACATGTCCAAAATCTCCAAAACACTCCGTCTACATGTTGTGACTACGTGGTCACTGCCACATTCACAACTGTATGGTCTGACTGGTCACAGCGCTGTAACCGAGACACTGTGACCCAGGTGCTGTGTCACTACGCCCAGAGAAGTAGTTCTTTGGTGCTTGCTCCCACAGTGACAATGTGCCTATAGCGTAGTTAATATACAGGTCACAACACATAGACGGAGCATGTTGGAGATTATTAAGGCATGTTTTAGGGGCTTTAGAGGGCGGTAATGGTGTATCCCCACCACTTCCACTGAATGTGCAAAACTGCCAGCGTGAGGCAGCTATCTAGTGACCAACTGAACACACAGAGAGGGGAAAGGCATCTATGTTCTTGACTTACAAAGGGATTGTGGATGATGTTTGTTTTGTGCTGTTTTCTCAATTGGCTATCCATTTTTATTTTGTTTCAATAAGATATATATAATAATTTAAATGCATGTGAAAAAAGAGAGGCTTAGGTGAGAGAAGATGGGCACATTGCTTGGTGATTTTCTAACAATGTCTTCCTATCAAGTCAGCCACATTATCTCAGGCTACATCCACATTTCTGTGTTTTAAATTTAAAGAGCAACAGTATTGCCATGTTTGAACCATTTATTCTCATTAACTCAGCGTCTTAGCAGCTCAAAGATGTAGCGATTTAGAGACAGTTGAGTTCCCGTTTTATTTTGAAGACTCCGTCCTAGCATCTCATTTGTGGAGATGCACAATTGGAGGGGTTTAGGGACTCTGGCGCGGACACTCTTTGTGATTGGTCGTGCCCCAGTCATGTGAATATTTTCCGGAAAATAAACAAAATTGTATGTATCATACATGTATGGATCTTTGAGCCTCTACTACCCAATGTTATTTCGACATGGATAACAAATTACAGGCGTTGTTGACCTTGTTGTCTCTAGGAGCAGCTGTTGTGCAGTTAAATACTGCATGTTATCTTGCCTCTACTGCTTACATGTGCAGAAGGAAAGATATTATTCAGCAAACTGTGACAGTTGCTGTGTTGAGCAGGGCTATCAGCAATACACTGGTTAGTACAACTTTATTAACAAAGTTGTGGTTCCAGAGGAATGGCGAGAAAACTTCCACGTCAGCCCAGATTGGCCCTGATCGACTTAAACGAAAAACTGTGTTCGCATGTGGAGGGAACAACAACAATCCATCACATTGTATTAACGTTACTTAAGTTGAGAGGGAAGATTCAGAAAAACAGCGGGTGCCTTTGGATTATCCTGACAAGTTGTTTCTATAATCAGTGGACAAGTTTGTATGGCTGTCATCATCTTCCTGGAGCCAGAATAATGTTCCATCAAAACACTGCAAACAGAGCCTCAAGTGAAGGAGCTTATCATTGAATTCAATTATGTCACGATGCCTGGGAGTTATTGACTCTACACACATTGAAGTAAAACAACCGCTTGCTAATTTCGACAGACTACATAACAGAAAGGAGACATATTCTTTGAATGAACAGGTGCTGTGTGGCGTTGAGTGGTCATGTGATATGTGTGTAGTGTGGTTGGAGAGTAGAGCTGCTTCGGAACTTACATGGCACATATGGATGAGGAGCGTCTTTAATTCAACGCTCCGTCTTAACTTTAAGATGCAGCAATGTGGATGTAAGCCCACCCCTCAACTTACAATTAACATGGCAACAACATGTGCTAACTGTGCAGCATATAACCTACAATGACAGCCTTGAAAGAAAGAAGAGTGGAGCTGATATTGCCAAACCAACATTTAAAGGGATAATTTACCCACCAATTAAAATTCTGTCATTATCTTTTCAACCCCATGCTGATGAAATATCAGGTTCAGTTTTCTAGACCACAAAACACTGCTGGAGTTTCATGGGAAAAAGGCGTTGCATTCATCTCCCAAACAATTGCAGTTAATCGTGCAATTTTTAAACATTTGAAACCCAGTCACAATTCACTACAGTTGTTTGGTACATTACTGCAACACCGTCTTCCTGTGAAACTCCAGCAGTGTTTTGTAGACTAAAAAACTTCACCTGACTTTCCATCAGCATGAGGGTGACTAGATATTGACTTTTCACTTTTGAGTGAACTATCCCTTTAAATGATTTAATGATGATTAATAGCACCTGAGAATTAATGCAACTGGCTGCTAATACAGCTGCATTTTAAGTTGTATTTACTTTTACCATTTCTTTGAAACAGGTGTTAAATTTTACTTTACATTTGGCTTGAACCTGTTTTACTTAATTTTTCCTGGAATATTGGAATCCAGATTCACATTTGGTGCAATACCCCATAAATACCCATCTCAGCTAGAGGTTGAGTCACAAAACAAGAGGAATGGTTGCAGAGAATGAGGCAGGTGTCTGCTCCACAGAGAGGGTGTAGTATATTCTGCCATTACACCTCCCTTACTCTCCTCTGTGTGTCTCAGGCCATAAAACATCTCCCTATTAGCATCCCAGGCACTTAGCTGACGAGCGGCTTCTCTCTTTATATGCAGGCTCAGGCACATGATCATTTCCATTACAATCATTTGGGTGAAAATATGCGGCAGACACAAACACGACATTAATTTTAATGTGGTGCCACAGCTCTGTTCAATTACATTCCATAAAATATTCACAGGGAATCTCACTCTGATTTAGGTAAGGGGGGTATAGCACAGCTGGAACTTCATGGCATGCTAATGCAAAGGTAACATATGAGTGTTGATGTATGTTAATGGAAGGGACCCTATGGGCTGTGAGTGAAGTCCGGACTTGCTTTCTTGATACCTTGATGAAGAAGAAGATTACTCTATTGGTCACATACAATTATACTGAGTAAAATGCACCAGTGACAGATATAGGATTTTTTTTCTCTAAATCATAGGCCATAAAGGGGCCACAATTTACAACAAGGGGGTCTGATCGATGCACAATTCCAGATTCAGTAAGATGCACTTTTCAGTCATTCCTTGTTCACTGATAGCTCTACAAGTTTGAATAGTGCTATGTTTCGGTGCATTCACGTCATCTTGGAATCGCAAATTTTCCGCATCTGCTGCCTTCATTCACATCAGAATTGCCAGGTCCCACTTACAGTTCTAAATAATATCCAGACTCCAGAATCCTTTCCCCATCACTGCTTTTCTTCATGATTTTTATTTGTCAGTAAAGAGTATGGTGACTAGTCTATTTTTTCAAAAAGGGCAACTAACAGTAAAGGGGCACTTCAGGGGGCCAATCAGATTTTTAACTGGGGCCAGTGCCTCCCTGGCTCCGCCCCTGTATCCACCCCTGCAGTGCACTTAAATTGCTTCTCTGCATTTAACCCATCCCTGAGGAACAGTGGACAGCCATCATATAGCGTCCAGTTGCACTGTAGCCTCAGGTTCTTGGAATATGAAGGTGATTTGTGACACACACATTGTGATATGAAAAGGCTACATTTGCATCAACACCTGATTCTCTACATAATACCATTTTCATTACATTATTTTAGTACTTTAGCCTGCACTGTGGTGTGAACCATTTCTTGTTGTTTCAAGATAATTGTCCCACGTCGCTAATACTGCACACCAGTGGTTAACAATGAGCGGAACAGGTGTCAGTCAATGTCCTAACAATGTGATTAAGTCAAAATTGTAAAGTGTTTGGTATAGAAGTGAAACAGGAGGAGACAGAGAAGAAAAGTCCTCTGGCTGAATTCCGCCTTTCAGCAAACATAACCGTTGAAGTCACGCTGCTCCTAAAATAGTGCACTCTCACTACACCTGCACAATCCCAGCATGCTGGCCCACAGGCATGTGAAATTACTTCACACAGTCAGGAAGCAAGCTTTTGTTTTGACAGAGGCCTGACACATGCCCTGTCACTATAACAAACAAATGGTATACTGAAACTGCAGCAAATACACAGTATGTATTAGTAGTCTGACAGTGATGAAGGTTTGGTCTTCTCAAATAGCTCCAGTGGTGTTCAGTGTTTTGACTTCATTCATTACAAATAAGAACCTCTGACAGAAGGAAAGGTATTTATCTTAGAGGATCATTGATTTACTTGTTTGGGCAATTTCAGGAGAGTGTTTAATGGGATTATCTGTTTGGCCTGTCAACCACTAGCACAAAAAAAAGAGTTAAATGGAGCCGAAAAAAGAGAAGAAAGGTTTGTTCCCTAACAAGAAGCACCTCATAATCTGTTTTCCAAATGGACTGACATACATTTCAATTGTGAGAACAGTCTCAGTGGTTTAAATAAGTGCAGTGTGTGGTTATGTGTTCTCAAATAAACTGCCTTCACTGTGTCTCGCCACTGGCATTTTACAGCTTAGACCGACTCAGCATCATTATTGCACCGATTATTCATTTGGACATTTAAAGTCTGTGTTTATTTTACACATAGGCCCACAAATAAGAAATCCCCAAACATTATAACGTTGTGCTGTGTGGTGAAATGTATGAATGCATTAAACTTAATATAACACAATAAGAAACTATGATTAAATGCAATTACCAAAGAGTGTAGGCCGAGCTCTGCTGACAATATCTATTGTCAGTGGTCTAACATCTATTGTCTATTCCAGTAAACATAAAATAAAATTAATTAATTAAAAAAAACAAAGCTCAGATTTTTTTACATTTGAAATTTCTAAACACCACATTAGACTTTTACAATTTGTTAATTAACTGACAAAACACACGTATAGCTACTTGAGAATCCATCATGTGAAGCAGTAATTCACATACCATAAATCTCATCTGTAAAATTGTACTGCATGTCACCTGAGAAATAAAAATAACATGTCCAGTTGACTCAGCAGAGATTTAATCCCATGATTCTCATCCTTGTCAGAGGCAAATGACAAATAAGGAAGAGTGTCACAACTGCCAGCCTGCAGACTAAAATAATGTAAATAATGTGGAGGCAGAAAATCAGATTTCATGCTTGTTTTATGACCGATAAACACTAATAAACTCTACCACCACATTCCACCAATGGTTCAGAGAGGAAGTGAAGTCGTTTTTCTTACCTTTACTTCACAGGCAGCGGTGTGATGCCTTTCAACATAGACATTCTGTCTGTGCTGCCAGTCCACCTGCTCACAAAGTGAACTAAATGGTCTGAACACTTCATGATGCATTTGGAATCCAACTAAAACAAAAAGTGTCAATATAAACACATAAATAGAAATTTCTCCAGGCAAAAGCACTACGTCTCCATACACTAAGATACTGTATGTAATGTTATCACAGGGGTCATATAGTGGTGACAAAACACGTGCAAAGTGGCTAACCACCCAATATCTCCCCAGCTACAATTTTGATCAAGTGGGTCTGAGAGCTGGTTTGAAATCTTGCTGAGGTGAATGATAAATCCTGTAGAATGTATTAGTGGGCTTCGTTGAGCTCAATTAGGATTATGAG
>JAQFJB010000020.1:11348501-11359584 GCA_029874875.1 Naso minor
TCAAATACATTTGTCTTTTGTATTCTTTTTTGCTGTCGCTAATGAATGCAATTAATCAGAACTGTGGAAAAAAACACAAAGTTCATCCTCAGACTCCACCAAGAGAAAACTGGGCATGCCCGGCAACAAATTCCTCTGCTTAATCACCCATGCATTCATACTATGTGATCTGTACACTTGTGCAATCATGTAAACAGCTTTGGATCCACAAAGCGGTGTAAAAGTTTATTTAAGGCTGGTTGAAGGTTTACACTGCCACTTCCTAATGATCAGGGTTACACGGCGCATCATAAACTGTCATCGTCCTCCCTGCATTTCCAAACTCACGGTGTGAAGCCCATCCATTCATACTGACAGCAGAGCTGAGGCAGAGAGAGAAAGCTGTCATCTACCTGTCACAGTGAGCCGGCTCAAGAAGTTCCTCCTGTACTCCTGTAATTCTTCCATTCAACAAACTGCATTGGTGGCTTTCACACCTGGGAGCTGTCACACATATTAGTAATGTCCACAGTTCATTGACATGCACTCCTTTTTCCATGTTGATGCATACCAGTACAGAATTTATTTAGGAGGTCTTTCGCATGCACTGTCTTTGAAACTGATCAATATATTTTTTTGCACTGTGTGCAGCATTTGGCATCCTGTTGAGATTAGAAGCCTCTTTCAATAACATCAAAACAGCTCCTGCTTTTAATTCCAATGGAACGTTTTATTTAATATAGTCTCTTGAGATTAAAATCTCTCATTAAAACAGGACTAATCCAAACATCAAAGCCTGCCTGTTGATGAAATTCTCATCACCCATCTCAATCGCTCACATCCTCATCCCCAATCTCAAAAATTTCAATGCCTGGAAGGGGAAAAATGCACAAAATCGACACTTTATTCTTACAAACTGGTATCATTTTTAAGAATGCAATCTTTTTTTTAAAAATGTAGTTATCAATTTTGAACTTTATATGTCCGCACTCTCTCCATGTCTGAGTACTTTAATCTGCTCCATCCTGATATTACACCATTCGGTCAAAATGCAATCTCTTCTTCTCATGGCAAAATGCCCTCCGCTCTACAGCTCCAGTCCAGTGGAGAGTTTAATTTCAAAGTGAAGTATCTGCAGTAGTTTACTCCACAGCCATTACATACACCGCACATCCCTTTTTCATTTCCATATCATCTTTTGATTATTAGAGCTACTGGCAGAGTGGTAGACATACTGAAACTGTGGATGAATGTAAGCTAATGGGTGTGAGAGCAGATGCAGACCAAGACGTCCCTTCTGCATGAGCAGGGGGAGGCCTGCTTCTCGTCACCTCGCCGTCGGAGGCCATCAGCCTCATACTAACAGCTGTATTTGACATATTGGGCCGCGATGATAGTGAAGCCTCAATGACCTGCCTCATTTGACTGCAGGGGCGAGCTAGCACATCTGGACCCCCCACCACGGCTCAACAAGCTGGAAACTGAAACAGCAGAGGGGGAAGACCATCAGCCTCAGCGTAGGAATTTCCAAAAATATTCCAAAGCTGTTGCTGCTTGATTAAGATATTAATTGATTTATTCATTAGTAGTCCAAATATTATTCACACAATTTCTTTCTTTGAAAAGTCTTTTAAGGAAGCATCTATCCCAGGTCACATGCCAATTATGTTGGTTTAAAACACCCCTACTGTTCGAGAAATGGCACATATCACACTTTGAATTTTAACACAGTTACATCAACTGTAATCTTTGTCATAGTTAAGACAAGCTGATTTTCTTCTCATGCGCATAACATAGTACAGAGGTGCTTTTGAATGCAGCAAAATGCTTGCGCTCTGGCTTCATGTCTGAACAGTTCACCAGCCGACCAACATTATAAAACTGATAAAGTATAAAATGAAAACCTAAAAGTAAAAGAATTGCATGTTAACAAGCATATAATCTATGCATCATAACAAATAGAATAACACACCGTTCATTAAAAAAGAGAAAAGACATAATTATACACAAAGAAATAAGGACATTGCACATCAAAAATCAGTTATGCCTGTAATGACATTCCACAAACACTGCACATTAAAATAACATTGATGCCTTACATTCCTGCATGCCATACATGCTGATGAGTCTAATTGTCTGCAGATAAACCGCGTGTTCACACTTGTCTGAAAAATGTGGCAAGTTCATTATCCTCAAAACCAGGACAACAATTTTGTTAAGCTGCTTCATGTCATTTACCGACCCAATCCCAACGTTACAGGACCGTTACAGAAAGTACCTGAAAATGTGTGACAACATTAGTTAAAAAAAACATTTATGTCAAAATTTTTTCGTGCTAATATTCAAGCTAAGAAGGCAGAACTTATAAGGAATTATTTTTCCAGGCATAACATTTTTGTCTCAGTGGCTCCCCTCTCTCTCTCGCTCAGCAAGTTTTTACCAAATAAACTCCAACGTCGTTCTCTTAAGAAGGGTGAGTTCCTTATACCTAGCAACTTTCACATATCCATTAGTGTTTCCGTACCCTTTTTCAACATGAATGGCAGTGAATGGGGCTTAAAAATGCAGTCTGCAGTGTACACATGGTCGAATCTTAACAACAGCATTTGTAAAGACAGGGGCGATCTCCGTGTGGATTGGCATGGTCTTCTAAGCTTCCGGTGACCGTCAGTGGTGCATTCATAAAAGGTAATCAGTGGAATTGCACCACAAAGTTTGACTTGCAAGTTGTATTTTGCCCTAAAAATGAGATATTTACCTTTTAAGGAGAATAAAAATGTATCAAATTTGACAAAATGTCATTGACTATATTGTGTGATGCTGTTTATCAAAGGCTAGTGAAAAAAACAGTGCTTCTTAGGATGGCATATTCAGTTAGTGCTGCAGTTGTTGCTGATTCAGGTGTCTCCCTCTGCAAGAGGAGCTGGTTGAGCTGAGTGCACTGGACTTTGTCAAATCCATAAGTCCTTTGCACCTTAAAGAACAGGCAGCAGCAACTTGGCGGAGCTTTAAAACACAGTTTCGAAGGAAAAGAGAGCAGTGACTGCTAAGTGGCTTCCAGGATGTTAGCAGCACAATTAAACAAAGCCCTGCTAATCTTTACAGCTTGCGTCAAGAGGCACTGTGTTCTTGCACAGCAGTGTTATCCATAGCATTGCACTGAGAGTCTGACAGGCTGGATAATGTGCCCTGCGAGCTGCCACCACACTCATCGCAGCAGTGTCTTTGTCGCACACTTACTGTACTAGCAACAACACTAATATACATCATAAAGAGAGAAGACAAAGAACGCGGCAATGAATTTGCATTATTCAATTATATACGCTCCAGTTATTTGCAGCGGCATTTAAAGAAATGTAAATTGACCTCAAGTTTGGAGGTAATGAATTTGATTATGCCAACGCATGTAATTTCATGGTATTTGGGAATGAAAGATGTTTTGCTTATTAGACTTTCCTCACAGTGATGGCAGAAAGCTATGCAGCGTGATGCATTTTAAAGGTCCTCTTTTTGTGTTATGTTTTCTATCCTAATGAGACGATTTTCCATTTTGCTTCTTGGCAGCTTGGAACACATCCAAGCTTAATTTCTGTCATTACTTGTTCAGTTCTGACAACCTGTTACAGTGACTTTGAACTCATCACACACAGCATTTTGTTCCACCTGGGGGGCATCGGCTGCCCGTTTAAGCCTGCAAGACTTCACTGAAGTAGTTGTTGAGTATTCCGCTAAACTTTAGGAAAGCTGATGGATGAAAATAAACAACCTGCTGATGTGTCCTAATATAAAAGACTTGGATATATATTTTTAGGGTGGGTTGGAGAGATGCTATCTTGGGTCTATTAATGCAGTCATCACTATGTTGCTCCAGGCCATAGTGCCTAATCCAGAGGAGTGAGAGTGAATGGGACTGTGGCTCGGGCTTGCCAGACCTACTTAGGTTCTGGTTGAGAGCACAGTGCTGTGTGGGCGAATCTATTCTGTCCTGGGCAGGGCACAGCATAAACATTGCCCAGGGAACGCAGGCAGGCAGGCATGCAGGCAGTCAAGCGGACAAGAGCAAAACTATAAGGATGGTTGCCTTTAATTTCCTTTCTACTGACTCCCCTCAACTGTCCAGGGCCTGAGAGCAAGAGAGGGCAAAGAGAGAGCGGAGTGCGCGTATGTGGAAATTACCTGTAGGAGCTATCGTTTTTCTGGGGCTTCACTAAAGTATGTACTGTTATCCACACTCCTGTTTCACACACACACACACACACACACACACACTCCATCACCCTGTTTCACGGTGAATCTGCCCCGATCCATCCAGTCGACAGCCGTGAAGCAATGACTCGCTCGCTCTCTTACTGTCTTTAAGTGATCTGTGTTTGCTCCATGGCACTCTGGCGCTCTGACCTCCTGACCCTGCGTGTAAACAGAGCGCCGCTGCTACCCCATCCACTACCCCGCCGCCACCATCCCCCCACCCTCCACTACCAAATAAGGAAGACAGAGCCACTGAGAGCCAGCAAGTCGGTCAGCCAACCCACTGAGGAGGCCATTAGTGAGCCAGCAAGCCAGCGGAGAGGTTGGTAGAAAACCACCTCTGGCATCACTCATCACTCCCGGCCTCTCTGGCCTCACCAGCATCTCCGCGGTGTAGATGCGCACATGCACGTTCACGCCATGTGCACAAACACTCGCTGAGATGCACACACGCACGACATCATGCACGCGCTGACCTGAAAGCGTTAAAGGCACTCCAATGCACCCACATACAGTACACTGTATACAATGACATGCATTGAAAGGCTAATGCGTCTGAACGTGCGCACAGTGAAAGACACACATGCAAACACAGCACATTAAAAACCCCTCAGAGGCGCGCATTCATACAAAAGACATATTCACAGGACGCTTCACATACACACAGAGTAATGACTTATTACGACATAAAAACACCCTCACACACACAACATAAAATTATACACTGGGTTGTTTGAGAAAAGTCCTCTAAACAATCAAAGATGTGTTTTCTACCTTGCTGAAAGATGGATTTATATGGTGCTATACCATTACAGGTACTTATCAGTCATTAAAAGAGCTTATTGCCTCACTAAAAACAAAGCAGCACAGAAAATATTGACCATAATGTGGCAGTAAGACTTCAGATGGCTGTTTAGATGTCTGATGTGAATTCTGTTTTGATCCAGTAGTCCCATCATGGAGAAAAAGCATCTCATACAGTATAAAACACAAACTAATGAAATTACTTTTAATCATGTTTACTACTTTTATGTAAATCATACCTCCTCTCAGCCATCAAATGACCCAATAAAATCATATTTGCTTGCAGATTTTACAGACTCTTCTCCTGCATGCAGTCGCTGCAGTCGCGGTGGAACATGAACAAGTGCTGACATAAATATTTGATATATAGTGTGTTATAAAAGGCAAATATTGCTTTAACCATACACATGATACACACCAGTGGAGAACATATGAAACCCTCAATAGTTTACAATGTTCACAGTTAAACCAACTGTCTGCTCAGTCCAGCAATGCCAAATTTGAAACTGCAATGTACTGTGAAGGCAGCAGCGGGCATCAAATAAAACAACACTTGTCAGTTTAACAGGATTCACAGAACACGCAGTTAAACACAGTGATTCGAAGCAGTCCCTCTTTGTCTGTGTTTTTGTCTTCCACTGCCCTTGCTCTTTCTCCTGCAATTCTTTGGTTTATTTAGCTGCACTCTTTCACCTGCCTCCAAATGTCAGCTGAGTTCAACAGAGCTGGAGGGAAAACACTCTCAGAGAGAAAGTCCTATTGAGAGAGTTTAAAGAAATGCACAAGAGTTGAAGGAGAGAGAGAGAAAGAGAGGCAGCAATGAGTGAGTTTTTGGTAACTGAAAACTTACACTGAGTCTCTGCAATAGGCCATCAAATCACACTCCATAATTTAGGCATTTATCTGATGTCTCCTCTAAAAAGGTCTTTGGTAGACTTTTGAAGTGGACTCTTATCATGCACCACGCCAGAATGCATTCAATGGCAGACTGCATGCACAATAATATGATTTTACTCGCACTGCTTTGAGCTTCAAAAGCACACAAATTGTCTGGGAAAAGTAAAGCAATTCAAAGCCCAACACCACTGAGCGGCAGCATCAAAGATGTCACCAAAATTTCTAAAAGTAACACAGGTCACTTTGAAGTGTGATGTATAGTCCAGATATTGACTCAGTTAATGTTGATTAAAATTGGCCAGAAGGTAAGAATCAAACTTAGTAGCTTCCAACATGATTTTCGGAAGTTGAAGCTCAATAAGAGGAGGTATGGACTTAAGTCACAGATATGAAGACTTCAGATTCCACTCGACAAAATCAAAAAAGTACTGATACGTGACTTGTACTTAAACACTAATGACCCCTGAGTTCACTTGAACCAGAGCTTTTTGACTTGAGAATTTCTATCTCATTATGAGGGATCAAGTATTTTTCTGCCCAAGTCCAAAAGTATGTTATTTAACGGGTGTGCCGTGGATCATTAATTTCCCTTAAAGTATACGTCGATTGCATTTACATGTAAATGAAAAAAAATATATAATAAAAAAATACATCAGAGTTTTTACAATGGCGTGAAAGGAAAGTATTGGTTTCCCTCCCCCAAAATTATAAAGATTATTAATTATTATTGTGTTTACCTCTGCCTAAGATGGCCAAAGGCTTGTGAGCCAATAGTATAATGATGTTGGTCCCACAAGGCATCTCTGCGTCATCAGTCAGCAAGATTCTCCATGGTGATAGTGTGAAGTTGTCTATAGGACCTTTAGTTTCCCTGACACTGTGCATTCGCAGCAAGTCGACACTTAATTCCCCAAATCCACTTTGTTGTAACTAATCCAACAGCATCTAATCAAGCTGCAGGAGAGAACCATGAAGAACTACCATTACTGAGCTCCAGTTGAAATAACTGATGCAAAGAGGATTTCACCTGCATAGAATAACGACGCAGTAGTCAAGAAAAAACTAACTGCAATATACAAACATGCAGGGCGAACATTGAGACGGGGATGCACCAACTTTTAACTTTATATGAGATTTGAAGTTGCATTAAGGACTTTTTTTTTTTAATTTAGTGAAGAAGGCATTACGACTCATTGTTGACCTGAAACTCAAAGTTTAGGAACTGGTACTTGCCTTTGTTGACTTGCGACTTATGTATGACATGCAAAAAACACTGACTTGGTCTCACTTCTGTCAGCTGTGCGGTGAACCCCATGATGCCTGACTTCTGATGCAACACATACACACATTTGTGTTCACGAGAGAAATGTTCCATAAAGCATCTGAAGAGCTCAAACATCCCTGAAAATGCTGAGAGCTGACAGATTTATTCTCTTTCTAGCAGCATGTAATGCATTCCCATCCCTGCCCCTCCCAGTACACTCACTGAGCTCCCATCTCCATTCTCCAACTCCTGTCTATCGCAGTGCTCACTTGTGTATCAAGGTAATGAATTCATAATCTCTCTCAAGCTCTTTGTAGATCTCTATCATGGTGGGAGATAAGAGGGAGCATCGTTGCACTCTAATAGCCGTCAGTCTGCCTGTGCTCCTGCTTCCTGTGTGTGTACAGTATGTGTGTGTGTCTGCACGCGTGTTAAGCAAATTATCCATTGCCACAAAACCCTTACACACTATCCTCCATTTTGGCTTTCAGGTAGAAACATGATTTGTACACTTTGTACACAACTAACTGTTGAAGCTTCATGTTCACCAAAGGCAGTAAATGCCTCTCAGACAGAAGAGCGTCGAACACTGACCACTGGTCCACTTACTCTCTTTCTTCTACTATCTTGTTTGCGCTGAAACGCTACATAGCTTTTTCCAACTTAGCTGACAAACACTCAACCACAAGGAGAGTAAATATCTGAGAGGGTGAGGCACGCTCAGAGTAACTAAACTTGTGACAGGGGTTGGTTCTCGAGGGCTGCCGACTGGAGCGTGCGCGTGTTTTTAATTGTGTTTTCGGTGGGGTGATGAAATGTCCTCCATTTGAGCGCGAGCTGGCAGTAAGTGGGCTGTCGCCTCCAGGGACAGAGTGAGCGATGGCCCGCTGCTATCAGAGGTGATTGTGCCTCAACCCCTAGGGGTGACAGATGAACGGAGGAGAGCAGGAAGACAATAAGGCAAGAAGCACAGTTTCACATGGAGTTAAAGACAGGAAAGAGGGCAGGAAAGAATAGGATGTATGTAAATCTTGACAAACTTGTTGACAGGTTGTAACATTCTGCTCCTTTGTTGGCTTTTGAGTGGCGCTCTTCCTGCTTCTGTAAACAGACACAAAAATTTATTAAAGGAAAATCCACCAAATTTATAATGGTGGCATAAATCTTTTATGTAAAATGAATTGCGGCTAGAAAAAACGACAGTATATATGTTTAAGGCCTTTTAAAGGGAGAACGCCAGAGAAAATGCTCACTAAAAGTGTTTGGGTTTTTTTCTGAATATGAAGACGATCACAGCATGATACCCGCAGATCTACATTCTGAATAAATTATAATCTTTGTAGATTACATAAGAAATGTAGATTTTGCTCACCCATGTATTTCTGTCTGCATTTTTTTTTCCTTTACTGTCTTTACAGACATTCATATCATGTTAAAGTTCCTCTCTTGATCTATGAATATGTAATTAGTCCCCCACCTCTATATCCACCCACCCCTCTGCTGCTCGTCTGCATTTCGAACATACCTGCTGACCCTTACTTCTGCTCATCAAACATACAAACTTCTGCTTCTTCTCTGTTTTGCTAGATACTGTACGCTTCAATATGGCAAGTAGGAATATCAGAGCAAATCAGCCATTTACAGTGTGTCCACCCCGAAAGCCGATTCCAAGAGTGACAGAGTAGCCTACAAGTGGATGTAACACGATGCTAATGTGTTTTATGTACCGCCCTCCACATTGTTAGAAATGTAACGGTAATAGATAACATAATCTGGATATACAGTTGCTTTAATTTACATGTATGACATGACATGACGACATCCTTGCACATCCTGTGGCTGTTAAGTGCGGCAGTTGTGCATGTCCCCAAAAATAAACGTTACACATCTGCGAGATGCATCACTCCCATGAACAGTAGAGGCAGCGGAGGGTGACGGCAAGTCAGTCTGCTAAACTGACTGTTTGGCTACGTGTGTTGTTGGGTGTAATCAGCGGGCCAATCCAACGGAGCAAATGATCAAACATCCTGGCAGACATTTGAAAGTGGCAGTGTTTCTCATTATCAAATTTTTGAACTGGCAAAATGAGGGAAAAATACTTATACCATTGTTACGACATGCTTGATTTAGCTGCATTAATGCCATCTGTGATGGCTCTGCTGTCACTTTTTCTGTCCTGATCTCAGCAGCGCAAACAAAATACTAACCTCTTCAAGTGACGGCATGTTAATCTTTTACTCAAGTCCTCTAATTTTTTACCAAAATTTCAGAAATTCTGTCTTCATAGCTGAGTGCTTTGATGTGCCCTCTCGTGGTTTCCTCCAGTGATGCGTAATAGTACATAGTTAAGTATGTGGACAAATACCTTCACAATGCAGCTGGTTGTCTACATGAGCACGTGGATAAACAGCAAGTATATTTTCGACCTTAGGCTTGACTGCATTATCATGACATGGAGCACCTCACCCCACAAGTTGACGTGATTGGTTCCTTAGGTATTTCACATGTCTGTCATTATTATATTGCAGTTCCAAAAAGGAAAAGCTCAGCCTAAGCACCTACTGCTTCTTTCATTCTTGATGTATCTTGTAGAATATTAACTCTCCCATGGACGTGTTAACAAGGTTAAAAACTTGATTCATCGGAGCGGGTCTTTAATGCTAAATTTCATGACTCCAAATCATTTAAAATTAGGCATAATTGCTATAATGCATACATAATACAGTAGGACATCCGTTTAATTTGAGAGGCATTCTTCTCCCTGAAATCTTTCTTTCTTGCGTGCTCGTGTTTTCTGTTGGACAACAGTGACAAGCAGACATTGTAGTGAGGATCACATTCACTTGGAGGCAAAACAGCTGACAGAAGGAGGCCAGTAGATTCAACAGGGTTCACTGGTCGTCTTCACTGAGAACATTCTGTTACACGATCGGTAACAAGACGCAAACGATTAAACGCTCTCCCTGGAGCACTCGCCGCATCTTCCGCTCTCTGAATTTACATGGCGTTTATGAACACTCACGAGGAAAACAAAAAGTGGAGAGGGAGAGCGGGGGAAGAGAGCTCCTCGTGTGGAGGAGTCTCATTATTCTGTTATGGATTGCACATGTCAGGCGGTAAGTGCTCTTTTTATCCTTCCAAAGCACTAGCCTCGGCCACTGAGCGCATTTCCCTACCCAAGTGAAATTTACCATGTTAAGGCTCACGCCACCAGGGGAATCGCGGTGAGAGCTCTGGGTTGCCGCTAAGATTTACCGGCCTGATTAAATAAGGGGTTGCAGTGTGAATAAGAGGCCAAGGGAGAAATCTGCGTAACATAAACACGTTTTTTACCCACCAGTTAAATTGATTAGACCCCCACCTCACACCCCCTTACACCTCTTTATGGTGTGTTACATGTCACGCTGGGTTTTAAACAAAGAGCAGAGAGAGGGCAGTGGAGGATTGCTTGTGGCTCAGGATGGCTTTCTGCCAAGACACTGCAAAGATGGGTATTTTTAAAAGGGCCTGTTCCCATCCATTACTGCCTGCATACCTTGAAAAGTTCACTCAAAATATACTGCTACTCTCCCTCCAATAGAGCAGGAGAGGCTTATTATTTGATGCACTGTGCCTCACAAATTGTAGCCTCCTTCCAAAGACTGCTTAATTCAATCTAATTTCCTTCAATTTTCCATCACACATCCTGGGCCTTAATGCTCCAGGAAGGTGCTTTGACTTTGCCAGTTACTGGCATTTTTCAGCCGAGCTGCCGGGCCTGGCAACGGAAAAAGTTTATTTTTCTTTTCAGAGACCACAATGGCTTGTAAATTCTAGAATCAGCCATTCACTTCCACTGCCTCCTGAACCAGAGTGGGTTTTGGATTAGAATATAATCTCAATAAAAGTAAA
>JAQFJB010000020.1:11401389-11413604 GCA_029874875.1 Naso minor
ATCCAGGTCATGTGCTCATGTTGAGGAAGTAAAAAAAGAATCCACATAGAATAAATACACAAGAAACAGGAACGCTGTCAACTTTTGTTTGGTATTTGCCTCTTTAGGAAAATTTTACAAAGTTATCTGTCCTTCATTCACTTGAAAAAACCAAACGAACAAAAAACCCCACTTTATTGGAGCCATCTCGAGCAAGTTGCTGACAGTAATCACTGAAGCAGAAAGCCGAGCACAGCAGTGTCTTAGCAGAATGGAGGAGGGGGCAGGCACAAGGCTGTGTGCACAAGCTGACATATAAGGTAGTTCAGCACGCATTAAAGTCATTGGAAAATCCAGAAAAAAAACCCACCTTAAAACACAGTGTGCAGAGCCAAACTAGATAGCCTGCAGGGCTCACTTTCGAATGCAGGTACCTCATTATGTGACACTTTGGTATCATTTAACACGAGTATCTGACATTGTACGAACATTTATAGGTCAGAAAAGATGGAAAAGCATAATATCTTAACTTTAAGATGGTATGCAGGGTAACACAGAGTTTATATTATGTTTGATTTTCTTAAGGACCAAAGACATGAGTCACATGTATTAGATTACCCATAATTGGAAATATTAGTGTCCCCACAAAATTGTGCAGCCTAATGTTGCTTGAACATTCTGTACTCTACCATATTTAATAGCTGAATGATTCTTCCCCTAATATCTGTACTTAATATGCCAGAAAATCATAGTCACAGAAATAGTTCATCAGAACACTGTGACTCTGATGTCTGCCCTTCTCACTACCTGTTGCATGATGAAGCTCAGTGCAGTTTATTCTGCCGTTGCCTTTAATGTCAGTCGAAGCTTACGGCTTAAAATGTTAATGCTACAGACAATATTTTTCAGAATGTATGAATATGTTTTTCTTTGAGTAAGCTCTTATCCTTCCTCTGAGGTGGTTAATGACAAGCACGTCTTGTTTTAAATTCCTCTGACATGGATCTCACAGGATGGAGTAGATGGCAGTGAAAGAGTGAAGCTGGGAGGTAGATACACACTGGGGCATTTACATAATAGTCCTGCAGTTCCATGCAAATTCATGTGATTCCCTACCAAACATCTGCAATGCAAGCATAGTTTAGTATGCATGAGTTGAAGGGGGTTGGGGGGGGCAGAAGGGAGAGGAAATGAGGGAGAGAAGGTTGAGGGGAGAAGGTGGAGAAAAAGAAAACAGAGGTGGAAGATTTGAAGGATGCCTAGTTTGATCAGGGGGATATATTTAGAAGCTAAACACACCTTCCTTCACACCCACACACATACGCACATGGTTCTCTTATATTGCATATATGTCTCTCACTATACTGGCCTACATAGCTGGTTGAGTTTTCCCTTTTCCAAAAGGTAGATTTTGCCTTAAGATGTAGCGAGTGTTGATGCAGAAAGCTAAAAAGGTGCTGTGAGTGAGGGAGAGATATTGAGGGAGTTGGGGGGCTTACCACTGATACATGGAATCAATACTGTTAGGATTTCAGCATGATGAAAAACAGATGGTTTCTATAGACTTGATTTATTGCTCGGGTTGAGGTGAGTGTGTGTGTGTGTGTGTGTGTGCGTGTGTGTGTGTATACATCTGCTGCTTTCAAAGACAAACAACTATACACGATACAGAAATGATGAAATTATGGTATAAATTAAAAAAGTTCACAATAAATTATTACCAAATACTCACAAATCTTGCATCACCTGTAGACAAATGCAAATAAAAATGTCTTTCTGCGAATATAAAGTACCAAATCTAGATGTTTATGCACATGTAAATACACATACATGTCTTATACATATAATAATACATACTAATAAATATGCATACAATGCACACAATGGGTAATGCTGTTCACACAAGAACTTTATCTACAACAGCCTGGTCATAACACACAACCCATTAGCCCACACAATGATACAATGGGCCTGCATCTTATATTACTGTAGTGTTGCTATTCTGCAGAGTATGAATCAATGCAAGACAGTAAACTGACTGAGGTAAAAGCCTGTAACTCGGGGCTGATGCATAAAAACTTAATCTAAAGTGAAAGACTGCAGAGGGAGAGCGCGGCTGAAGGCTGCACATAAACAGTAGACATCAGTTCAGAGAGTGTCCCGAAACAGGCAGTATTCACTCAAAACGTCTTATTTTTTCATCATCATCTCATAGGAAATTGACTCTGGGTATTTTCGTGACAGTTACTGCTTCTGTATTTTTTTCTTTTAAATCAAAAAATGATGATTTATTTTTTTTAAGTTATTACGTAGCACACCTCTGGATTTTATGTTAACAAAATATTGTCAATTCTAACAGTATAAACCGTGAAAATTACCTTTTTCCCCTTTTAAGTTCAGACTGTTTTTACCATATATGCGGGACTGCTTCATTATAAGATCAATATTCTCTCCCTGATGCCATTTTGTAAACCATTTTTATAAATGTATATATATATATATATTTAAAGTGTCAGGTTTCCCCTTTTCACACAGCTGTAATGCACAGTGCTTAGTTTATGTTAGCAGCTCTCAGTTAGCTGTTAGCCAAAGTCATTAGCTGTGTGTTGGTGCTGCTCGGTTGAAGATAAACTAAAGTTAGCCGCCACAAAAGAATAAAAGTAAGTAGGCAGTCTGCATTTAGGGAAGTTTTGCTCTATGTGGTTGTTTGTTGTCAGCAGCACTTAGCTGCATAATAGCCTTGCATTAGCCCACTTTTTTTTCTGGAACATTATGCCTTGTTATTAGCCATTTTCTATTATCTTTGACATGAAAGGCAACAGGTTGGTGGATTATTTTTCATAATTGCCTGATTCTAGAGTCACCATAGCCCTTCTCTTGTCACACACATTCATATATCTTCTCAGTTAATGGCCAACTTATTCGACTTGCAAGAGTTCAAAACTGACAAAGTGACCCTGGCGTAATTGGCATTAGTGCTATTTTTAGAATAAAGTTAATTTAAAGACTTAGGTCGGGCTTTTATTGTAAATTGAAGACACTGAGCAAGAACACCGATGTTAGGTCATTAGTAGCCATTGTTACAAATAATGTCCCCATCTGAAGAAAATTAATAGGTCTCAGCTGATTTCACAAACCCTGCATGCCCTTTACAGCAAAATAATAGTTGTCCTGGACGATGCAGTCACATTAGCTGCTACGTTCCTGGATGGTTCAATCTTCAAGAACATGAATCAAACAGAGGTGTTCAGCCCTTTGTGGTTAGATTGACCTTTATCTTTGCAGAAGCCATTGCGAGCAAACAGCATCACTAAATCTGATTCCATACAAGCCTGAATAGCTGATTTTGACATAACATTTAGCAATGTGGAACACTGAAAGGTAGTTGGGTTTTCAGCTGCAAACAGCAGCTCTAGGTTGCTCTTTCAGTCGGTGCGTCCACAAAAACTCTTCACTCTTTGGTGCCACAGTTTTCGTGTGGACATTAAGTGTGTGTGTGTGTCCATGCAAATTAGCTAAAAGGGGGCGCGGCAGTGGGAGTGGCTCTTGCAAAAAGGTGCATAACTTCCAAATGGATTCACAGACTTGCAAAGATTTGCAGCCTTTTCCAAGTGGAAAGGTTGCTCATGAGCCAAAGGACAGCTGATTAACTGTTTGGGCCAACTGGCCAAAAGGGGGCTCGGTCATGGCTTGCCTTGCACCTACACATTAGCTCCGCCTCTTCCATAACCCATCAACTGTTTGTCATAAACTCTTGTCAGAGGCATCGTTGCAGACAGTAATTTTTCTTTTTTTCACTTTCTTTCTTCCCAAAAATACAGTAAAGAAAGGATTTAACATTCAAACAAGCACACAGTATTTTGCATCCCAGTATATTTTGCTGCTGGTTGCATCTATTGCGAATTCAGGCTTGATTTATTATTAAAATATGTCCTGGTATGTTGTTCTTCCAGGTTTGTAAACCTGTGAGTTAATGTCGTGGAAAATGTGTCAGAAATTACATGATGATGCACGATGGTAAGCATTATTACGGTTGCTATCATATATCAGGCTATAACTGAATTAGTATTAACTTCTAGTAGTGGCAGGCTGTTGATACTTATAATAAAAACTAGTATCAGCTTTCATCATATGTGTCTTGCACTGCATAGTAATAACTCATCAGTACTTATATCACACTGTTAGTTGATGTTTTGATATTGTGTGACTTTGTGTCCCGAGGCAGTACCTCTATGCAGCTTACAGTCAGGTTGGCAGTGTATGGCCGCATTTGTGTAGGATCAGTAAAATTTATCAAAATTGTAAAGTTTTGTACCATATAACATTTTATGCAGTTAAGATTCTATATAATTGAAAAGATACTGGATTGTAGTTTAAGGATGCATGTCGAAGCAGGAAGAATAAAACAAACATGCCCTACAAACTATTAATATAGTCCTATGTTTATTAATTGCAGTTAGGGCAATAAGGCTATTCAGTACAGATGTAAAACCAAAAGTTAGCTTCCAAAAAAACCCCCAAAAAACCCAAAAGTTTGGAACCTTTGAAAATTTGTATGTGGATGAACAAACATATTTGGTCATTGACCCATTTTTTTACTTCAAACTAAAGCTCTACAATTCTCAATATATTATTAATAGGAAATATTTTAATTAGCATCTGACTCTACATCAACATATACACAGAACAAGTATTTTTTAAACTGACTGCAATAAACATAATTAAAAAGTGAAAATATTTTTTAAAAATGCACTCTTGCAAAGTTGACTGTAAAAAAAAATAGTCATGTTGTCCTTTGCTTGTGACCTAAATGCATACCAGATTTTATTAAAAATAACAAATGTTAGTATATATTTGCTCAGGCAGACTTTGAATATGGATATGAATGTCAATTGTAATACTGATTGCTAATTTCCTGCGTTAAACTGTGAATGTCTTGTGAAATAAAGGCCAAGTGTCTTATCAGTTTTTGATCTTCTCTCATGATCTTCATGGTCTTTTTTGTACCGGAGTAGTCCTCTGTCAGAGACTCCATGAGGGCTGTTGCGTATACAGTAGAAAGGGGAAAAATGTTTATATAATATGGCACCTGGCAGGGCACCAAAGCTTTCAAATTGTGGCTATCTGTAAGGAAAAATGTGCTCCATGTACAAACATGATGTGTTAGTGCAATCTGCAAACACAATCATTTGCCATGATATAAAATGGTGGAATGTAAACTGCAGAAAAAAACACTGACTCACTAAATTACAGTTATTCAGACTGACGACGACCTGAGCCACAGTCAGGTACACCAACTCTCTCAGTTGACGTATGACATGATGTTGTAAAAACAGCGATGTTTAGAAGTAGCTCAAAACGGGTACTTTTTCACTCTGAGCATATGCCTTTATGTCTTGTTCATCCTAAAAAAAACATTACACTTGCTTTTCAAAGGACATTTTCCGACAAGGTTACGTACACATTTGGTAAAGGATTTAACCTGCAAGTTGCACTTAAGCAATATCACTGCTGTTTCGGGCTGCAGTAGGGAGTTGCCATAATCAGGGTCTGAATCCAGGAACCAAATGTTGTTGATACACAAGCTCCAGAAACCAAACAATGCATGAAAAACATACTTGTGTGGAAAGTCCAACTCTTTTTGGGACTTGACACACACACACAGAAAATATTCTTTTTGAAGTTCTGCACATCAAACACTCAGTTTTGATCATCAAACTAAACCAAACTGAGGTCTTTTTAACTGTGTGTGTGAGCTGAGCTCACTGTTCACCTAATAAAAGAGATTATTAATGTGGTCCCTCAGGTGATAAGTGGTTGTTTTTCTCCTCGAAAATATGACTTAACATCTTAACAGCCACTATTTGAAACAGTTCAGTGTGTATGAGTAGATGGTAATAGCTTATTGTCTGCAAGTCATTGCCTCTCTCTAAATTACTTAAATGTACCTTCAATCATTTTGTAAGATTCACTCCATTATTTATTTTTCCTGGGCTATTGTTGCATGTGTGTCGGTGTGCATGTACACGCATTTTCATATCTGCTGGTTGTGCTCTCATTTCATGCTTATGGCGCAAATTCCCATCTCCCCTTCCCTTCATTGCCTTTCGCAATCTCAGTAATCAAACGCATTAGTATCAATATAGCATGGGGAAACGAGCTGAATTTAAAGCTTGACCATGTCAAAGTGAGAGACCCTGATGGTGAGCGACTGCCACCACTCAGTGGAAATTGTGCTGCCATTTTGGCTGCAATTACAGAAGGCAGGCAATTGGGTAATATCTGGAGTGATGGCCATTTTTGCCGTCAGAGGGAATAACCTGTAATGAATGTAAAGCCTTTGTCCAAGTAAGGTTGTCAGTTGAAAACAAAAAAAGAGCAGTACTGATTTTATCGTATTTCTTCTGATGAATTAGCTTTAAGCTACTTTAAATTTACATATTTTGTTTAGTTGAAAATCTACATTATGTCTAATGTTTCAAGCAGTATTCAACTGAGAGAAATCTGTCATTTTTATACAAGGAAACGGTGCCTTTTACTTTTTTGCCTGACGCTAACTTTCAGAGTAACACCAGTCAGTGAGTGGTTGCAGTCATTGAAATCTGCAGAACCCGACCATTAGCAGTTTCCTCTCGATCGCGGCCTATAATGTGGAAGCAGCTGAGGTAATGGTGAGGGTTTATCAATCGATTGGCCTTTCTGCTAGCATTTCCAGAATACTAAATACTGTCTGCCAATTTCTAGAGGGGAAGTGAAATGCTTTTAGCAAGAGATGACAGATTTTCCTATGCAGGTGTTAATAGCAGGATAAACTGTGCTTTCCATATTATGTCTTTCCTTTGAACCAAAGCAACTTAAGAGACTTGTTGGTACCTTTGTTTAGATCTGCATTTGCTGCTCTTTTCTCTACCTTGAAATTACAGTTCAGAAAAGAAGGCAGAGAGGGTGTCTATGGTTAAACTGGAGCCCACACATGGCTTTAGGTTATGTTTGGCAAGGCCGTTCAACAACAATGGGTGTTGTAATTGTGTTGGGAAGTTTGTATAGCAACCAAAGGTGTAGAGAGAAAGCTGTGCCCTAAGGGGAGGGTCATAAATCAAAACCTAGGCATCTTGTGAGCATAGAAAGAGTAATTCCCTCCCAGCATGGTGTGATTCTGTCTACCTATACCAATGTTTACAGTCCGAACAATAGGTGATATCATTCAAAAGTCCCCTACGTAAATAATTTGATACTCTGCTATTCTCTCTATTTATGTTTCCATATTTCCCTCAGTTCTCCCTAGTGACATCACCTGCCCTCTAGGCCAGGAAAAAGAAAAAAAGCAAGCAAGGACACGCATGTTGGTCGTGTGTGTATAGTATTGTGTTGAAAGATGAGCTGAGCTCCTGCAAGACACCCACTCCTTTCTGGCATGGCGTCGCCACAAAAGACCTATTGTTGATCTCTCCCTTTGTGTTATCGAAAGTGTGCGTGTGTCAAATGGTCTTGAATTTCTCCTTTTGAATTTTTTTTTTTTTTTTTTTAATGTGCTCAGAGGCCAGTAGCTTTTTACAGAATATGTTTGTATGTGTGTTTGAGTCATCTGTGGGTTTTGCTCTATGCATTTGTGGTTTTATTTTAATTGTGCCTGCTGCTGCACGCGTCTGTCTGTTTCATCCAGCTACTTGAAGAGCCTGGCTGTGAAGGGTGTGGCGTTTGTATATGCCTGCTGTCTGAGGTGCTCGGTTACACTGCAATTAGCTGCGGTTTTCTGCCTCTCAGAGTCACAAACGCAGCCCTGTTAAACGACAGCATAAATTAACCTTTCAACTCCCCTGACAATTTAGCAGCTTGACATGGTTGACATCCTTACACATTTTTGAGTTAGGTGCTATAATTTTTTGTAGATTTGAATAAATTAAGCAAATGTAAGCTGTTGTAGACAATAAAAGTGACACCACTAAAATGTAAAATTACATTATGAAAACTGTTTTATAAATATATATGGAAGTGAGGAGGTTTACATATTCTGACTATATATCTCTCTATTTGTAAAACTGGTCTGTGAAGGTGTCCGTAACTTTGTCTCAGCCATGTGGCTCTGATCCTGATTGCATCTGAATGATAGAGATTGTAACTGTCAGTCAGTTATGCTATTTTTGAAGTACAATCAATTCGTATTACAGCCACTGACACTTGTCAAAAGCATCTTGCAGCGAGTTGGTAGGTGAGGCTTCATGAAGTGTTCAGGAACAGTTTGAAAGGGTCTGTTTCATGGATCAAAACTGACAGAATATTATCTTTAACCTCTATGTTACCACAACAAAATGTTGCTTTAGGCGTTCACGGTATTACTGCACACTGTCTGCACAGTTTTTGCTACAGTATAGTAGCCTGGTAACCTCAATGTGAAGGTAATTAGTGACATTTCTAAAGACTCGCCGACACCTCTCAGCTGAGTAGAAGCATCGCTGAAGCTGAGTGGAGTTCAGTGTCTTGCACAAGGACAATCAAACAAAGCAGATGCTTCCCGGCGCGGGGTCTTGAACCTGGGCTGTCTTGTGATTTGGCTCCTCTGTGAATAAACGGTTTTGTGTTTTCACCTTGATTTCTGAGATTGACATTGCTATCTGTTGAAGTGTCCTTGAGGAAGATCCTGCACATTTTTAAAGCCTGCTCAATCAATTTGCTGTAAGACACTTTGGACAGCGGTATCAGCAGAATGGAATGTCAAAGAAAGAAACTGACATACTTATCACATTCATGTCATGAATCTGTTTCACATTTCTCTTTCTCTGTCTCTTTATTATCGTCTTATTAATTAAAGAGTATGTATAGCCGCTTGGTGGTGGCTCTGCGCTGCGTCAGACATATCAATGAGAGAAAAAGGGTGTGGGGGAGTCTGTGTGTGTCTGTATGTGTGTGTATGTGGAAGGAGGCATCCCCAGCCCCTCTGTGAAGCTTGAGGGATTAATGGCAATTCGACTAAAACAAAGAGACGGTGCCTGGAATATCATTGGGCGCCTGTGTAATTACAAGGCAATGAGATAAGCAAATAATGACAAGATCAGGCGATTAGGAGGGAAAAAAAGAGGGAAAACAGTGACTTCCCTGCTAATTAAGGGATGTGAGAAGACACTGGTTGCAAAATGGGGAGGTTACAGGGTTTTGGGTGTGTGTAGTGTCACCACCAAAGTATTACCTTTCTTTCATTTTTATGTCAGCAGCAATGAGGGGTTGCGTAGAGTGCAGCGGAGTGGCCAGTGTGCTTATCAAAAGTCTTGTCCTGTCAAAGTGGGCACGACCATCATCTTTTCACCGCAAGTGGCTCCAGCTAAGAATATCCTGCCAAACGCTCAGACAAAATACATGCAGTTTTCCACCATTTTGTTTAAGAATTTTTTTCCTATCTAGACCTGTTGCAACAATCAAACAGTTGTATTGTGTTACCTCACTGTCACAGTTTGCAAATGCTTTGTCTGTGGAGTGTTTACGATGCTGCGTCGATAACAGAAAATGTATTGCTTCTTTGATCTGATCCCAGATATGAATGTTCAGACCTGATTGTGGATCTGGGTGTGTGACAAACAGTATAAAAGTCAACGAAACCACGAATAAAATGCCTAACACATTTCTTCTTTCTTGCTGCTTGTCTGCAGAGTGCCAAGCCGTCCTGCGTGAAGACCCCAACCTTCCTTGCGCAGTTGGGGCCTCGGCTCTCCAGCCAGGTCGAAGATCGGTCCCACCCCACCCCTCCCTGAACCCCTTTCCCTACTGGAGCCAAGATGGCCACCAGCGGTGCCCCTCGTCTGACCTTGCCACTCCTTTTGCCTGTCACCACTCTGCTGCTATCACTGCTGCTCACTGGCTCCCACGCCTTATGTAAGTATGAAGACATTGACTCCCGTGCTATCACCGATAACTTTTTAGCTTTCCGATGTAGTGACCTTTAGAGGTCCACTGATACACGAGATGGAAACAGGGAATATTGCAGGATTGGAAAGATAGCAAAGCTTTCATAGAACCCTCAGCTGCTTTTTGCTACTGTCCTTTCAGTTAGCTTTTGACGTGTTAAGAAATGTGTAGCTCCTTTCACAGATTCACTGCTACCCTTATTTTTTACCAATATCACAAGGGCGAGCTGTATGTGTGAACACAAATGTCCGAATGATTTGGCTTGGACTTTACAACTCCCTATCACTAAGTCTGTGTAACATACAATTTAGCCCAAGTGTGAATAGAACAGGTCGATGTCTGGAGAATCAGTCAGTATGTTTACATGCACACTAGTTTTCCACTTATATTCCGAATATGGTAACATCCGAATTTGATACAGGTCATGTAAACAGCATATTCCGCTTGAATATTCCTAATTAAGCCTTTTTCCGAATGGAGCTTCTTCTGATTAAAACATGTGGGATATGACGGTATAATTCCTGATTTAATGGACATGTGTATGGCCTTGTCTGAATATGCGCCTCAATCGGGGTTCTTATGGCAGTTTGCGGCACACTGCTCCGTGCTTTTTTACGGCATGTGCTCAGCTGTGAAATGCAAACAAACCAGCCACCAGTTTGCTGAATGTAAGAAGAGATGCACGCTCAAAAGAAAAGACCACATTTTTGGTTGGAAGGAGAAACACACCTACTTTTGAGCATCATGTAAGATTTGGATATCAGCAGGTTTCTGGATATGCGTAAATACCGCAATGCCGACCTCTTCGAGAAGGTGGTGTGCACAGCTGCATGAAATCAGTAATAATAGTTCACTTGTCAGAAAACAGCTGAGTGGGAATATTGTCTTTTTCGGAATAAGAGCAAAAACTGGAATATTGTGTTCATGTAAACGCAGTGAGTGAGCTGTTACCATGCAGCTGCTGGAAACAGACCCAAAACATAGGACTCTATGTGTACGGAGTGCATCTGATTTGTACTCTTTTCAGCTTTCTCCATATTGCTCTCTCTCTTCCTTTGATATTGTGGATAAAAAGACATTATAAATGCATCATTACAGACAAAATCTCATGATTTCTTCAAAGGTCCAACGTGTAGAAATCTACATGTAGACATCTAGTGGTGTGTTGCACCCGACGGAATGTCCCTCTGCTCAACCTCCTCTTCCAAGCTTGACAAATTCCATTTTTGCGGATACGTCCCCATAAATTATTCACATTGGACCTGTTAGCATTGTCACTGTAAACAACACATAGGCTTGTAATTGCACTTTTGAGCTTGAATGTCTATTGCTTTCTTGCTTTAAAAAAAAGGCCTTTTTTGAGCGTGATCCTGATGAGAGCAGTGTTACAAACATCTCCCGGCCTCTGTTACAGTTCACCACAAAGTGCTCCCGCTCAGCCCTCCAGTGTGAGTTATCATGCTGCCTCCCGACTCCCAACATAAACAAGCAAAAGAGTGAATTTTCTTCTTGAACACAAGCCCTGCTCCAGGCAGGTCCAGTGAGGCTCTATGACATGCTGTTTTGGTTGGGATCCTGTGGAAAAGTCTAAGACTCCCCACGTCCGTGTTTCAGGCAACAACATAGAGGGAAAACAGAACAAAAAGTAGGACACATTTTCACCAGGACATCATGCAGCATTTTATATTTGGCGATGAGTGATGCCACAGTGAACCGTGGTAGTGATGTGAGAAATTGTTCGGTTTTGTGCTCAAAGACATGACATTCACTCTGACCCGCTTGCTGTCAGGATAATCTGCCCTGTCAGCTTTCATAAAGAACCAAAGGACACTAAAAAGAGTCCTTTGACTAAAACTAAGCCTCTTACTTGAATTTTAAGTCTTCGCTCTTCTCATGTGCTCTTCTCTCCCGTTTCCTGTCTCTGTGTAGGCCTATTTCTGTCTATCTACTTATCTGTTGATCTGTGCCCCAGCCTCTCTCAAACCTGTCTGAAACTTGTTTCAGGAGGCAGCGAATGTGTTGTAAACATTCCTGCTTTTTACAGGTTAGTTAAAAATCTGTAAGCATCTGTGCATGGAGGCAATGTTTTCTCTCCCTCTGTGCTCCTCTTGTCTGCAACACACCACTCATTATATGGAAATGACTTCCTCTCTGTCACCTGTTACCTGTGTAGGAGCCAGCGGTCCCTCATTAACCTCTTCACTTGCAGTTGTTTGTTTTGGCAACTCTTGCACCACACGTAGCATCCATGACACCCGTGCTTTCATGTACAGAGCTCTTAGCGGGTGTGAGATTATGCTGTCCAGTGGATGAAGTGTGTCCAATCCCCCGCCTGGAAA
>JAQFJB010000020.1:11443726-11456406 GCA_029874875.1 Naso minor
TGTTACCACTTCCACCTCCTTTTCCTTCACCTCTTCTCCTTGCAGGCAGGGGATCTTTTGAGCTGTCCTAGACAATTACTCCTCTCTCTTGTCTGTGCTGTGTCTATCACAGGGGCTCACCACATCAGGAAAAACAGCATTTAGTCAGTGCAGCTTCCCTCTGTTCAAGCGTTTTATTGAAATTTCAGTTATTGATATAATGGAATCATTGATTCAGAAAAAATTGGGAAGTAAGTGCACATCACAACTTAAATAAGGTCTGTGTAATAATGTAAGATGACCAGTTAGAAATGTAGCTTTGTACTTTTGGACACCTCTGTTTCATTCTTTCCCTATAATGGACAGGGAATGATGCCATAATGCTACACATTATTACCCTGCTCAGCCTGAGGATAAAGCAATGTTTCCTGCCTAGTGCTATCTATAAACACACTTTTCATTTCTTGGTTTGGATCCTGATATTTGCCATCAATGCCTCTCCCTCCCTTGATTCTATTGGCTTTCACATTTGACAAAACTGTGGTCATAACTGCTACCTGTGGTGATTGCTGCTATTTGTTCACCAAAATATCCCCCTCTTGGCTCCCATCACTGTCTTTCTTTGGCAAACAAGCTGTCCACTTGCTGTTTAGCTCAGCGGTGATGATAGCTTTATGAATGCTGCCTAATATGGGCTGTGTTAAGAATTGGATGCGGTATGGAAATGATTTGAAAGCCACCAACTGTCAGAACTGTCAGAACAGTCGGTTTGGTTGTCTTAAACAAATTTTTAATTATTCTTCCTCAGCCCCAGGGACCTGAAGGACACACAGTCAACAAACAGTTCAGATTTTACATGAAACTGCTTACCTCTGTAAATGTATCGACATCAACAAGACAAGAAAAAGTTAATAGGTGGTGTGTCTTTTGGAATTGTCATATGTTCAGTAAGCTGAGACCACTAACTCATCCTGCTGTGCAATAAGCAATGCTGCAAAAATGTTTGCGTTTTCCTCTTCCCCTCCTTCTGTCTCTCATCCTCAAACTGTTTCTTTCAAGTTTTACTTTGCAGACTTTCATGTAAATGTTGCCCTTGGTGGCTAGATTTACTAGGTGTGGAGAATACCAATGGGACATCAGGCGTCTTTCCGGGAACAGAGCAAGGGGGTAGAGGTTGAGTGCTGCCTGTATAATAACCATTATTTGGCTGAGATGGCTATCCGGAGAGGGCTATCGGTGCTGGGGCCAGAGACACTGTGATTAGATTTCCCCTGTGTTGCTATTCTTCTCTGTCTCTGGATATTTTTGTGTCACTGTTCCCCTGTCTTTCTTTGTATATTTCTCAAGCAATTCAACAGGAATCCCATCGGCCATTGAATCCAGAGATACATCGGAGATAAAGAAAGTGCAGCATTATCTTGAACTTCCATTTGGATTGGTTGGAGAATATACATTTGGCTGTGCATTATCATCATAAATTGGAAATTGTCAGTCACAGAAGGGAAAGCTGCTAAATGAAATTGATGGGTATACTGTTGGATTAGAATAAAGAACAGAAGTTTACACCTGGCTTCACACTTTGTTTTCAATTGCTGGTGGGTTTTTTTCTTTACTTTATTTTAAAGCACAACCAAGTGCAGAAAAAACGGTTAATCTTTCTCACAACTGAAAGAATACAAGTTTATGGTGCAGAACATAATCCGTATAAAGACATTGTTCACTTAGTTCTTAAGTTTATATAGTCACCAAAATGAGAAACACTCCACGTAACTTTCTTTTTTTGTATGTTCTGGATGGATGTCAAGCTAGCAATAGTTTATATGCAATGTCCTGATCTCGACATCCAGTTAGACTTTTAAAATAAACAATTTTACATTATTCAGTTTTGAAATTGTGGGAAAAGGATGAAGTCAGTCAAAATAAGTATGTAGTATGTTATGGAAGTTATTTGTATGTGTGTGTAAGTTAAAAGGCTATAAAGGTTGGTATGTGCATGTTTGGAAACGTGTTCACATCTTCCTAGTTAATGTATCAAACATAGCATTAGCCAGTATTTACATGCATAGATCAGTCATGCGCACATGCATTGTAGAAAATAGACTTTCCAAATTATAGTTGTACACCAGCTGCACTGCTGAAACTCCTTCTTACAAGGACTCTTGTCTCCTTCCTTTCTGTTTGATGGTTTTGTCTGTCCGTCTGTGTTGTAGGTGCAGAGAAAATGAAACTGAGTTGTCTCAGCTCTGAACAGCTGTGTCTGCCCATTAGTTAAACATCTATTCATTCAGACTGCATTTATGTGTGTGAAAGAGAGCATGGCCTTGGTGTTCTTCAGTCTCATCCTCACGCTATGGCATCTAATCTTAACCTCTTTTTTTCTTTCTCTCTTTCTGTCCTGCTTCTTCTTACCCTTCCTCTCAGTCTGTCTCTTTCCCAGCTGTCCCTGAGTAGTATTAATGCACAGACCTGCTTAAAGCTTGTGTCTCTATGCTTTGGAGCTGGGTAATCAGTTAACCTGATTATGCTGCTGATGAAATTAAATCATTTCAGTAAGTGAAAATAATAATATGAGTAATTGGTGCGGGGGACGGCGGAGCACCCCACGGCATTTGCTACAGTCCCAGCCAGTCGAGTTTTACCTCTCTCCATCTCTCTCTTACTAAAGCTCTCTTCACTCTGTGAGATAATTCATGGCCTGAACAAGCAGCTTTGACACCAAATGCTTTGTGTGATACTATGTAGATAATTGGGTAAAACATCTGGCTACCATGAAAGTCATAGTTTTTTTCTTTGTGGGTCAGTGGGAAAATAAAGGCATTTGACCTGCTCGGCACCGCAGTTGAGTTTTCATTGAGTAGAGCATAGGCTGGGTGTTCTATTCATGGTGATGTAAAGCAAAGTACATTTTGTATATCAGTATTACATTGTGTGCACATCAAATAAGGTGAATACTAAATAAAAATGTTGTTATAGTGAGATAGTAGAAGGAGTTCCAAGATTAGCTTTACATTTTTACGAGGACCAAGTGTACTGTATGTTTTTGCTGCTCTGGAAAAAGGGAAAGTGCCCACCAAATGGATTATTTAATCACACAGCCATTTTGTATAGAGCTGAAGGAATTTGGTACAGTTATGACTATAGCAGGCTTGCTAAAAAGAGATTGTTTGGTAGCAGTGAGTCACTGGAAATGAGATTAGTGGAGAGTGAATGAGTCTGAAGGACGGACCTTTTAAGAGGGCCACACTTAGCATGATCGAAAGCAGAGCAGAACAGCAGGCGTGAGTCGGCAGATTAACAGCCGGGCAGTGGCTAAACTAACCAGAGGCTGATTAAAAGCTTTGCACCTGTCACTTGTGTAATGGTATTAAATGGCGAAGCGAAATTAAAGACAATTACGGATAATGATGGCACTCAAGCCAATCCCCAAAAGCCAAAGTGAATGACAAAATTAAAATTTAGATAAGATCATCTAGGGCCTATAGAAGGTTTAGCTTTGGAGTCTTGCTGGTCACACCAGCTGTTGCATGAAGTGGAAATGTACTGTTCGCCAATTTACCAACCTCAGGTTACTGTTCTTCCTCTTGCATGACTTGACAACCTTCTCTAATTGACAGATACGTTGAGCAATTTGCAGTCTTAAAAACTTGGCCAAGTCATTTGGAATAGTTTCCAAAGTCTGGTCAGCTTGTGAAAAATACACAACTCTAAATTTTTTGAGAACTTAGATTTTCATCTATTTAACTACAGAATGGTCTCAGCAGTGTCTTTGCCAGGCCTTAGTCATTGCTGCTAAGTGCTATACAACACAGCAGTGGAGAGGACCTAGCTCAGCTGCCCACATGCCAATCATCAGTATATGCCAATTTCTGAATCAATGGGATGCATCAAAAAGCTTTTGTGGCACTTTAAAAACAAGGTGGTGCAACAAAGCAGATTTGGCACATGCTGGGAAGATTATTCTCTTTAAGCGCCCCCCATCTTGTCTATTAAACCAAATGTACTTATGTAGTAATCAGAGATTTTTTTTCGTTGATAGCCTAATGGTTTGTTTTGATATTCTTCAGATCTGAAAGAAGATCAAAAGATCCTTAATTTGATAATTTCTTTGTTTTCTTCTCTTGATCATTTACACCGTGACACAAAACATTAAATGGGAATGAATGTGTGTGTGTCTGTGAGATTAAACCAAAAAAAATCTAAAGTGATAGGATAGTTGGAAAATTGTCGGCTCAACACAGGGTGCAACTGCAGCATTTGCCCCATGGCCATGTAGTAAGATCATTGTTGGTCTAAGTCATAAAGGCTGCTCCCGGCAAAATAGACACAGATGTTGTAATTGACCAGTAGTGTGCGCACATCGATTCTATTTGTCCTGTGCAGATATGTCATCACAGAGAACCCCCAGCACACATCATAGAAATGCAATTGCTACGCCTTCACGGAGAGCTGGCCCTTTGGGAATTCTAGGATACTATCAGCCCATTTCATTGGCTGCCGTCTCCCCTCAACAGTCGGGCTGGCTAACCCTGAAGTAACACTCCCTCGATGAGTGATCTATTTATTTTTGCATGGCCACCTTTATCGGCAGAGCCTGTAAGCTTCAGGTGGAGAGATGGTATCAGGCCGAATTCCTGGGGAAGTTAGTAACCAGCGTTCATGCCGTCTATTCAGGAAAGGCTACTGATGCCGTATCAGGTCAGAGCAGCTGTAATGATAGCGTAATCTCTCCATGATTCCACCATTCCTGCTTCTTGTTTACTGCTGTTTTGGTTAAGTTGTTTGTTTGCACACGTTTTCCTGCCCTCTCTTGCTGCTTCAGGCAGATTTCTTCTGCCACTTGCCTAATTCCATTTGTCTCAAATCCCCTTACTCTGTGTATGATTTCAGCTTCATTACAGCAGTCTGTCTAGGCCTCTGTCTGCTGTTTTCATACCATGACGGCTGTGTTAATGTGATATGAAGCACAGATAGGCCTCGGCTACATCAAATACATCAGATGTAACACCCAGAGAGCAGGCCTGATCTAACCCTTTCCAGATATGCTTCACCAGCAAACAGAACTAGCTGGAGGGATACAAGAGCACAGCACCTTTTATGCATCCTACACATAGATCATTGATGACACGCAGAAGTAAGGGTTGGTGAGAGCATCTGTCTTGTTCTGAAGTGAAGTGTAGGTTTGTCTTTAAATTCATGAGCTTCGAGAGAACTTAGTTTAAAGAGATTATACAAGGGTGATCATTAATATTCAAAGGAGAGGCTACAGCAAGGAGTCTAAAACAATGTAAACGCCTGTACTTCTTTTGGACCTAGCATTGAAATATTCATCGTGCTCTGATGATGTCAGCCTAGGTTAGCCTAACGTGTCTGTGCTTAGTTTGAAAATTTTCCTCTGCCTTTGTCTTTTATTTTCCTAAATTTAATATTTCAAAATGTGACTACAATCCAAGCACATGACGTAGTACCATAAACAACACAATGTTTTGGCTTCTCTCTGTAATTTATCTTGGGGGACTAAACTACAAAATAATAAAAACCCATTATGTGAGCTATATATTCATCAATAGTATTCCTCACATTTAAAGTCTTGCTGTTTTTTGTCGTCTTTTTTTTGTATGAAATAATAAACTGGCATGACTTAAGATCAGACAACATTTGTCAAATATAAGATTTTAAATGATAATCGCTTTAATTCATGATATTTTTTCAGTCATTTCGTTGTTCAGTCTAATTTATATAAACTTGAGAATGTAATATGAAATCACTCGTCCTGTCCCTTAAAGGCAAACAGACCAACCCTTTTGTCAGAGTCTGTGACTCTAAAACGGCTAAACAACTTTCTGTCCTGATTTTCCTTAATTTGGCACTCCTCTGGTGCCAGCCACACCACCATGACGTCTGCAGACTGGACATGAGGTCATCGGCCCCCCAAAATGAACAGTGACCTCTGCTGCACCACTGGCCAGCATCGTATTCAGTCAGTCCTCTCTGAGTTGCGATGTGGCCTTGGACTTCTGATGCATATTACAGCTCGGGGAACTTCCCCTTCGGCTCTCATCATCTTAGAATGAGTCACTTGCTCTGGCTTCAGTTGGGATAGAGGTCAAGCGATTTGACCCATGGGACTAATTGCCCAGAGAGAGCTAGGAGTCTGCATTAGAGGAACAATGACCGTAGAGCACACCGCACAGTCATCTCTTAACAGCCAAATAATTGCTCAGTCATGCACAAGAATCATCTGTAAGGGTACCACAATCTTTGCAAAAATAATACAAGAGCTGGCTTGTATGATGGTTCTTGAATTAGTGTAGCAGTAATGACAGTCAAATGAGGTTTAATCTTCCCTTTATATACAGCTGCTGCACCTTTAGTGCCAGAGTAAAATCAGGCCAATTACATCTCTCCATTGGCATTCAGTCCTGGACCACTGGGCGTTAGAATCTGTCCACACCAAGTAGTGGTTTTGCCGAGCTCTGTGTAACCCCAAATTGACTTGAGTGTCATTTATTCAACTGAACATGTGGAAACTAAATGGAATAATTGCTGGGATTACCAGGCTGTTCCTTTAGTATTAGTTTTCACTTTGTTGTCTTCCCCTCTGATCCTCCATTTGCATTTAAAGCCATTTATTTACCATGTTTTACCGAGAATACATGCAGGGAGTCAGTGTCATCCTTAAGGGAATTTAAATAATTTGAGTGGGACTGTGGTCTGTGAGTATCTGACTACAAGATGGTTTCTCTAAACATTAGAATGCTAGCTCATTTTCTAAGAGAGAAAGAACAAGGCTTGCTTTTGGTCTTTGTTCTTAAATCTCTTAAATGCCTCGACGGAACCTCCTGGGAGCACCAGAATTTTAATGAAGTGCAGTTTACATGTTTATTCAAGTCTTATATCCTCCATCGGTTTATTATCTGGCAGTTTAATGTACATAGCTCACTGGATATAATCTCATCCTCCTGAGTTGCATTTGTCGCAGTGGTTTAGTGTAAATTGGGATATGGAAAGTTTATGAGATTAAGAAAAATACTGAATGCAAATAAATCATTAGAATCAAGGGTCAGCCTCTTTTATTTAACATGTATGAGGAAGTTTGAGAATAAAATTGTAAGATCTCAATAATAGGAAAAAATATGATGAGTAAATAAAGGTCCAGTGTGTAAGCTTTACTGTAATCTGTCGGTAGAAATTGAAAATAACATTTAGAATGTTTTCATTGTTGTGAATCACCTAAAAATGAGAATCACTGTGTCTTTCTGCAAGGACTACAAGTAACTATTGTAAATGGAAACCTTTTCAAGTCAGAGGACTCACGCTCCCTTTTTTTCTGTTCTTTTCACAGAGGACCTGCTCCCTCCCGGCTTCCCTAACATTGACATGGGCCCTCAACTCAAAGTGGTGGAGCGCACTAGAACAGCCACCATGCTCTGTGCTGCCAGTGGCAACCCTGACCCAGAAATCACCTGGTACAAAGACTTCCTGCCCATTGACCCCAGTGCAAGTAATGGGAGGATCAAACAGCTACGCTCAGGTATGGAAAACCCAAGTCCAACCAGTCGTGCCTTTTTCCTTCATATTAACATAAGCACTTATTTGAATTCCCAGGACATTTTTGGAACAAGCTAACATTGTTATTTTTGTACTTTATAGCTCATGTGTTGACAGTGTCCAGTTTTTGGGTTTTTTTTCCCCAAATCATTAGATAACATCAGAAGTGTATTTGAGAACACAAAAACAGATTGGTATCTTCAACTTTAGAACACATGGTTGTTACTGCAGCACTGACACAGCAACTGAAACCACATTCAGTTGGAAACATTGTCGTAATGAAAACATTTTAGAAACTGAAAACCATGTTTTTAGGTGAAGTAGAGTGCAGCTTGGCTTTATCCAACAGGAGTAGAGATGCTTTAGAGATCTTTTCAACCCATGTAAGAGTGTGCAATCCTGCATTATATTAAAGATGTGAAAATCTGCTAAACTAAAAATACAATTTAATATCAATTTGTTTGGAAAAAAGAAAGGAATGTGTGCTGATCGCAGCTGGACTTGGTGTTTACTCTGTTTAAAGCACTTACACATTGAGACAAAACAATTGTTTTCCTATGGTACAACACACCAGCCAGGTGTTCCTCTTGCTGCTGTGCATTGCGTTTTTCTGACAGTTTTTGGGCGTGCATAAAAATTAAAATAATAAGAAGAAGCAATTGAATAATGGCGAACATGGCTGAGAAGTTTATACTGGCTGTGTTTTCCTACAGAAGTGCTCCCAAGGCGTTTTTGGAGCAACCGCTCCTGGTGCTACGCTTCTTGATGTGATCCACCCTTTAAAGTACAATATGAAAAATACAAAGATCGATCGCTATAGTCACAGTGCCCTGACCAGGAGGTGATAATCACAGATTACTATTAAAATATCTGACAAAAATAGTAAATCATGTGTCAGATTGTGAGATTACTGAAGAAGGTTGAATCCCAGAAGTGTGTCAGAGTAGACAATGAGAGCAAAGTCCACATTCTACTGACACACTCAGTGGTGGATATGTTGTCTTGTTCCCATTGATTAAACCCCGGTGAGAGGCCCAGTAAAGCAAAGTCTAATTATATAGCTAATTAAGTACAGGCCTTGGAGTGGCCCCGGGCAATAAGGGGTAGATATTTTAGGTCGATGATTTGTCACCATTCGAAAAATCCAATGACTCCTATTTGATTTGTTGCTGCAAATGTAAATCAGCGTAGACACCACTAAATAAAGAGTCTGTTGCCATTGAATTCCTGCCCCAGTTGTGGTCCTCATGAGCTGTGCACTCACAAAAAATCTATTTGTCATCTAATTATTTATACCTTGCCAAGTAGCTCACCACAACTCCCCAAGATGCCTTTAATTTTAGATATCTTTCATGTTTAACTCACTGCTGCACTCCAGCTTTAAGGTAGATGTTTGATGTTTAACATATTAAAACCAAACCTTCTGTCAAAAGTCTGTGACTGTTTGCTGTCTCTGTGATAATCTTACAAAACTGAAAACATTTTCTTCATACTGGTGGCCTTCTCCTCTGGGGATGTTAGGTTGTCCTGGGGTTCTTTGAATAAGGCTGTCAGCCAGTGCTTCTGACTTTATTTTTGGGGACAAAGAGTCTCCTAAAGGGACTCTTGCAAAAATAGCTGCAACATTAATGTTTTCACTTTCATGCATCTTGTTGCACTGGCAGCCCTTTCCTTCTCAATTTAACCTTAAAAGTGCTCTGTAGTGTTTTCTTGTAAATGAGCCAAAGCTATTTTTATTTATTGTTTCTCACCAAAGCCTATTATGTCTTACAAACACGCTGGTACGTATCCTTCCTCGTTAAACATTACCACCATTACCAAAGCATTTTTTAAAATTCATCTTGTGCCTTGTTGCATCCATTTTCTAGCAGTCTTTTTCATCCTCAAAATTGATGGTGCATTTGACCTTCGATGACACAATACTTCCACCAACTATTGATCAGCAAATTTAAAACTAATGGCAGGATGTGAATCAAAAAATACACAGTGCAACTAGTGGTGAAAAAACTCAGAGCACCTTTAAGAGTTCACGGCCAAGGCTCCTCCTAATACATAGCAAATAGTCATGATGAGCTTCTCATGATACCGGAATTTTAAGTATTGATCAAGTTTTAATCTAATATATTTTTAGCGCCATTTGAGCTGCGTCATGTGCTTAAAAAACATTATAGTACTGTAGTATCAACTGCAACTTTAAGAGATACTATCAGTTTGCCAGTTACATTTTGCAGCTGATAAGTCTATCTACTCTCCCAGTAATTCCTTAGGTTGTATATGATTGTATGTAAAGTCAACAGTGCTCAAAAAATTGGGGTTCCTGGTAACCTTGTCAACGTGGTTTTGTGAGTTTTGAGCCTCGTTAGATGTTGGAAATTCAATTTCCTGCCCATTATCTAACCCCTTGTCCATTTTTTTTCTGTTTCATGATTTCTTCAATTGTCTTCATGTGTCATGTGTAACTGAACCAGACTGCTGCTTTGTTGTCTCTCTCTTTGTGTGTTTTGTCTGTATTTGTCTTTGAAACTCAGATGTGTCTTGGTGCACATTGCAGAGTCTTCAACAACTTTCTTTTGGCTGTGACCCACAACACAAGTTAAAATTTAAGAAAATCAAATAACCCAATACTATAAACTACTAAAAATTACAACTAAATTTTTGATATTTGACACCCAGATGAATTCATTTGAATTTTATAAGGAACATGCCTTTAATAAAAATGGTAAATTGTAAATAGAGTTTATGTTAAACAAGAAGGTATCTTAGAATTGTTTAACTCATTGCACCCATTGTAATGAAAACTAAAAAACTGCAGTGGGACACAGGACCCAACTAAACTGTTGCTCCATTAATTCTTGCGTGCAGTTTCAACCTCACCCTAAATTGAACTTGTTCTTCCCCTTTTTTTATTTTACTTCCTTTGCTTTGTCATTTTCAGAAACCTTTGGTAAGTGTAATGCAAAGCCCAGCAAGCCCACCCACTCTCCTTGAAGCAGATGTCATATTTTAGTACTTTGCAAAATGCATGCCTCCCCTCCTCTCCCCTCACCCTCGTCCTCTTCTGCCACTTGTTTCCTATCGTCTTTTTCTTTTTATCCCGAAGATTTACTTTTGTTTGATCTACACTCATTCTTATGCCAGATTTATTTTCTCAACACACATACACACAAATGGAACTTAAAGTAAAAAGGCAAATCAAGGGCAAGCAGCAACTTTGGTCGTGGTCAGGATAGTTAGTTGTTAGTTATTATTAGTTAGTTATTGTTGCTGCAGTACAGCAGACTTAAAGGAAATAATAGGACTCTGTTTGAATCCAAGGCAATTATTCCTGTGCAGTCATTGCCTACAGTATTGTTAAGATAGTATACACTTTGCTCCAGCAAAACACACAGCTGGATGTTTTTCCGTGCTCAGATGTCAGTGATTGAATATCAGTTTTCACAATAACAGCTTTGCTGTCCAAAAATATCCTTGGAAAGTGCAGCAAGTTCTGAGGGGGGCTGAAAGGATCTTGAGTTCTTTCCAGGTGAAGGCCACAGCAAGACCGCTCTATGGCTGAACTCTGCAATCCTAGACTTGGGCAGGGTCGACCTTCTGGCCTCAACCAAATATTTTTTCAGGAGAGTATTTTATTCTCTTGCCAAGTTGGCCCACATCACCATTGGCTTTCATTTCTTTTGCTAAGACTCAATTGCACATGCTAGGGTGCGAGGGCTCAAGTGATGGCCAGATTCTGCACTCTTTCTGACTTTTTGAACTACTTGAAAAATATACCCAGCCACTTTAAGCTGGATGTATTTTACTTACAGTTCAAAATATATGTGTATGTAGGAGGGCAGAAAAGGAAATTACTTTCCCTTGTTTCAATACCTAGGCTTTCATAAGGTAATGTTTGCTTTGGGGCTTGCCTTTTTCCTGTAGATTTTTTTCTTGGAAACTCATTCAGCAGCTAGGAAGGATTTATGCTGATGAGAAAAAGGTCTGCATGCTCAGGCCCCCTAAGCTGCCATCATTTCATGTCCTTAGTACTGTGAAAAGCGTTTTTTGCCTCAAGATTTTAATATTTAGTGTTTGCTTAGTCGTGTTTTTATTTAAATCTTTTCGGTGATGCTCCTCTTAAAGACTTAAAATCAGAACCGTGTTAATAGTTCTAGTGGCAGCCATTGAATGTTTTGAGTTTTTTTGAAAGATATCTTGATTTCTTTGACCACTTGTTTGCTCGCTTGCTTCAGAAAGCTTCAGCTGGTAACTCTGAGGCTGAGGGGGTCTTTTGGTGTAGACAGGGGTAAAACAGAGCATGGGAGTGGTGGAGAAGATTAAAAGAGGCTGGGGAACATAAATGAAAAAATATTCATTTACCCTCAAGATTCTACAAATGATTTGCTCACCTTATTACTTTCACTCCATGTGCAATTTAAATGTGCATATTGATCTTAGTTTTACCCACCTAAAAAAAAGAAAAATTAAAAACTTAAGAACAATTTTGTGTATACATACGAGACAATGAAACCTTTCAGCTTGTTTGCTAGATAACTGACAAGCTGGCTGACTGGTTCCTTATGTGCCAGACCATGCTGTGCTGGCAGGGCAGTGATATTTGCTTCAGGGTCCCCTGAGGAGCTTCTCTGGAGGTGTGGAGGGAGCCTGACATTTGTCCCTAAGTCCCTGTGGCTGCAGACCCCAGGCCCTCGCTGCCTTGTCAGCCAGAACAGATTTACCAGAGGCCATGGAGACAGTGAGAGGATTGGGAGGAGTGCATATTCATAAAGATTAAGGCTCTTTTTAATATAAAGGTTTAAAATCTTGGTCTGTCATTGGATGGCCTCCATACACAAAGATTTAAAGTGTTCATATTCCTATGTGAATCATGCTGAGGTCAATTGCACTTACTCTGAAACATGCAAGAAAATGCTCACATTTGCTGGCATTAAAACTGCTCTGCAGGAAGTACCTCGTACCTGTACAGATGTAATAACAACAGCCAGGTTTTCCATGAGACCTGCTGCAACGCTACCAGGACCCCAGACGGGTGTCTGTGGTGATGAGAAGGTCAACCAGATGCCCTCTGGAGGGTGGTCAGACTTTGACACTCAGCCAGTCACGCAACCTCATCCACCTCACACACAGATGGGCAACATCTCTGGCCAGATTGCCTC
>JAQFJB010000020.1:11553594-11565378 GCA_029874875.1 Naso minor
TGTCTTACATAGGGACTGTGGATGATAGGCTAACCCCCCCCCCCAAAAAAGTGTAGTTTTCCTCCAAATGTAGCCCAGCTCTTATAGTTGCCTGTTCCCTCTGTTGCTCTTTCCCTTAGCTTTCATTTTCATTTGTAATTCACTGTGTGTTTCAGTCATGAATTTTTATTAATATTTGCCTTGCCTCAAGACAAACCTTCCATTGTGCAGAAGGCATAAAAGTCTAATTTTGTTTGTTTCACTTTTCAGGATAAGGAGTGGAACAAAACTCATCTCACTGATATTGTCTTTCCATCTCTGAGTCTTCTGAAATCAACCCTACACCAGCTGATCAACATGAATACCTCAACCCTGCAACTTGCCAACAACACCCCACTCTGCTACTCCATCAACAGCCCTCCATTCAAGTACATACCAAGTATCGCCTCGGACTATTTCTCAATCATCTTTACTACTTTGGGTCTCACCTCCAATCTCATCGCCTTCATAGTTCTAATCAAGTCCTTCCGGCGGACACAAAGCCGCTCACGCTCCTCCTTTCTCATCTTCCTTGGTGGCCTGGTGGTCACTGACTTCATGGGTCTTCTGGTCACTGGCTCCATTGTGATCTCCTTTCATGTTACGCACTTTAATTGGCGCCAGTTAGATCCAAACTGCCACTTCTGCAACTTCATGGGCATGTCCATGGTCTTCTATGGACTGTGCCCGCTGCTGCTTGGTGCCGCCATGGCCGTGGAGCGCTTCATTGGCATCAACCGACCATTTGCACGCTCCACCAACATGCCAAAGAGCCGGACAGTCTCCATGGTGCTGATGGTGTGGATAACCGCTGGTTCTATAGCTTTGCTGCCCCTCACAGGCATGGGGAGCTACCACATGCAGATGCCTGGCTCCTGGTGTTTTTTCAACATCAACCCTGAGGGAACAGACTTGGCCTTCTCCCTGCTCTTCTCCCTCGTTGGGTTGATATGCATCGCTGTGTCATTTTTGTTGAACACCGTGAGCGTTGTGACCCTGATCAAGGTGTGCTGTGGACAGGACAGGACCCAGCGCCGCCGAGATCATGAAGTAGAGATGATGGTTCAGCTCATTCTCATCATGGCCATCGCTTCCATCTGCTGGTGCCCCCTCCTGGTGAGTTATCAGTAACTACTAGGAGGGTTAATTGTATGTGTGCTTGTAATTTGCTTAGGTCTGGTTCTATGGAAAATGACAGAGCCACAATGAAAGGGAAACTGTTACAAGCAGTGCCCTGTAAGAGCACCATAGCAGTGCAAAAATCAGAGATGCAGGTTCATTAAGTTGCTTTAGCCATGATCACACTAAGATAACCATTGCAGCAAGACACAGCTGTCTATCTAGCTTTTGTTTTCAGCCCTATCCTTTAACTGTTTGAACCATAATGAGTCATCACAAGGTCCTAAGCTCCTTTTCTCCACTTCCCCTCTTTGTGCCTCATTTCCCCTTAGCAATGCAGCTGCCTAATCAGTTGATTTGAGAGCACCCAGGTCTTGACCGGGATTAAAGCATCTTTCCACCTTATTCCAAATGGGACATCTCAGCTTTGGAGCATAAGTGAAAACAGTGCCTTAAAAGGAAAACTCTAGTTGGATTTACAACTTGAATTTTACTTTTGTGGCTCCAGCTACTGTTTCTGTCAGTTCTAACACGTCACTCACCGATGTAATCCCAATATGACAGCAACATTAGTTTGTTTAGCCTATAACTTGTAGGCTACAATGCCGCTGTCTGATCACTCATGTTTTTTGCAGCATCGGATGTTTTTTGAAGATTTTGCTACACTCTGAGATATGAGCTGTAATGAGTAAGATGTTATCATTAACAATAGAACAAGCTATAAAACACATCAAAATGATTTTGAAGCTGCTATTTTATAGTTTCATTGTTACGTAATGTTGCTTTAATGTATTTTCCCAAAAAGTTCTTTTTTGTCCCTCTTTCTACTGTGTCCTAGTTTTTTTTAAAAAAAAGGGTCGAGGGGGACAAAGAGCCTTTTAATTCCAGCAAGTAACATTAAAAAAAATTGTCCTGCTTTTGTTAAAATTGGGGTAGGCAACATCTGGAGATCAAGCTAGAAACATGAGTCGTGAGACTCCTAAAGGAGTAACTCCACTAGAATTTTTGAACAATGACACCAAAAATAAACTGCCTACCTCAGCTTTAATATTAAATGAGACAAATCTGATGAAAGCTGGCGCAGTCTTTCTGTTGCTTTCAGTCAAGCCTTCAGAGTAACAAACGGAAGGATCATGGCCACCTGACAGGAAAATGTATTTTACTGCACTCCAGTCTAACCTCAGTTGTGTGACATCCTGCACAGATTTATATTCTGATGAGCATGGTGACGGCTGATCCTATAAAAGATGAAATTGTTTTGTTCTCCATACGAATGGCCACCTGCAATCAGATATTTGATCCCTGGATATACATCATGTGTCAAGTGTCCAGACTGAGGCGAGTAAAAAGTAAAACAGAAATGTCTAAAGACTGTAAAAATAACACACCTTTCCCATTGTAGCTCACCCCCATCATAATTTTGGGCTGTGGTTATGCCTTAGCATGTCTTAACATCTGCCGGTTACACACATAGATTGATTCATTTCTACATCACAGTTCACTCCAAGCCTTGCAGCATAGATACCATTAAGCTGCCCATAAGCTCAAAGCGTCATTCAAGCAGAATGCTTCATAATGCCAGTGTCCCATTTTCATTTTGTTACTGCTATACACACTTCCATTCTATTCCTGCTCAATTAAAAACATTTCACTTACATAGTTTCAGCCCTTTGTCATGTTTGTTTATTGCCTTTGTGCCAGCCTTCATGTCCTGAAGCTAAGACAGATGGTTCGTGATAGCTAAACCCTAATAGCTTAATGACCTGCATGTTGTTGGTTTAGAGCCTGTGTCCACAAAGTGTTTTTTTCTAGTAGAAAAATGCTGGCAGAATGCAGGGGAGTGCTAGAATGAAGTGCTGGGAGGTGAGGGAAAAAAAAGCTGCATGTGGGTTTTAATTGACATGAATTAGGAAGCAAGCTTAATGCTACATTAAGACAGTGTTCACTACACAGATAACAACAAGCTTACAACATACGGGGTGATAAAGCTATGAGCTACGAGTTTCTGTATGATATATCCTACAGGCCTGCATAGACAGACAGGGCTGGAACAAGCTCTCCTCCATTTATTTGGATTCAAAGGAGATTTGCACAACCTGATACCTGATTGGTTTTCTGAAATGAGAGTGGTTATCTTCTCCAGCACCTTTTTGAACAGTTCAGAGATTTGCAATTAAAATTGGTCAGAGTGACTGCACAAAAAAAGTGATGGCTCTGAAAAAGCTGCTTTTCCACTAGGTGGCAGCATTCTGACAGATACGCTCTTCTACCATTGGGTACAATTAAAAAAAGAAACTGGCACTCAGCAAAAAAACTCTATGTGAACATGGGTCCTTATTTACTCACTCAAATATTTCTTTGGGGCAGAGTTGCAGACATCCCTACAGATAAGAAACGTATCTCACCACAGTAGCTACACTTACTTAAAGCTGAGGTAGGCAGTTAGGTTTTGGTGTCACTGGGAAAAAAATTCTATATTAATCTTTAAGCATATTGTAATTCAGGTGGTCTGAAAGAACAACAGACCTCTGCACCTCTCCTTGGCTCTGCAGCTATTGAGGGTCGAGAAAATGAAGACCCTTTTCGTCCAATGACGGGTCATTTCAGAGAGCTGTCCTTATTGAGTAGGTGACACTGGGTGTGTTTGACTTAATGTAGCCGCTGCAGCCGGCTGCAGCTCCTGGCTAGAAGCAATGCATGCTGGGCAAAAAATGATGCATTTTGGTCAGCCGTCTTTTGTCCGACTTGTTGTAGGCGGATGTAACATCACTATATCACATGATATTAAAATGAGGAAACCTTGCGGGAGCAAGATGGCTTAAGCCAGCTAAAGGCAGCTTCTGCAGCCGTTCTCACCGAGCTGCACAGCCTGGGAAACACCTCTGTGACGACAGAACTTTGCCCTTATTGGCCCAAGGCTGTAGTGACACACATGATGTGTGTTACGTGTCCCCAACCCCATGTTACATGTTGATACTAGGAAGTTCAATCCGTTATTTGCTAGTTTATTTCACCCAGCCAGAGAGGATGCGATTCAGGAAATGTTTCCTAATTGATTAAATGGTGAAATAATGGTCAAATAAAGAAGAGAAATCAATGTATGTGCTCTCTTTCTAGCAGTTGCCTTAGGCCTACTCAGTCATATAATACGATATATAATCAGGAGTCAGGTGACTGACACACTACGAGAAGTAGAAGGTGTCCGACTTGACAGCAGGCGTTTATACTCCACCAGACGCCGGCAGATCTCATAAAATCTCTGTCATGTGGTAAGACAGACGGAGGCAGTCAGATGGCTAACTCGAACACACCCATTGCTACAAGCTGATTAGCTGCTGAAAAAAGTGGCCTGCCTTAAATTCTATAACTGGCCTCTGGCAGCTTGACAAGCTGAGTTGCAGCCAACTGGAGTCGAGCTGAGATGGACCAGTTTACACCACTGGAACTTGCCCTGCAACCATTTGGTCTTTGGTCCAGGGCTCATGTCTACATAGGTAGATGCCCGTTTATGAACGCTCAACTAGTGAATTGTGGGAAAAATTGCGAACAACCCAGGAGGAAAAGTTGTTGTTCCAGCTTTTGCAACAACTGCATGCACAGCAGAGCAACCCCAAAACAGGAAGAACAGTTTATCACATCATCAAAAAGAAAGAAAACAAATGCAATAAAACATGAGCCAGTTGAACGGGGGGTTGGAGCTACTGAGCAAGAACAGTGAGAGGAGGGCGCAGCAGAATTACTTTCTTATGAGTCTCATGCTATGGCTAGCTTAGATTTTCAGACATTGCCGTACCCCAACTTTAAATAAGCTTAGCTGACTACAAGTCTAATTGCCAGTAAGTAAGAACAAGTAGAAGTTAACCAACTTGCACCCTGGAAAACTTGTTGCATTTGGCTCTAAAGCAACTCTGCCACTGAGAATTGTTCTCCTAACAAACTTTGGTTTTCACTAGATCATCTCTACACTTGCATGCAACAGTTTTTAAAACACTGCACAGAGGATTTAGATACCTGTTTTCCTTGCACTGCTTGAATGTAAACCACAGCAAAAGTTTGTGACACCAGCTGGATCTGCAACAGAGACAACAATAAGCTAATTTATCATTCCTAAAGGAGCTTGTTAGTTTGTTTTGCCCCCACAAGAGACTGCTGTGCTAATTTTAATAGGCTATGCCTCACGTAAAATGCTGTGGCTTACATAAAGCAGTGGGGATAATTGTGTTGCAGCAAATACTGCCTCAGGAGGGCCATGGCCAAATTAGCCTAGCCATCCCCTCAGTGGACATGTGTGTGAGTCAGTGTGCATTTAGTCAGGCTTAACCATCTTTTCTCCCCTGCAACTTTTTTACTTCCTCATCTATTACATCCCAACTCATCTTTCTCACGCTACTGTCCTCCATTGTTATATTCTATATAATCTTTTCCTCTTCTTTCTTTCATCTCTCTGTCTGTACCCTTGTCCTCATTTTTGTCACTTCAACACCAGGTCTTTATTGCAAAAACGGTGCTGTCCGGAGGTCCTCTCCAGGTCAAATACCTACTCCTGTGGCTACGCTTCGCCACATGGAACCAGATCCTGGATCCATGGGTATACATCCTGTTTCGCAGGGCAGTTCTCAAGAGAATCTACCCCCGTCTTGACTGGTCTCGGGGCTCCATCATAACTTTGCACCCATCTATTAGCAACACCATCCGCAGGTTCACACGGTCTTCACTGGGGAGCACTCTGGGCTCAGAAGAAACAGAAGATACTGAGAAAGCAAATGTAACAGACACATCTAAACTGAAGCCGCCACCACCTTCTCCATGATTGGCTGGATTTGAAGTGTTGTTGCACCCGACTGAATGATGTAATTGATTTTATGGTAAATGTTTAAATGTGTTTTTCAGTCTCCGATGAGTTTTAATGATAAATGTGACCAAGACCTAAAGCAGTGTTGCACCATTAATTTGATTGTTATTTTATTGCATACCGTTGAAATGTTTAGCAGTATTAGCAACGACACTTTAATTTGGAGCAAAGTATTAAGAGAGTGCAAGGGCTGATTGAACACTTATTATGGATCAAGCCTGTGATCTATTGAAACTCACTCTCTTTTCACCACCATACAAAGCTCTGCATTCCTCTAAACCTTATTTAAGCTATCCACATGCACTGCTCTTTCTAAATGTACAGCTGTATTTTGTGGCATTTGAGTTATGCATTTCCTGTTATAGTGAATTTGGGCATTCTGTAGTCATTCAGGTAACCATTTTGCTCAGATGCTCTAGTTTCAGATTAGAGGCAGTTCTGTATTTCTCCCTTTCTGAAGTATTTTCACACCATGGATGCTCATTAGACAGTAGGCCTAATGGTAGAACAATTGATACCCAGTTGAACCATGCCCTATTCACATTAAGCTAATATTACCAATATACCCCAAGTCCGTGTTTAACTTCCATTTAGTTCAAACAATACATTACAGTGCATGTTTTTGTGTAATGTGTTAAATCTTTTTATAATGTATGTAAATCAAACTAAACAGTCCAAATACTGAAATGATCAGCTCAAACTGTAACTGTTTTAGGAACCTTAAATGGGATGCTTATAATGAATGGACAAATTCAGGTTTACCAGAAGAAGAAAATGGTTAAAAAAGAGAAAAAATGAGAAAGTGATTATTGTTACGAATAAAATTGTTTGGACACAGATCCAGAAAATGTGTTTGGTAGAGCAATCTTTTCCTCTGTCACCTTCAGAAATTTTACCAACAACAGTTACAGTATTTATTTGAGACATGTTGCATGGAAGCTCAGACAATTTATATAAACTGTAAACTGCTTGTCATCAGCTAGTGAGGGTTACTGATATAAAGATTTGAGAAGTGTTTGAAAAGTAAGTGTAAGAAATAAGTCCAAGTTTAAGAAAAGTGCCAGAAAGAAATTAAATTTGCTCCTACTAATACAGTAACATGCTACTTTATTAAGTAATGTTACCACTTTACTGATTGCTCCCTTTACCACTGGTGTGGGTTGACTCCTTTAATTTAAACCATGATGTTATTTGAGTAAACTGACCCTTTAAAAAAATACTAATTGTCTTACTTATCTTTGAATTTAGTGAATGACTGGGGAAGCTAAACAGTATAGAAGTCCATTATTTCCATCTGAAGAAATCACAGTTTTCTTATCTAAAGGTTTTTTGGGTGTTTTTTTTAATGCTTTTGTGCCTACCTCACTTTTATAGGATGACTTTTAAAGGACATAGAAAAGTTCAAAATAATTTCTAACATTTCCCCTCTCTTACTTCTTGCCTTCTGTGGGCCTTGGTCCATTGCCAGTAAAACTGTTGATTCTACACAGAGCATTTCTGCCTCTCAGAGATGTTTATCTAAAACTTCAAGTTGCTTTCAGCTGAGAAGGTGTTTATACTAACAATGAAACAGGGAGTGGGGATGATTTACTCGTTGGATAACTCAGATTCAGTCTGACATTGTGGTCAGTGTACTGACAATTATTGGAGTGAAATAGTAGTTATGTTATACTATATAAGAAAACTGAAAGTTATTCCTCGCCCTATTTGATTACTCAGTCACCCAGTTGATCTCGCACAAAATTTATTCCCATTGTACTATCGTATCAGCTCTATTACCAAAGAACTTACAGAACCCATCATTGGTAATGGTTGAGATGTGTTCTTATTCCTTTGTAGTACCATTCCAGTGAAAATGAAGTTTAAATGTTGAATGTGCTTGACAGGAATGGCATGTGATTGTACATAAAAATAAAGCATTTGAAAAATAAATAGGCTTTAAACACACACAGACTTGACTATTGTTGTTTCAAGCATTTTAATTACAATTTAAACATGTGAAATGTGCCATATATTTTCAGGTCTTCAATGAGGTTCAGTCATGTACAAAGACAAAACATCACTGATGTGGTTAAAACATTGTAGGAGTGTCAAACAAAATTTTGAAATTTGACAGGTCAGTGTTCACTATTACATGTTTATAAAGTGATTTTATGAGTTGTTCACACTCACTGGTTAGCCAGAAACGACATGTAGTTTGATGTGTTCTTCTCTTCAAAGGACTGAAAGAGGCAGCATCACATTGAAACTAATAGTAGTGATACTGAAGATACTGATTTAGTATATTTACATCATTTTATCGAAACAATCCAGAAAGTTAACTGATCTTGTGGCAAAAATGGGGAAAAAAAGGTAAATATGGGATATAGTGTAATTTTGATATGAATACACGAGCATGAAGACCTTCATTTTTGGGGGCATAGCTACACGGAACTCACAGGAAGTGATTTATATGGACACACTGGATCTGTTTTTATTGTGGGAAGTTATGGGTTTGGTTTCTTTTTGACAGTAAGGATCATGTGGGAAAACTCCACACCAACATCTCAACAAACATTTCATAATTTATAAAACATGCAAATCTTTCTTTGTATAGGCTATTGGTTATGGGAAAATAAGTCATATATTCCAACTCGGATGACCCAGAAATGTCCTCCCCTGTTTTTCCCAGTAAGTCTTTATCAGAGGAAGAAACATGTTCTGGTGCTTATCTGACTTCCGTCATTACTAGATGGCTGGATGATTGTCCACTATTTTGAAGTCCCATTGCACATTCCCGCACACTGGTTACGTATGCTTTACGTAATGTTCTATATGCATAAGAAAACCTTCTGTAAACTTTTATTTAAAATCAAATTTTGAATGAGCCTGTATTTTCTTTAACTGTTTTCTACCCTGAAAAAGATCATCAACTACAATCAATCACTTAAATCTTTGATTTATGTGCAAATATATTAAAATTTAAATAAAATGTATTTAAAGGCCCAGTGTGTATGATTTACTGGCATCTGAACTGAAGCTGCAGGTCGCACCAGACTGAACATGTAGGAGATCTACATTAGCAGAGGGTGAAAAGCGACAATTCAACAATAATGAAAACATACTTAATAATATTATATCCCATTTCTGCCATATTCTACAAAAAGATCTCCCCAAATGCTACACACTTGACCTGTAAAAATTACACTGCAATCTTCTGTGTTTTGTTTGTTGCAAAAATTTGACAAAAAGAGTGATGAGCAAGTTCCAGTAATTTGACTGTTCAAAGGGAAACGGTTGGATTAATTTCAGTTCTTGTCATGGTTTTAAAGGGAGTGATTTAAAATGAATAATTCAAGAATTGGTAAGGCTACATTAAAAGCTTATAGACATTCAAATGTTCTAAATGCTTAAATTCTACCATTCTTGACGTCTCCAATAGCTCCCCATACATCAAACAAAAACACATCAGGAAAAGCAAAATCTCCCAGAACTGAGTCCAAGGCTTCTGCAAAGTCATCAGGGTTCTTCTTGTCTTTGCCCGCTTCCACAATGGTGGTTGCTGTAAAAAAGAAAAAAAAAAAGGATGGGACACTGCTGATAACTTTGGTGGAATGCTAGTAGGTTTTGGCTGTGATAACGAAGTCTTTCTTTCTCTGCAGGCACAAAAGTTATTTTAGTGGTCCTAATCTTGTCTTGGGCAAGATATTTTTAATAATTATCCCCTTTTAAGGTTTTATTTGAAATTCAAGTATTAGGGCCAATACAAAAAAAAAAAAATCCCCCCCCCAAAAAAAATCAGCTAATCCCGACAAAAATATGTACATGCTGTCTTTGTTTATTTATCTTATCTAAGAAACTACACAAGCAGGCGATGACAAATACATTGCTTATTTGCTCAGACTGGTCTTGAATGTGGGAACAATCTCACTTAGGTCATGTGGACAGCTACTGATATACTTTGGTAAAACTTAAAAATGTGTGTCACTACAAAAATATGAGATGACCATATTCATGGTCAGTTAGATTTATATTGGAATAATAGTGTTGCTGCTTAGTGTGTCTGTTGCATTTTACTGCTGCAGATGTTGAAGGTTGAGCGTATTTTACTTAGTAAACTGTTGGATAGTGTAATATAAAGCAATGCATCATACTTGACAAGATATTTGTAGCACTTCTGTCCTATGAGAACCATGTGTCACACAAAGTCAACTTTTCGTGAGCTCAGAAAAAAAAAAAAGACCCATTTACTGCTTTGCAACAGAGAATTTTCCAGTTAATCCCAAAGGTTTTTAAATAGCCTATGAAACGGAAGAATTTTCTTAACCTTAATTTTCTTATTTTGCTTGTTTGTTTTTTACTGGACAGGGCAACCACTGAAATCTGCAAAGTATCTGGTAACTAAACCTGTCCAGTAAATGTAGTGGACTAAGAAGCACAATATTTACCTATGAGATGTAGTGGAGCACAGGTGTAAAGTTGCATAAAATGCAAATAGCCAAGTAAGGGCACTGCTTAAAATTTTTACAGTACAGTACCAGTGCTAGTGAAATTTTCTTCTTTTCATCCAAAAGTTAAGGTAACATGCCAGTGAGGCGGGGCAGTGCACTGTGGCTTAGAGGCTTACAGGGCCCTGTGAGGGACAGAGATTATTGCTGCTAAATTATAATCGGTCTAGTAGACCAAGTCGCCCAGCCTACAGAGCAACCATTAAACAGCAACATCAAAAAATACTTGAAGATCAATGTGATAGCTATATACCACTCTTGCACCTTGTATAACACACTTACAGTTTGAAACATTTTGTATGTCTTTGCATGTGTGTTTATTAGTGTGTTCTTGTGTTTTAGGTAAGAGCACATTATGTTATGCTGCCAATGTTGCCCTTATATTACAGCTCAAAGCAAGAACAAGTCTCCCCTGGGTTTGTGTTCTAACATCCATTCAGCAATAGCTCACTTTCATGCATCCAAAAGTGGACTTAAACATGATGTCTATTTAAGGAGACAAGTTCTATGTTGGTGGTCTTACCCAGCTCCAGATCTCTGATGCCCATGTAGCTCTCCAGCAGGTCATCCACTTTCTTGGTGGCCTGTTCTTCAAACTCATTCTGCTGGCAAAGCAGACAGAAAAATACAGAGATGTTAGTGTAAACCTAGCCATGTTCACACTCTTAATATGGTGATATAAACTCTTTGGGAGCATATGTTCCCATGCCGAGAGCCACTGTTTACCACCTATGTTTTTATGTGGCATTAATATATCAGAGAGTATAAACAATGAAATTGAGTGGTTCTCATAGGTGGTAATTGTTTTTCTATCAAGTGGTATAAATTCCTTGAAATCAGCAAACACTTTCAATCTTGAAATGCCTGATATGATCTGTGTTCATAGTTAAGAGTAATGTGAAACATCCTGCATTGAAGTGCTGGAGGTAAGAACCACTTTATTTTGGCTACAGCAGTCGCTTTCAGCAAACATGAGACATTGTTCGATGGGGAACAGGATACTGTGTGACTACCGTACATGCTATGTGTGCATGTGTGTTTACACATACACATACACACACACAGAAGTGCAAGTATAAGTGAAAAAGCGAGTAGTCAAATAAATGGAGCGACGTCTGCAAGCTAGTTCAGGTAGACAACTCAAGCTGCGCTGCCATAGATGTGACATGCCCCACTCTCCACAATCATCTTTCAAACGTGCCCTCTCAATCTGGCGGACAATTTAAGCAGCAACAATCTCCCAACTCTCCCTCTGCCTGTCAACGCTCTGCTGCCCTGCGTCAGTATTGTGCTTGCTGTTTCGCCCCC
>JAQFJB010000020.1:11565478-11578916 GCA_029874875.1 Naso minor
CTATATGGAATACCCAAATTTAAAGGCCTATAATGGACAAAAATATAACCCCAAAAATGTAGGTATGAGAGTTAGGGGAGAATCTAGCTATAAAAATAAATCGTATTTAATGAAATATAAAAATTTATAGCATGTCCATATTGACTTAAATTTATACATTTAAATCAATATGCACAGTGCTTAGAAACACTTAGAACTCTAACGGCCCATCTACAGTCCATGAGAGTGGCAACAGGTTAAATTCCTGTTACATTCGCCAGCGTCCAAGTCTTTTTGTTTTTTTGTTAACCTACTTAGGTTTGTTAGGTTGAGTGAAAGCTGGCTCTAAGCGGCAATAGACACGACTCCTCAGGAAGACCCAAGCCCGACCCTGTGGTGCCACTTCACTAGGAGGGAGGTCATCAACATATTTGAGCCATGGCCTCCAGTGAGTGTAAAACCCGTCCAAGGAGTCCCTCAGTGTGAACTTCATTTTGTTCAGTTTAACTAAAAACAGTATATCCTGTATCCATGCTTTTAAAGAGAATGGCTGGGGGATTTCCAGGGCAGGATTTTTTTTTACTAGGGGATTAAAGAGACAAGAGCAATGACACTGCATTGTTTAACTGTCATAATGATTTTGTCTGCAGACTGGAGCATCAAAAGTTGAAATGTGGGAAGACGGACATGTTTTAGTTTTAAAAACTGCAGAGATTGTGTCAAAAAATAAGTGCCAGAAGCCAGGCCAGCTAGCTTGCTAGTTTGTGTATAACCAGAGTCACCTGTGGTTTTCAGCTCAGTTCAGGTCATTTAATGTCCCAAATGTAAGTCTAGGCTTATATGTTTTAAGCTTTAAAAAATTAAATTTCACATAACGTAAAGCTCTGAGTTTGTTTTTGTTGGTCTTTGCGTTTCTGTGTATGCGTGTGACTTTCTGAGTACATCAGGGAGTGAAGTGATCATTGTCCAGCTAAGTGTGTAAGATTTACCACTTCCTGAACTGTAGCAGCGCCCTTGGAGCGAAGACGCAGCGTCTCCCGCCCATTCACCATCTTGCCCTCAGTGGATTTTGGCGCTCTGGTCCTCATTCCAATCATGTCTGAACCACACAAACACAAACAGGACAATTAATCAAACTGAATGTGTATTTACTTGTGATGGTGAGCATATCAGAGAGACACGGACACAGAAAGACTGGTGCTGGAGCCAGTCATGACTGCTACTATTACGTAAGTGCCAGTAAAGGAAGGGATATGTAACAGAGGTAATGTGACTCATCAATTTTTAATCCATTTGTTGTTGAATTAACTGGCAACCTAATTACTTTGTTTTAACAATAAAGTCACTGAGTGTGAATCAGCTGCTGAGATTTACAGGAAAGTATTACCACATTATCATAAACTTTGTAGCCATGGTGACGCAGTGGCTTTTGAAAACAATGTCAGTTTGTAAGTCAGTCAATTCTCCACTTCCAGTCCAGACAGGATTGTCTGGGGATAAATTCTACTTATTTTGACTTTTCATCTGGCATCAAGACTGAAACAGATCAACATCAGATTGGACATTTTGTGCAATTTTGTACAAACCTCTATGTTTTGCAGACTTTAGGGTCACTTTAGGGTCACTTTCTTAGGGTCACCATTACATTTGGTAAAGACATTTATGTCCTCGGATTCATCTTAAAATCTTCCATGAAAGAAATATAAAGGTTGCCAAGGTTGCTATCATACTAAACTTTTCAACTTGATTTTTTTGAAGTTGCTTCCATTGTTATTGTTAATGACTGTTATAAAATTGTGATGCCCCCCAAAAAATTGAGAATCACTGACCTTAACTACGACTGTGAACTTGTTAACATGCTAATGTTAGCGTTTAGCTCAAAGCACCACCTCACAGAGCGAGTGGTGTAGCCATTGCTTTCGTTGAAACATGATGAGCGTCATGTGATTCTCAAATCATTTTTTTGAACCCACCTCTCCCAAGACTTTTCTAAACTGACGCACATCTGCATTCAACATTATAAGCCCCTCATGCCAAGTGGGAATCCATCCACTTCCTGAGAAATGTCAGAGGTCAACTTTGGCAAAGTCACGCTAACAGCTTCAGACGCTGAAAAAGCAACTACTGTTTGTTCCTTTGTAAATTATGTTTGTGATCTTAAAAGCTAACATGAACTACATAAGCCTTTGTTCAGGTCAATAGTAGACAGAAACTAGACCTGAAGCTAACACATATTGATCACAGTTATCACATATTGATCACAGGTAACACATACTGATCAAAGGTACCTACATTTATATAAACCTACACCTGCATTTATAACTGTGACTTAGTAGTTGCTGCCTGAATTTTTGCTACCTCAGTCATAAACACGGTTAGATCATGTAGTGTGGCAAGCATATAAAAAAGCTCACAATAAATCTGACAGTAAAACTGCAACTATTTTTTCAGTTGCTGGAGAGGAGTCGAGAATATTTGCGTCATTGATTTTGCTGTTTTCCCAAAACCTGAGTGTGTGTCAAAACAATATACTGATGCTGATTGTTCATAGGAAGTCAGTCTGTTGAACATGCACTAAGCTTCCTGTTTGATAAACGAGGTGTGGACAGATGGGCTTCAGCCAAGTCCGCTATTTCCACTTAGAAAGAGGAATTTCCTTCTTTCCTCCTCATGTTCTGACCTAGATGTAATCAATAAGTCACTTATTGTCCTTTTGACAGATAAAACATTCCATGCAAAGGAGAAGGGTGGGGGGCCCCATGATGGAAGAGACTGTCAAGATTAAAGGGTTCACAGGTTGAAAGTGCACAATAATTGGTTCCCTGTCTGTCTCATCTACGATGAGCTGTTAATATCAGGGGAGAAGTAACCTAATATTAAGATTGAATTAACTTCTCAGCTCATAGTTAATGCTTTATCAGTGTGCTTTAAAAAAACACATTAATCAGGGGCAGAGCCAATCAATCAAATGTAAATTAAAAACCTTTTAAACTTTTCTATCACCATTTCGTTTGGATCAATATTTACAGTTTCTACAAAATGAAATGAATGTCAAGCTTAATATTATTTACACTGTTACATTATGGGCACATAAACTCAGTCCACATAAGGCTGTTTATTTTGGGGACTTGGTTTGGGGTTAAATGTCAGGGTTAGGAAAGTACAAGTTATTTTTAAGCCTCCAGGGAAAATAATAAGTTCATAAAAATCATTTCTTCAAGACAGCAGTGATACAAATATGTGTGTACAAGTGCATGTGTGCATGTGCTTGTGTGTGTGCATGCGTGTGTCCTTGTCTATGGAGGAAGCTTCTAGGTTGCATCTGCATTCCCACAAAGAGTGTTTGCTTCATTCCTGCTCTGCAGCCTTGAGTTGAATACCAAACTAAAAACAAACTTTAAAATATTTAAATGTGTTGCTGTGCAGTATCCACTTTTTCAACAGCTTTGGTTTCTTTTGTGGTTGTAAACAAAGTGATGAGAAAACCCTCAGAGCCGTTTTAATTTTGCCTGCATATGACTGAAAATGAAAACTCATTTTATTAACTGAATGAAAGAGTTGTTTTCCAACATACTGCATATGGATTTATTCACAAGAGCTATTACCAGAGTACTTCACTTTTTCTGTAATATTGCACCCTGAATTTACTTACATATTTTTCAATATTGAATATTTTTTCCAATCGTTTACTTAATTATTTTTTAAAATTGTGGCTGAGTCATGCTGGTCTCAGCAGAAAAACTTTCAAGCGTCTACTGCCACACAAGCTCCTTTGGACTGAGACAACCATCACCATAAAGCTGGTTAATTAATTGCAGCAGTGTGGTTCAAAATAACTTTTATAGGCTTAGTGGCAGATAGCCTGCACTCGATAAAATGTTTCTGTCTCTTTCCCCTGTTTGGCTAATGAGATAAAAGTAGCAGAGAATGATGAAATCCATCAACGACTGGGGCAAACTGAGGACAGCAGACGGCTCCTGATAATTAAGAGACAGCTGTCAACCCTACCTTAAAAGACTTACCCTCTGAAAAGCTTTTGCTGCTGATGATATCAAATGACAGTGTTATGAAAAACATCCAACACATACATCTGCTTTCCATGTGTGCTGACTGTTTATGTTAGAACAAACAGAAGTGTTTCTTTCTTTTCCTGCGGTGTTTTCACTTCCTTGTTCTTGGTACGAAGAGCTCTGCTGCTTTTCATTCATTTACTTTTTAATCAGGAATGGATTTGGACCACAGAGAGCAAGTGATCACAAAGTCCAGGATTCAAATGAAATGCATGCTGACATTTTTAGTCCAAATGCATCCAAAGACATTTACATGGTATCTGTGCACAGACTTAGTTTTAACTAATGCAGTCACAGCAGTACATACAGTCATGGATGGTATAAGAACAGCACTGGCTTACTCCAGATGTGTGTCTCTGCCGGAGCACAAATGTGCCACAAGTTGACACTCAGCTGTAAATAATACTCTGTTCACTTTGAACCGCCGCTTTTGGTATGTTTACAATTCAGTTTTCATCTGTTCTGCACGTGACAATGAAGTCTAGTCATCGAAAACACGTCCACTCACCGAAGGCCTTCTTGGGCCCCACCAGGCGGAGAGTGAAGGGGATGCCTCTCGGTTGCTCTTTCAGCATTTTTGCCACCTCATAGTGTCGACAGCCCACAATGCTCTGGTCATTGATGGCCTCGATGTGGTCACCAACGCATACTGTCTTCAGCTGGTCTATGGTGCTACCCTCCTTTATCCTCTGGAAAAGCACATTTAAAGTTTTCAAATGCAAGTAGATAGTCCATGTTTGGAGCCTTCTACAGATGAGATGACAGGGCTTCTTTGAACTGAACTTCTTTGCTCAATATTTCTTTAATTGTGAATTGTGACTGTGTAAAAGTGTTGAGACAAAGAAGAGAAGATGCTTGATAATCTGCTCATGTTATCAGCAATTATAAGCAATTAAATCCAAGATTTTCTTGAACCTAAATCCTTATTGAACAAAAGACAAGCGAAAGAAATTACACCATTTAAGTTTCATATGACAATAAACGATGAACAACTTAATCTCTCAGTCAATGAGAGTTTACATTTAAACTGAACACAAAGCCCCTGAAAGGTAACTGACACACTAAAGTTGACTTTGTTATTCTTTAATGTTCGTAAGCATGTTTTTTGTTTTTTTTTGTCACATGTTCACCTTGATGAAAGCATATCCAGCTCCATTGTCTGTAATCGTGAGGCCCAAGGCATCCTCTGTCTTTGTCACCTCCACCTCTTTGGTCTCCCCTCTGACGTGAGCGAAGATGAAGTCTTCCAGTCCAATCTGCCCCCCTAGTAGCTTCTGCATGTCCACTTTATGAGAGTTGAGGGTGCAGAACAGGATCTTAGGGGAGGAAAGGGACCAAGAAAATAACTAATTTGAACACTACGTCAAACACAGTTCAAAATCCAGTGCAGCACCACAGTTTAGGAATAACAAGACTTGAATCTACAGCTCTCTCAGTAAAGATTTAACATGGGTTTTGTACAGATATTATTTATTTTTCTAAAATCAGTCCACTTATGATATGGCATCCACAATCTGCAGTTTTAGACTCCATTAGATTTTCATTTCAGTCACATTACTGTGTGCATATTGCATACTTTTTTCTTATTTAAAAACAAAACAAAAACAAACAAAACAAAACAAACATCTCTCTTTATTAACCTGACAACTGAAGGGCAAGCATTCTTGTTGCAGAAAAATGGACAATCAAAACATATTCCACTGTCTCTAAAAGATTATGTTGTGGCACTTTAGAATCCAAATAAAGGAAATGGGCCCTGAATTAAGTTGGCAGTTATTCAGTACAATGTGTAATTTAAAGGCCTCACAGAGGTAAAACACTGCCTAACAGTTACTATCAACACCACAAATGCCCTTTTCATTTAAAAGTTTGATTGTTTACCATTTAAAAGTGGCTCCTAAACCTTTAGAAATTTGATAAATCATTTTAAATCAGATCTTTGTCAAAACTTCAAATTGCTGCTTACCTGTTAAAATATGGAATGATTGCTGTGTTTTAAGTAAATTTAGGCTACTTCTTGTAACTTCAGTGTGTTTTTGGAAAAGACCATTTCTTACCTACCTACAAAACATGTGAGTATAGTTCTGTGGTAACCTTGTGAAGTTCCCTTGTGTTCATTTTCTCCTTCCTGTTCAAAATTGATTGAGTTGTGGTGCACAGTGATTAAACAGCAGAGGGCAGCAGAGTCACACAATGCAATTTTGCTGTTGTGGCCATCATCTGAGCCATGAAGGCGATATCCTGTTTACAGCCTTTAAATATTTAAAGACAAATGTTTATGCCTAAAACTGTCCATCAAAGCATGAAGGGAAGAGCTGTCTTTGTTTTTAAAATAGCTTTTGTTTTTGCAAAATCTCCCCAAGACTTAAAATTTGGTATTATGATACCTAAAGTTGCAGTTAAAGTTTTACTTCATAATCCGTAAGGAAGTTTAAGATTGCATGGGTGAACTGTTATATAACTTGGAGCATTTCCTAGAAGTTATTACTCATAGTAACTTTCTCAGCAAGTGGAACTAATTGACTAAGTCCAAGGTCTTGTTTGGCATCTAGCTGTACTGTAACTTTATGCTGCTGCTGTTCAGGCTGCAGGAGGTCAAGGAAACTGCTGCACTTCTCATTACCCCCAACTAATTGCCTGATATTTCTAATAGGAAGGGCTCTATCTAGAAGTCTGATTGCAGTTCAAGGTCTTGTTTGTATATATACAGGTTGTTGATATTTGTTTATGGAACACAACCACTTAAAGGATATATTGGTAATATTTATGTGTACAATACAAATAATTTAAAAAATAATAATAATACATTCACAGAGTTTTTAGAAAGGTGGGGAATAAAGTATTGCTTTTCTCCAAAAAATTATGTTAAAAATTTTGTCAGGTCAAAAATAATTGTTTACTTCTGTCTAATGGCCAAAGGCTTCTGAGCTAATAGTGTGGAGATGACAATGGTATTACGTGGTATCTCTGTGACTTTAATGATCTCTGTGGTGATGACTTGAAGTTGTTTAGGACCTTAAATTATTGTGTAACTTTTAAAATTACCAGAAAAGCATGCAACGTCAGAGAAGTCCAAGAAAATGCTTTGACTGTTTGTATCCATCTAGTTTTCTTGTAAGATATAAACTTGACTAAAAATCGACTTGAAAGATATAAAGTATGATTTTTTTTATTTTTTTTAAATGTTTGGGGTTTTTTGTTTTTTTTTTCCCCAAATAATGTAATGCTCCAACTTTTGCATTGCTCACTAAAAATAGCAATTTATCTAACTGTTATCTAAATTGCTTGTTCTCTCAGGATCAGGGGAAGATTAGCCAAGCACACATGGGGCAGAGCAAACCCTGGACAGCTAAACCAAGCTAGCACAAAGCTAACATATGCAAAGATAAACACATTCACAGAAAACAGAGCGTGAGAGAGTTCCAAACATGACATACAAACCCAGCACAGGTTGCAACAGCATCCTGCTGTGAGAAACTACTCAGACACCAAGCTGCCCTGTGGGTTATCTACCCATATCGAATTATTGCTATGTTGCACTCATCGCACTGAAAGTCATTCTGGGTAATTAAATATTTACAGTGAAAATATTTTATCAAAATATGAAGGAAAGTCATCGCTGAGGTGTGTTTAATGTGGTATGACAATGAACATCAGTTAAAAATGTTCTCCCTAAAATAGACTTGTAGCATTTAGGCATTTTTAATGATGTGTGAAACAAGTCAAGTTTATGGCGCATACTTTCCATTAAGATTATCAAGTTCCAGTGGTATCTTCTTATTTTCAGTCATTTATGTTCAACACATCTGATACACAGATAAGCAAATATCATCCTGATGAGCATCACAACATTAGAGATAACACCAGGCGTATTTTGAATATTTGTTCTGCTGCTGAGTTTGTTTCCATAACGTACAGGAGAACACTGCAAAACAGCAGCATACATGTCCACGTCATTCTTGCTTAAACACCGAAAGAAGATAAACTACTTTACTGTTTATCATTGTACTTTAATACTGAATCATGTAAACAACAACATTATCATTGTAATGCGAGGTGTAAATGCGCTCAGTTCTTCTTTTTGTTCCATTTCCTCCACGTTAGTTCAATAAACCACTTTCTGCAGAAAAAAAGTGCATGAGCACAAGACCAAAAACTGGTTTCCTTCACCTCAACCTTACATTATTTCCTCCATCAGCTTCCTTGTACACATTCTTTGATCACTAAGCTGTTGTACCTACTTGCAGCTGCTCTGGATAAATGCCTGTCTGAAGTGCAAAAATAGCCATTCATGTGTCTTTCTGTGATAGCTGCATGCAAATTTTGACCTAAGGCAGTCTGTGGCCTCTGGTTGTGGTAGGTATTGAGAGCAGTATCAGGCTGCAGTGTGGTTTGGTCAGTCCTGACCTAAAGGTTTCGAGACTAGACTTCTTCTCAAGGATTCTAGCATTGTGAGTGGCTGCTTTAATCTGACTGCAAACCACTATTTTACTCCCCTACAGTGGAATTCATGAATGACTCAGCCCATTTTGTTGTATGAGCAATTTGAAAATACAAATTACATGAAAATATTTCAGTTTCCATTAGTTTTTATGGATACACTCAACAAAGTCTGTGAGTAGGTAATTAGGGAAATTTACTGTGTACTTTAAGGGGAAAATAGACATTACCCATTGACTTATGTTATGTGGCTCTGCCTTGGTTTCGATATGAGCTAAGATAAAGCACTGCTTGATTTAATACTGCGAATCATCTGTTAGACTGTTTCCAAGAACTCAGGCAAAATAGGCAAAGTATTTGTCTGTAACTATTAAAAGCACTCAGAATTTTAAGTATTTTTGATCATTTTTACGAAGCACTTATCTGTTCTTTTACCCCACATCTAAATGCAAAGGAAAGTTATCATCTTCACCTGGTTTTGTTTGCTCTAAGTCACTTCCATTACTCTAACTTGTTCTGTTAAATGCGTGATGTTTACTGATAACGTTATCTGCTCATTTGTTTCCATTATTGATCCTGGTCAAGGACCAGATGAGCACAGAGTCTGGCAGATGGTAGTGAGGCCAAATGATAATCGAGGGTGCATCATGGAAAAAAAAGCCTAGGATGGAAACCCAACACCTATTTGTGGCTTGCCTGATAACCAGAAATGCAGGAAGATAATGACACCAAATTTATTTTAATTATTTCCCACAAAGTGGAAATGCAAATTATTATATTTACATTCATAGGTAGGTTTGTTTTGTACCTCTGAAGGGGAGATGTTGAATACTTCAGCGATCTTGGCATAGAGTTCCTTGACGTTGGTGAATCCGTGGATGCGGCCTGTAGGACTCCCGTGGGCCAACTGGGTATGGAAGATGAGTCGAGGTCGTGGGTATTCTGGTGGCCCTTGTGGTGGCGGTGAAGGAGGAGGAAGTGGAGGCGCGGTGGGCTCTGCACACCCCTGGGACTGGCTCTGGGCCTTCTGCTCCTCCATGGCCTCAGCCCCTGCTGCCTTGGAGTCCTGCGGGCTCATAGCCTCCCCGTTCTGCATCGGACCCCAGCTCAGGTATGGTCCTCCTCTGGGAGCCCTGTTAACGCACTGCTCTGGCAAAGAGAGGAACTCTGTCCTTCCCCCCGCTTAGCCAACCAACCACCCACAGCAAGAAGAACAGAGATGAATTAGTGATGATAGTGGCCTGGTAACAGTAGCTGGTAGAGGCCAGCCAGACCCTGCTGGGTAGAAACCCGACACCCTTTCAGCTGGGGATTGTATGTGTTACACCTGAGCCTCTGGCAGCCCACGCATAGAGAACACAAACAAAACACATCAGGTAAAGGTTTCTTCACACACACACACACACACACACAGCTAAGACTCTAATCCCCCATATCAGACTGACTGCGAGACATGTTGCACACATGACCCTGTTTGTCTGAGCATCCCTCTGAAGTGTGAAAATATCTGTAAAATGATTTCAAAAGAGGGCTGCTCAGAGATGGCCACAGACAATGTCCCCGTGTTACAGGTAAGATGATATCACTGGGTTGGGAGTAAAGTGCCCACCCCCTCCCTTTGCTGGCCTCATTGAATGAAACTGGCTGTTGATGGGATGAATCCTTGGTGATGCGCTGACCTTTCTGACCCCATAAACAGCCCACAGATACAGAGGGTGACCATTAAAGGGATAGTTCACCCAAAAATGAAAATTCAATCATTATCTACTCACACTCATACGGATGGAAGGGTGGGTGAAGTTTTTTAGTTTACAAAGCACTGTTGGTGTTTCAGAGGAAAAAGGTTTGCAGTTATCTCCCAAACAATTGAAGCAAATGGTGACTAAAATTTAATTTTTGAGTGAACTATCCCTTTAAAACCAACTGTTTATTTCATGTATTCATAGCTTCTTAAACTGGCAAGGTTTTAAATATCAGTTTTCCACCTTGGTCAATCCATGTATGTGTACACATGACAGGAAAGTCCTGAAAATACTATAAAAATAAAACTAAATATCATACATTTTATAGCCCATGATAGAAATAAGATTGTATGTCTATTCTGGAAAAAAGGTTCTACATGTGTTTCAAATCAAGATGCAATTTTTAAATGTGACCCTACTTTGAAAACCAAGAATATTCACTGAGTACCCTAAATTAAAGTTGATACAATAACTGTGCTCTTATTATAATAAAAACCAAACCACTTTTGTGAAATGATGGAAGTACTGTGTAATGTGTGACGAAACACACATTTTTTCTATATCTCATTGTTGAGGTAGACAGACCGAAACAGACAACAAGACAAAGACAGCTTGGAGAGGGGATTTCCACATATGAACTGACCCAAACATTGTATGTCTTGACAAACCAGACAATGACACAAACATATTTTGCTAACAGGCTGTTTTTCTTCCGAAGAGTGGATAAACAAGTTCCAATTTAGTTCTGCAATGATGTTCTGTTTATTTAATTAGTTGCACTTTGTACCATGTGATGGGTTACTTGTGTAAATAAAAGGAAGCTGTCGTGTCAGGACACAAATAGCTGTCTATTTCTCTCTCTCAATCTGGAAATTCCACCAAAATCACATTTTAATATACCAGCTGGGAGTGTGTCACCGGCAATGTGATGCCATAGGAATTCCCATTAGACAAAGATTTTTTCCAGCAGGTATGTATGTTATGTGCAAAAACAGATGTGATTTGTGAGGTTTGGGATTAGAGATGCTCAAACAGTGACTGATTTCAGTGTCTGCAGTTAAAAATCTACCTTTTGTTACATTGCCAGTGCTTGCTGCCCTGTCTAAATACAAATTTGCATCAGTGAATTTCTTTCATTCTGTCATGTACTGTACAGCACTGAGTTACACTGACATATACTGGGTTTTCTTTGAAGAAGAAAACATTTTTGATATGTTTAGAATATTAATGTATAACACTAAACCAAAGATTTACCTTTTATCTCAGTACAGCAGTGGTATAGCCTGTGGTGCACTTTTTTATCCTGCTTAATAAGCATTCTTACACACCTGTGCTGTAACGTGCATGGTTGCAGCTGTCTATGCGTCACAGCCTTGTTTTTAAGGTCAAGGTATTGCAAGCCTCCCAAGGTCAATGTTGACTCCTGCAGCTGATAATGAGGATCTTTCGGACAAAACATTCCTATTGCAGCAGATAAAAGGTCAGATCTCTGAGCGAATGACATCTCTCTTCCTCTTCCCGCAGAGGCATTCAAGATAATCTCTAACTACAATATTTAAAGCAAATAAATATCTGACCAAGGCAACGTCACAGACAATAAACTAAATGAACAAGAATGGACCTTCATTTAATGCTGTTAATTTCTAACTTGTCTGGTGCTCTGGAAAGACTATCAAGCCTCCAAGATCTCAACACCTATCTCAACATACAGGTCTTTTTAGTTTATTGGCTCATAAAGGAACAGATGTTGATTAGGCTCAGAGTTGTCTCTAGAAGTAATAAAGCCTTGTTCTTGTTCTTTTCTAAAGCATGTAAAGTTTAATCTGTTTACACTGTTACAGCAATAGATTTTAAAAGTATACACTTTGTCTTTTAGTCATTTGCAGCCACTGATTCGGCATAGATTAAAGGCAAAGGCTTTGCTTACAAATTTGGCAGAAAATTGAAGGACTAAGTTAAGTTCTGTAGGGATGAATGCATAAAAATCTCAAACTTCACATTCAAAAAGTAATGAAATATGTACAACAAGTTCATATCAGCAACAGTCTGTCAAACATCCTGACTCTGCAGTTATTATGTGAGATAAGGGAGTACAATAGAAAGTAATAAGAGACGTTAAATTAAAGCTGACAAAGTGTTTCTACTGTATATTTTCTAAAAATGCCCATCTTATATAACTCTAAGCTCCTTGAACAGGTTTTGGAGTCATTTACAAATACTGACTAGATCAATTGAGTCTTGATGACTCTGACTGTTAGTATTGGCAAAATGTGAGGTTATAGGGACCAACAGAAATGTACTGTAATGGATCACTGTGTTAATTTTAATCTATCTTCTTTTTTGTTGTTTATTTTGTTTTGCTTTTACATTTGTAAATATACAGTTTTTACTCAGAATTGATGGTTTACTGTGCTGAATGTCAATTTCACATCTAATATCTCACTGATATTTCAAGACAGGGCCTCAAGATCACGTAATATTGTGCATGGTTTGTATTTCCAAACACATTTTGGATCAATCAAATAACCACAAACCAAATGACACACTTTTGTGAGTAGTCCTTGTGTGGTTTCCCATGTTGCCCACTTATTAATGAAGCTGTCACACTGGTGAATCAACACAGAAAAGCCTGTTATTGCCTACGCTGAATCAGCACCCCCTTATTGCGTCACGTACTTCCTCATAAAGCGTGATTTCCTCCTCCCTATCTGCTTTGTCTCCTGGCAGAGGAGACGGAAGAGAAGGCCGGGGGCTGGCTTGTGTAGGCCAGATTGTGTGAGGGTGGGTGTTTGCTGTGTCGTGGCAGCACACTGCCTCGTCTGTTCCTGGTGGCGTGGCAGGGAATGAGCTGCCTGGTGAGAAAAAAAAAAAACCTGTCAGTGCTGATGTTTGTGTGCAGCTGCTACCTGATGGAGATTGGCTTTCGTTAGTTTGGAGTGTTCAAGGTTTCTACCAATAGAGCGGTGAAATACTCTTTGAAACTGTTGCTCTGTAGTCAGAGTGTTTTAATGGCAACTCACTCATTTGTCATGATGTGATGTAATTGACATCCACACAGATTCTGAGACAACTAATGCATTTGACCAAAAGAGTCACCCTCCAAGAATGTCATACCTAAAAACATCACTGTTAAAAAGCATGAATATTCGGTACAAACGTTGTAGAAACTAAGAAGGAGAACTTTTTTCACGTGATAGCCAGGCATTT
>JAQFJB010000020.1:11660450-11671996 GCA_029874875.1 Naso minor
TTGATTGTCGTATTATTACTCCTATTTGGTAATGTGCAACCAAACCCTGGCCCTGAGTTGCAGTGTATTCAGACACCATCTGATTTTAAATCCTTGTTTGGTCTTAAAATTGTTCATCTCCATGTGTGCAGCTTGTTATCTAAGATGGATATGGTCAGGATTTGGGTTAAATCAACAGATGCAGATATTGTTGTAATTTCTGAAACATGGCTGACCAAATCTATTGCTGATGAAGATATTAATATGGTTGGATACAACGTTTATCGTACTGATAGGACCTAAGAAAGGTGGCGGAATTTCTGCTTTTGTTACATCAAAATTTGATGCCTCAATAGTTCTGTCTGAATCCATCTGCAAACAACTGGAATTTTTGGCACTGAATGTGGAAATTGCTAAAGGCCTTTGTATAACTGTTGTTGGGTGCTACAGGCCTCCATCTGCCTCTAAGGAAGCTTTGCAATCTTTGACGCATCTTTTGTCCGAACTGAATTATACCGAACTTGTTTTAGCTGGTGATTTAAATTGGGATTGGCTTCAAGCCGTTTCTGAGGATTTTAAATGTTTCTGTGATTCTGTTAATCTTACCCAGTTGGTCAATTTACCCACTCGGCCAAACCTTGAGCCCAGAGAAGTCCACCTTGATTGATTTGATTTTGACAAATGTTCCTCAAAAATTCTTATCTCTTGGTGTCTTCTGCAATGATTTAAGTGACCACTGTGTTTTTGCAGCTATTAGAAACACTAAGGTGCCCAAATCAAAACCTTGTATCATTACTAAGAGGATTCTTAAACACTTTAATGAACAAGCATATCACCACAATTTGTCCAATTTGGATTGGAAAAAATAAGACTTATCCCTGATGTAGAGATTGTTTGGACATGCTTTTATCTATGTGATACAAAGTGTTATCACATTTATGTTGATGTAAAACTGCAGGCTGTTACATTCTTAATAATAATACAGCACAGAAAAGGATAATCAATAGTTCACATTCTTGTGTGTGTCTACACAAGTCTAATGTCTCTACTAGTTGATAGCTTTTCATAGTCTAAGCTTTAAAACAGTGTTATTGTACTTAAACAGAAAAATATGTTGCATATGTGTTGTGCATTTACTTCTTGGGTTCAATAACATTTTCTGTTTTGCATTTTTGTCTTTGCATGCAAACTCTCTGGGATAAATGTACTTCAGATTAAATTGCATAAAACCGTTCTGAAATGTTTAGATTTACAGGTTGACATTTACTACACCTAACAGAACCCATTACAACATTAACAAATGTAACTATATGGATTTTGTAATATTTAACTTTAATATGATTTAACTGGGATCTAAAATTGTTAATAAAAAATCAAGAATAGAACTACAGTCGGTTAGTAGGCATCACTGTTTTTGTCTTGTAATTTTGAGCTATTTAAAAACAGGCATTTACACTTAAAGCTACTACACCTTCACTTACATATTACGACATCTCACACTGGCAGGTGATAACAGCATAAATTGATAATTACTGCTGCATTATCAGTAAAGAGGTCTTTTTTTTTGCTGTACCACTTTTGCAAGTGCGCTGTAATTAATTTTAAAAATAGACTTAAATACATCTAAAAAGTCCACAAATTGACAAGCGGTTTGACCCTAAAGCAGCTTGCTTTCAACAAAAACTGCAGAATAAACCTGTACACGTGCACATCTGCCATTATGGTTGGATTTCAACGCCTTCTCTATTACAAGTGTGACTATTTAAACTGCTGTCTGACATACAGTCACAGAGATGCACCCATATAGCCAATAAAGCAATTCAGAAACCATCTTAGGTGCTTTGCCTCTTACTCTCTGTAATCACAACATATGGCTCAAAGAGTACAGCTGTGATAGTCAGGTTTATACAGTACATTAAAGATTCTTAGCAACATGACCTATTTACTACAGCTTTATTAATTATGTAAGCTATGACAGTCGAGGTTTTGTTGCTTGGAACAACATTGATTCTCACCATGTTGAGGTCAAAGAAGTAAAAGGTTCTAAGATTATTTAAGTACAACGTATTTTTTATTCCCAAGCTACTATCCTGAAGATGATCTCCAAGCTTTTTCAGCGGCTTTAGATTCTGACACATTGTGTCACTTGATTAGATCAGATTAATAGACGGCGACCTTCATGATAGTTACACCTTTCAAACCACTGGCAGTTGTTGGCTGAAAACAATCTGTTCTTCCCTCCTAAAAATCCACGTTTTATTTCAGAAAACTAGATGTGGTCTTTCTAAGCACAATATTGTAATAATCTACTCTAAGAACATTTCATCAACACCTACTGAAAATCCAAAACAACAACAATGTTGCATCTGTGCAGAGTTAACTCTAACCTAGGGAGAGATGGAGCAGTGCTCGCCTCGTCATTATCACCACTGCGGTGGTCTTTTGTGCAAGGCAGATAACCATCAGCGCTCCAGTGTGACTGCTCTGTATCCAGCAGACTGTATGAATGTGGAGCAGAATGTCGTTCATGGTAATTGAAACTACCCTGAATAATTAAAGCATGAAATGCCAAACACTGTTTCTAATCATTAACCACCTTCTCTGTGCACTAGCCTTCCCACTCAACGCCACTATACAGTGCGCAAATAGGGTCCTTGAACACCCACACACAAAGGACACATTTACTGTCTTAATGGCTGTTCACTCCAGTATTCACTGTGATGCATCTTGGATGATCCGGTCACAAATGTGCGTTTCTAAGTACATCACTTCATACTTGAAATTAAAGAGCGACACCACTCGAGTTACCATTTGTGATTGGATCTAAGTTTTCCACTCTATGTGCAAATGAACACGTACATACCTCTGTTGCATATTTCTGTTAGGTTTTTATTTGGCGGAAACGGTAGTTAACAAATTGGGGCAAACAGATTTGTTTTTAACAAAAAAAAAGAAGAAAAAAAAAGATGAAACTTAATGTAAAAGATCCATCTGTTCACTGTGACCACTTATCCTTTGTAGGGTCGCGGGAGGCTGGAGCCAATCCCAGCTACCATTTGACAAATGACAGGATGCACCGTGGATAGTTCATCACATCACAGCCGTCACACTTAGAGACAAACATTCACGCTCGCACACCTACGGGCAATTTGGAGTAACCTATTAACCTAACCTGCATGTCTTTGGAAGGAAGGTGAAGCACGTGAAAGCACAGAAAGACCAGGTTTCAACCTAGAACCTTCTTGCTTTGAGGCGACAGTGCTAACCACTACACCACCGAGCTATCCTAACGTAAAACATTTGCTGAATTTATAACACGAACCAAATAATTAAGACTTAACAGTAGACAGCGTTTCACAAAACCTATTGTTTATTATAAGGATCCTCATAAGCTGACACCAAGGCAACAATATTAAGTTTCTTCTGATGCAACAACTCACAAACAAAAGGAACACCTTGCTGCATTGCATTAATTGCTGTATCACAAGAAGGCACTAATAATTAAGAATTCGCCACAGTTGTTTATTAAGTCAAAAACATTAAAAATTACGTGATTTTAAAGCAAGTCTAGGGATATTAGTCAGCTGAAAGACAGGATGCTTTCAGAAACATCACACGGCCTGTTTCATGTGTACTTTAAGACATTCGTTCAGCAGCTGGTCCTTCAATGTGGCCAAAGACACATTTGCGTACACACACTGCTATGAGAATGTGGCAAAAAATGTCAGAGACCACCTCGAATGTGGTCTGAGCGATCGCATCTCTAGTTGCTATGAGGTTGCATTCAGTGCATTCACACCTGCACGTACTGTGGCTGTCCACTTGTTAATCACCCAGGAGAGATGTTAATACCCGGTGTGCAGAGGCACTTAAAAGTCTTATCCTGTAGCAACAGGGTTGGACTTAATATCAGGTTGTGGATTCATCAAGCAAAGATGTTGGTTTTTAAATCAACATCTGTTGGTTGTGGTGTTCCACTCTGACTGCACATTTTCTCTGTAACCACAGCTGCACAGACACATTCTAAAGAAACTGACATGCAAATCATGTTCTTGGGAGATTTTACTATTCACATTTACAGTATTTGATTGTTCTTTTGTGTATTTTGGAAATGAAATCACAAATCTCCCAAAGCAAAGCTGATCCACAGCATGGACACTGTGAAAAGAACACAATCGAGAAACTTGCCAATGAAAGCTTTTGGATAATTTATTTGAGCCGAGCAGCTGCGAGCAGCTGTGCTGCATGTGGGCTATAATGTGTAACGCTAAAATAATATTTTCAGATCCTAAAACCACCTCCACATCTCTCCACTCCGTGTGAGCCCTACAGGTGGAGGAGAGTGTCAGCGATACAGAATGTGTGTAGGCGACTGGGTGGGCGGAAGATGCGAGTCAGATCCCGCGTCTTCACATGTGGGAATCCGTCACATGGCTGAAGATGGAGGGTGAGTGGGCAGAATAGTGGCAGAAAGACAGAACGTCAGTTTGGCAACCTGGTGAAAATGTCGGTACGTGTGCTCAGTTATGACGTGTGTCAGACAAAACATCAGCAGCATCTTACTCAGCCGCTGACTGACCTACTAAAGCTCTAGAACATCCCTCAAAGTTGCTTATTCTGAAAATTCCTAGAACTTACACAAACTGCTGAGTTGAAAAAAATGCCTGTCTCAAAATGTCATGACGTAGCATTTAATGACATTGCGCTCAGAGCAGCTAACAGTCAGAAGTGCAGGTACGAGCTCAGCCTCTTGCTCCCTCACAGTCTGTTTCAGGAATAAAAGCAGCAGTGTTTCTTTTATCACAGGAACTTTGTGTATCAAAATCTAAATGATTTTTCCATAAGCTTAATTAGAAAATAATTTAAAAGAACCATAATCTGTCATACGTCATCACACTGAATTGTTTTCTCCTTTTATTCCAACGACACCTCACATGAGACAACCTTCGCTTCCAAAACATAAGACTCAGAACAAAAGACACTATATTTACAATTTTATGCTCCTCCTCCATGTTTTTTCACTTTCTATTTCTGAGGATGCCACACATGCTTAGAAATGCATTACTGCCACCAACTGTGGCTCTTACATCAACTGAAAATGTAATAGTGCTGCTGCCCGTGCCACCTCACCTTGCCAGGCAGCTGTATTAGCAAGATCACATGGGAATCCAGCGCTGACTCGCTGCTGCAAATATATAGTAGAGACACTAAGAGGCAGCTCACGCTTGCCAAATCTCTTCCAGTACTACTGGAAAAAATAAATGTTTCTACCAGACAAATAGATACATTTATCATCCCACAAAACACACCGTTCTATCGTCCAACTCTAGGGCAGATTATCAAGCCATCAAGCAGCCCTCTGACTCTTCCAGAAGACATTTCTGCTCTTCTCGTTGACTCTCTACACACGGCCACTGAGCACAGCCAGGACAGCTTTTGGTCACCTTGTCAACCCTTAGTTAAATGTTAAAGCCATTTCTAAATAATAGATGATCCCCCATCTGAGCTGTCATTCACTTGGATGGCAGGGTGATCAAGGAGCAATGCACAAGGGGAATGGAGAGGGGGTTGACTGAAAAGAGCAAATGTAGGGGAGAGTGATGGACAACAGTAGTAAAAAAGAATGGACAAACAATAGAAGAGGAGGAATGAGTAACGATAGAGGGAAGATGTGGAGGTAAAGCAAAGAAATGTGACTTTGACTGACGTTACAAACCTGAAATCAACTTTTCTTTGCCGCAGACATTGGTGCTGTGCTGCCACTGGCAACAACTGTTTTTAAGAGCGGCGAAGAGGAGCAGAAAGAGATGACGGAACATGCAAAATGTCTGCATTCAGCAATATTTTACATTGGAAAGTCAATGATGATGTGTAAAGAATTGTTTTTTATGTGGTGGAAATGGATCAGTACTCGGTATTGGCCGATCAGCAAGTTTGGGTATCGGAATTGGTATTGGGAAGGAAAAAAGGGCATCGGAAAATCTCTAGAGATGTGTATAAAAAGGTATGGAAGACAGAAGGTGTTTGGAAAATGTTAAAAGACAGATGGGTGAAAGGAAGACAGACTAAAGGGGAGAAAGAATTATTTATATACATTAGGGGACAAAGAATGGAACAAAAGAGGACAGAAGGAAAGGAAGAAGGAAAACGGCAGACGGTAGTTTCACACTCTTTACCCGCTCATTTTCATATTCATAAAAACCTGCTCACACACTCACACACACTGTCTTCACTTTATGGCAAAGGAATCACAGTCTTCATACAGCTCCATTCTGGAAAGTATAGCTATAAAACACTGAGAAAATAAGTCACTAGTAATTCTGCAGTTTGTGATAAACAAGAATCTCTCAGATTCGTGTCACTAACAGTGCAAGATCAAATTCCATGTAGTTCGGCTATAAATTACATAGTTTCAATGTCATTCTCTGAGATAAGCTTGTATTAAAATGTGTTGTCTTCACATAACAAAGTGCTTAAAATGTCAACCCTGACAAAACTTAAATAACTTTTGAATTAGCATAGAAGGGAAATTAAAACCAGCAAGACTCTACAAACAGACTGCAGGCAAACTGTGAGTTAATCGTGTCTCAATTGCAATTCACTGAAGCAATAAAATCTCCTATTGAGACCAAATAATGAGGATCCTTCATTTTCACTCAACAGGATGCTTCAAAGTCATCTCTGTGACTCCAACACGCAGACAGATGAGCTGCAAAGACAGTGAGCGATGACACAGGGCCGTGGATGCCTGCAGGTCTAAATCGGTTTGTGCTGTTTTGTTGGTTTGAGTCTTCAGAAAATCCCTCTGGGAGAAGTGAAGGAGTTACACCCCATCTCTCCTGTTGTGTTGCTGTGTTGGTTTGAGGCAGTTTGTTCACTGGCATGCTGTGGCTTTCTAATATTGTATTATCTTTTTCATACAATGCATTTCAGAAATCTTTGTGATTGGCCACTTTTAACTGAGTGACCCCAGGGACCATTTTACAAAATATACCAGCAGAATAACAACACTGATCACTGTCAGCGGATCATTAAATTCAACAACTGTTTGTATTTATTCAGCTCTTACCTGAGCTAACTTTCCAAAATAAAATTGCACCCCTAATGGCAATTTTATTTCCTCAAAAAAATTTTTTTTTTTCTGTGTAAAACTAGCTGACCTGTATTTCTAACATGCATTTAGAGCATATTTGTACAACTTACACGGGTCAGTTTGTGAGCTTGCATGCAAAAATATGTGTAAGGCAGGTACTACTTCCTGTTCTTGTACCCTGCTACTCCAGACTGTCCACTCTTTCCTGGTTAAATAAAGTTTAAAAGACTTGCTGGGTGAGTGATGGAATGGGGAAATAGAATGTGCATGAAATATGCCTCCAGTTCTGAAGAAAAGAAAAGGAACTATTGCTGTATGTAACATGGCTGGTGTCTACTTCTACTGCCGGGAAAATTCAAAATAGAGTTGGACGAGTTCCTGGACGCGACGACTAGTATGACAAAGTAATAACAACTTGATGTCCACAAGGCAGGAAGTTGATAATTTCAGTGCATAATAATTACGGTATAACCCAACCACAATCGCTTTCAGTGCCCCTGAAATTAAAAAAGGCTCCAAAATTCTCTTTACCATTTGCAGAGGCCTCTTTCGAAGGTCCCTCTCTGTGACCAGCCTCTCCTGGTCGGTGACGTAGAGTCCACGCTGAGCCAGCGCCTGAATGACAGCATCGTGGCCCAGCAGCGGCTTGGCAGCGTCGCTCTTGAGGATGAGGCTGCCGGCCCTGCAGTACAGGTCTGCAGACAGCAGGAGGCTGGAAACAGGAGGCTTCAGGTGCTCCTGCTCATACTGGTCTGTGTAGAAGGGGTCCTTTAAATCTGCAGGGATGCTGTCTGTGGAATAGAGGGGAGAAAGTGGGATTATGGGTAAAGGATTCCACTAACCTATTCAAAGGCTTTATTCCAAATCCACAAAACTCAGTGCACAGATTCTCTGCGTTACTCCTCTTTGGCAAGTCTGCTTCTTTTTTTCATCACCCTGCTTCAACAATATCCTGACATGGATATGCGTGGATAGACCCTAGTGTTGCTATAGCAACTGCAGGAGGAGTGGAACTCGATCGATTCATCTATCTATTATCTCTGCAGCTTCCAGCTCCCTGGGAACACCCCTCTCGCTGACAGCCTCATCAAAGACAGTGTGTGTGTGTGCGCACATCACCTCCAGCAAGTCCACTGCGAGGGAATAGTCTATGAATAATTGAAAAACTTTTTTTTTTTTTAAACCTTTGTCTCACACCTTTCTTGTCAGTGTTTGTTGAGCTGAGATGCATTTTTAGAACATATTTCTTGAAAAGAGAAAGTATGGCGGGTGTACAAAAAAAAAGAGCCAAATCAATGCAAGTCCCTTATCTCCCTGATTTAAAAAAGGAATCATTAGCAATTTCAAATGAGATGCTGCTGCCGTGCGGAAGCATGGCACATCTGCACACACTCCAGATGCAGAGCTCATCGCTTTGTCCACAGCAGGAGAAAAGATGTGAATTTTGATAACTGCCTGAGCGTACGTGGGAAAAACACGGCAGGCGGCAACAGCTTTGCACTTCATGACACTACTGCCCATCCTCCAACACCCACACACGACAGTCAATGAATCACCTGCTTAGACTGAGCGTTATCAACAAGGCCATCTCGAGATGGACTCTGCTGTTACAGAGCAGAACTGCAGACAGCAGCAGTCGAAGCTAGGGAAGCTTTAGGTTTTATGCTCTCCTGTAAGTGCTGTGTTCATGTTATTGATCCCAATAAAGAAATTAGTCTTTCCTCTAACCCTGCGCCTTTAACCTCCACAGAGAGGTCAGAGGTCAAGCTGAGCTGCAGAGCAACTCCCCCGAAGCTGGTAGTATGTTAGCATCTTGCCCAAGTAACTTGTGGGTTAATTTAATGTTATCTTCTAAATTTTTCATCAGTAAACAACTACAAAAGCAGTGTTCACATTAATACATTGGTATCATTGCAGATAAATAAATATACAACCATTTGATCAGACTCACAGTTCATGTGTTATTTATCCTCCTATATTTCATATGATTTGTAGCAGTAGCTTTAACATTTAATAATGGAGGAGAGTGTTTGAAATCTTGATCGATTTCAATATCACACACGCACTTGAAATACAATACTCCAATTATGTGTTCAACTGAAGCAGCAGACAACGGAGCAGAATCACTGCTGTTTAAAAACAGGGCATGTCAGCCAACGTGGGGAGAATCACTCTGTCTTCCCCTCTGTTCAAACACGACACCTTCTGCTCACAAAGAATCACCTCCGAGCTCTGCTTGTGAACCAGAGTTGTATCACGCAATAAAGACAAGTATCAGTTTGCGCTGTCTGATTGTACTTGACAGCATTCCCCAACAACAGATGATCTGCTGCATAGGCTACATCTCGCATCTACCGGACTGCATATCCTTGAAGCCTTCCTGCATTGGTGTAATGAGGCAGATGCATGTGAAGTATTCAGAGCAGCGTAGGCAGGGATCTGGAGATGAGCCCACTCTCTCCCTCTTTCTCTCTTGAGGGCTGTATTTTTGGATCAGCCCACTTCTATGAGCCCTGATTGAAAATACACAGAGGATCCGCAAGGAATCTCATCTTTGCTGGGCTATTACAACACAGCACAAGGAATGATGTTCCCTGATCTGTGGCTGCATGACCAGAAGAGCATTTTGTCTGCACTGTTCACACAAACAGAGCTGTATGGGTTATTTCTGAGCGGAGGTGTTCACCATTAAACAGATATTATTGTAATAGCTACAGTAAAAGAGATTATAATGAGTAAATCAATTAATGGGAAAGAACAGAACACATTAAAAAGATCTCTCTTGGCGTGGGCTTATTCAAGGTCTTGCACTTTGCATTTATGAAGAAAGCTTCAGCGTGTCACTAAGTTATGTCCAGAAAATGACTCCCTTGATTAGATGACAGCTTGTGAATGTGACGCTCTTTTCCCCCCAAGGTGTTTGCCACAGGAGCTGAGCCTCTAGAATAAAATCTGTCTACCCGTGGGATGTTTTTATAAAGTGATTCTGGTTTTCAGGTTAGTCCTGGCTGATAAATAAACTCAGAATAACCCAGTATAATGCGCCATTCAGTCATTTAAACTAGGTGATAGTTGCTCCTGCACACTGGCTGAACCGTGTTCCTGATGCTCCCCACAAAGTGACCTGCCTCAGCTAAAAACTCCTGAGGTGATGTTTTGTAAAACCCAGCTTTAGACCAAAATCATTTCCCCTTCAGTGTAAGTAAATGGAACAGGGCCTAATCCATACCACAGGCCGTCACTGAAAATCAAACTCCTGCTCTCTCTCTCTCTTTTTTTAAATTTTTAGTGTATCCTGTTCTATTTCTCCTATACTGAGCCAAGATCATAGCTCTGATTCAGGGTAAATGAACATTTAGAGTTATTGTAAAGGCAAAGCTAAAATAAGTTAATTTACAGTAGTGTGGGTCACATGCCTCAGGATCTGATGGATGTCACATGGGAAATAAAAGCAAAATTAGGACACAATCAGTGTCTGGAATCACAGCCACAGCTCGTGCACGGCGACAGTCGCCTCAGTGTGACACATGTAAGCTGCACAAAAACTATTATAAGCAACCAACCTGATAGAAAGGACTTGAATTTATGATTGCAATTAGTTTTTTGGTTTTGGTTTTTGTTTTTTTTTGGACCAGAGGTAATGTTTTACAGCTGTGAATGTAGCTCCAGGGCTTTACATGGCAGAGGCAGGATGTGCAGTGGTCCTGTTAAAGACCTGCAATACTGCTCCAACTTCAAAATACTCCCAGTCTCCACTCGTTGATTGAACATTTTCAACGGCTTAAATGTCAGAAATGATGCAATAGCTACAACTGACACCATGATTTGGCAAATCTCCATTCTGACAGCTAATGATCCTCATTGTCGAGTATGTTTGACGGTAATGTTTCTCTTCGCGAGGCATTATTGTTGAACCCCTGATGCTTGCACTGTGAAAATGTGATTCAAATGCGCGTGTCAGCAAAACATACCACAGCTCGAAGTTGCGGTGATTTTACAGGGTTGTGACACGGAAGGAGATGAGATTACTGTTACTGTAAATCCATGTTGTTGTAATTCCTACTGACAGACAACAGAGGGTGATAGAAGTTGTTTGTTCTACAATACACCTTTAATTCCAGCAGGTGTAGCCTCCAAATCTCCAAATCCATCAATTTTGAGCTAATGAAAGAAATATTTTTAATTATTCTGAGTGCAACAGAAGTATTACTGATCGGTTCTGCAGCAGCAATACTTTGCAGAACAGTCTGGGGAAAGAGCTAAAAGTGTAGACAGTTCAGTTTATGCATTATCCACACTGGCTGTATCAATATCAGATTGAAATATCATTTCAATTTCACTTCACTTCTTGCAAATGCGGGTGTTGATTTAGAGGTAAACGACCACTGGACATCCATACATTCTCTATGTTTACAGCCCTCTCTCTCTGAGGTGAAAGTTTTTTTCAAATAAGTTTTAAAACATAAATTTTTTT
>JAQFJB010000020.1:11776632-11789372 GCA_029874875.1 Naso minor
GTGTGTGTGTGTGTGTGTGTGGGTGTGTGTGTGTGTGTGTGTGTGTGTGTGTGTGTGTGTGTGTGTGTGTGTGTGTGATCTGCGTGTGTTTGGGTGTATGTCGAAAAATGTATGAGAGAAAGGGCATCTCATGTACTGTGTGTTTGGTTGCACACAAAGGTTACAATGCTGTATGCTGTTATTCTTGTTTCTTTAATCTTTATGCTTGCAAAAAAAGTAATTTGAGCTTGTGTTGTTTGTGTGTGTGTGTATGTGTGTGTTTGTAAAGGTCTGTGTTAGACATAATGTCTGAGTAAGTAAGGGGGCAAGTGGTGGACCTGCGCACGTGTATATACACAAATGTCTTTCTCTCCCCCCTTCTCTTGATCTTGCAGACACGCCTCACATAGACCAGACACACAAACACCCACTGGTGCAGGTTAGCCCTCCTCCACACTGGCACCTGCTCCGCTGAAGGTGAAAGAAGTGCTCACTTGAGCTCATTGAAAAGTAGATGTGACAGTAAATTTTTCAGGCCCTTGTGAGATGGGAGATCTTGTTATAGCAGTCAGGATGGGGGTCAGGGCAGTGGCTGCTTGATGATTGAGGAAAAGAGAAGTAAATTCATTCTGCTTCGGGCACTTTGTCAAGTGCCAGTAGCTTACTGTTGAGAGCCACTCACCCATCACCGTGTTACGGCCCCAGAGGTCACCTCCACCGCCATAAATCTGCCTTGCCTGCTAAACCTACTGCCTTCGCCGATTGAACACAAGCAGGGAGAGATGCTGCAGCTGCTGCTGCTGCTCCTCATAGTCAGTCAAATGAAAAAAGGCAGAAGGGAGAATATAGATTCTCCTCTTGATGCTGCTGATGGTGTAAGAGCAGGACACTGGGTGTGCTCTGCCAAAGGGGGGATGTGTATGTTTGGACTAATGTTTTGTGTGTGTGTGTGTGTGTGTGTTTGTGTCTGAAAGGATAAATGCATTATTCACATGTATTTGTAAAGAGGGGCATTTTTGTGTGTGCGTTACAACAGGGGCTTGCATATGTTTGCATATACTTTTTGTTACTGGTTGTCCTATATTGTATGTGTGCTTAGTCGAGGGCTATTGCAGCTTTGCAGTTAATCCAAGTTCAGCTTTCAAAAAATGATTTAAAAACAGAGCTGTGCACAAAAATCAGAGGGACAGCAAAATATAACAAGCCAAACTCAACACTTGTCGTTGCTTTTCACATGTTTTTGCTGTTGGAGAAAAATCTTTACTACTTCTTGACTAATAGTTATTAACCATAGCAATTCCTGCATCACCTCACTCTTTCCTGCACATGTTCATCAGCCTACACAAGTCAAAAACCCGTTGGTGACTCCAGAGAGAAAAGATGGAATGCTTCATGCGTAAGAAGGACCTAAAGAAAGGAAAAAAAAATAATCGCTGTTAGTTAAAAATCTAGAGGAAAAAAAAACAAAACAGAAATCTCATGAGTACAGGAAACTATCACATGTGCATGAGAAACTATCACAGACACACTGAAATCATTATCAACATATTCATTGAAACCAGGAAAAAAGTGTGCCATTCATAGAACTAACATTAATGAGCCTGTTTTTTACTATGCTATGTGTGGTGATGTCTGCTGTGTGCATGGCACCTAGTGACACTAGTTGAGTGGCACTGCTTTTTCCTGACTTAAATGAATATGCCGATGATGATTTCAGTATGTCTCTGTGCATGTGCACTGGTGTGTGTCTGTGTGCCTGCACACTCGATGTCTTTGCTCTGTCACTGAGCCAGAGGTTTAAACACTTTATAATGAAGTCCCGGGTAAAAGTATAGTACATCTGTACTGTCACTGCTACACACAAACACAAGCTGAAATGCAGTGGATGGTCTTACTAAATATCAATTTAGCAATCAAACTGTCGTGCATGCATGCAGTAGTTTCTCTTACTCACGAGATTTTGTTTGTTTGCTTTTTGTCCATGTCTCTCTCAAGAACCATTTATGGGTCACTGTTGGTTGCAATATTTAAAATTCCAAAGGTTCATTAAAAGTCTGTCACTTTTTAATGAATGGGTAGGACTGCAGTTAATATACTGTCATGGGGTCACACCAAAATAGACAACAAGCAAACTTAAAACCATAGGGAATCCGCCTATGTCTTTTCCTCTAAGATGATAATTGATGTATCATAAAATTATTGATATCTTTGCACACATGATATGATTTTTCCGAGATGGTAGTGGAGGACATAAGTTAGAAGAAGGAAAAATTATCTGCATCTGGTGTGGCTGTCTCTGTGTTAATATGAGCGTGTAGGAGTGTTGTTTTACATTCATCCACGTGTGTACTGAGTGTGAGTGATAGGCCTCTTTTTAAAGTGTCATTGTGCACCATAATTACATCAGTTTCAACTATGTGTGTCCATATGTATTCAACTACTCTTGGAAACACATGTGGATGTGTGCGCACAAACCTTTCAAGCTTGTAGTGTATGAGCACCAACCTGCTTTCAATATAGCCTCTTATTAGGTGGTGATTATCTTTCGTGCATCTGGCTTCTTTCAGCCTTTGACTGGAAGTTGGAGAGGCCAGGGGCACCCTGGGAAGAAAGGAGTGAAAACTTCCTTAGCCCATCGTTTTCACCCCCTGCCAACCCTTCAACTCCAGTGAACCTCCCTCAACCTCACAAAAAATCTTATCTATTAACGCTTGTATTCACACTGGTGTTTTTCTGAGCTGCGTTGAGAAATACATATGAAGATGGAGCCAAAGAAATGCTTGTGTACAAGGATGCATGATAAACAAGTAAAGATGCAGCAGAGGTTACCTTCCTCTAAACACTTGCACTTACCGTGTCGTGTCCCTCTTGAATAAATGAAGAATTCCCACTTCACAACTTTCCTGGTCTTTTATACAGCAAGAAAATTGTCTCATAAATGTCATACTAAACTGCAGTGTTTTATCTTTTATTAACAGCTTACAGCCTCTTTTTATCTTCTAATGGCTGTAAATTGCCATTAAATTTTCTCTGTTCCAAAGAGAAACTGAATGAACTTGCAATACAGTAGTATTTTAGCAAACACCTTACACGATGGCTTCATTTGTGTAAGGGTCATTGCATTTACATTGTCGCATGGTCAACCATAAGCTAGTGGCGAAATACATGAAAATGTCTTCTCTTTAATGCTGAATTATCTGACTGTATTGAGGTGGACCCAAAGTCAACACAAAACAATTCTTAAGATATAAAATGTTTAAAAAATTGACAAACAAAAGTTCACCCTTGCTTCCAAAAGCACAACTGGTAAGCACTACCTTTGGCACTAGTCTGTAACCTGCACCTTCAACACAGATACACACGAATGCACACAATTTCCTGTTCCCTTACTCCTGCTGCTAACTGTAATAAACTGACTTAACACTCATGGAAGATGTAGACTATGGCACCATGCTCTAAAAACATGTTCTATGAGGCAAAAAAAGGAAAGGGAAAATACTAAAACAAACCAGAAGCAAAAGAAGAGCAAATAGATAGCAGACAGGAAGAAAACGTGGCAGTATCCCGAGGGCCTGGCTGGGGTCTTTGTAAGAGCCCATACATCAGCTGTCACCCGATGGGCTTCCAAAGAGCAACAACAGAGAAACACAATAGACTGGACAGATGGTCCCAAACAAACTGCAGCGGGTTTGATGCTATTAAAAGCTGTTTACCTAATGCCAGACGCCAGCAAGTGTGGTGAATGCATTGTATGATCATTTCGGAATGACTGAAAGTGTGTGTATGTGTGTGCAACCACCAGCTTCTGGTGTTTCAGCAAACTCTCTTGTGTTCTTTTAGCCACCGAATGACCATTCATAGCTTGAATAAGATGTGTATGAGTGTGCTTGTGTGTGCAGATTTCTCATAATTAAGATGTAATCAAAGATAACACGTGATGGTGAAACACAAACAGTATGATGATTGGTTTGGTCACAGTGGTTGCCAGCCAACTCCACAGTCCATGACAAACTTGGCTAATAACCAATAATCACACAAATATAAAACAGGGTCCCCACAACCCCCGACTTCTCTCCTATCCTGCCCCCCACCCCCTTTATCTACTCTGCTAAACAGTGACTCTGACACCTCAGAATGATGAACTCCTTCAATGCACTGACCTTTCTCCTTCGGACTAGTCACCCGCCCTGCTGCCCTCGTCCATGTAGATGAGACAGAGACAGATGAAGATATTTTGCAATTTGTGTGCATGTGTGGCTGTCAGTGGAGATAGTGGGCGGGGGTGTCATGCAGTGACACAGTGAAATTAGTTTTGGTGTTGGTGGATGGCGGCCGACCCACCTTCAGATCAGCAGTCAACCAGGGAGATTAATCCAGACACAGGGAGCCTGTTGGAGAGCAGTCATGACAGGCACTGAACGAGAGGAGAGAGACAGGCAGGTAGACAGACAGATGGGGTGGAAAGGTTCATGACAATGATATACCTACTGAGATTGTGTCCATATATCTATGTATGTAATTTTCAGATACAACATACAGCATACAGAATGTTTGACTGCTAGGGACATAAATAATGTAATGACCGAATTTGTTTTTCATTTTCATGATGACATGTAAAAACAGCTCAAATTGAGCATAGGTGCTGAATCATTAGCATAATGTAAATAGGTATAGTGTTGTTCTACTTTAGTGGATTTCTCTTGTTGGAAAAACAACCAACCCATCAAAGTGTTTTCAGATAGAACATTAATAAACTTCGTCACGCAGATCAGAACATCCCGTAGTCAACAGTTTGATCACTTTAATACTTATTGCTTATAATTAAACTGCATGCAACAAATTGAATTGTTCCCATTTTATTAGAATTATGAATTTATCATACATTAACAGCCACAAACTAATAAAAACAGCTAATTCTGCTGTGGCTGGTAAACATATTAGCTAACATAACAAACCTATTTCTATTTGAAACAGAAGTAGGGTTTTTCCTCAGGTTATCACAAATGATAAATAGTCAAAATACCTGCACCTTGTAAGAAAAATGAGAAACTAGTAATGCAGGGTTGGAAGTCCAATAATATCAAAGAAATTGGCTAAATCTTATAGTTTGGTTGCAAATGTTAATCATCAAGCTAGCTGCAATTTCAAAATAATTTTAAACGCGCTTGCCAGTCAAGCAGGAGAAGCTAACTCTCTTAACTTGAATGATGCAATTTACGCCACAAAATCAGTCAGTTATACCTTTTGAATAAATTTACACAATTCTAATTACAGAGAACTACTTAGCTATTGTTGCGCCTCCAAGTAACCAATTTAAGGCTGTGCATTCCATTTCATAATTTAAAAATGTTTTATCCTTGTTCCTTTGTCAATAATTATCATTTGTATGCAGACTGAATGACCAGAAAATGAGACCATGCAAATGTAAATGTGGCAGAATTTTTGTGTCATTGACTATGTTAAAGTAAGGAGAAATTGTGATCAGAGCTCTTGCACCATTATATACAGTCAGTAACCCTGATGTCTGTCAGCAGTCATCTGGCCTTATGACGTGTTCTTAAACGACCCTTACAGTACCTGCTTAGTCAGTCTAAGAAAACTCAAATGATAATTACAGCTAAGTGCCTGAAATGTAAAACAGGTGTCAGAGGTTGATGAATATGGTGACATTAGCTACGCTTGTCCTGCCTTCTTTGTTTTCTGCTGTAATTGGCCCCAATTTTTAATCCTCCACCTTTTGGCCATCCTTTGCAATTCTATCTTGTTTTCCTCTATAATTGGTTCAGATCATCTTACAGGTCACATAGAGGAGGGATATCGTTGGATCATTTTTTACTGAAAAATGAACCACTGCCACTAATCTTTGCATGTAAACTATAAATTAAAAATCAATAGTGTTAAGTAATGGTTATATGTATAGATATTTTCGAACACCTCCACTACACACACTGTTCTTGGTATTATGCCCATATTTGGAAGTATCGAATGATTACTGTAGCTTAATGTATTCTCGCCTTTAGTGATGAATTAAGAACTTTAATTTTTACTAAGGGATTCAGTGACAGGTGACATAGACTTATGTACCAGAGGAGGGAGAAAAATTGCTAAAACTAGCCGTTCCCAAGCCACTTCCTTGAAATTAAAATACAGCATGGTAGAGCATTGTAGAGTTTATGGTGTGGTTAATGACAAAAGAATAATATAATAATATAATATTAGCAGTGGAGCATTTAATTGATGCTCCAACTGTTTGCATGTTGATAGGGGCATACAGCATCTGCAAATGAATAAGCAAGAACACAGCAAGTCTTTGTTAAATGTTGGTCTTGCCTGGTGTCCGTATAATTATTTGGAATAATAAGAAATAGAAAAATTGAAACACAATGTTGTAGTAGGATTTGCTAGGCTAATATTTGGCTTGTAAAATATACGTGTAATTCTGTCATGTCTTATTAACTTCAAATATGCTAATAATGGTCTTTTATATGTTATTCATTGCAACATGACTGTAAGATACCCCTGCTTACCTCTTGCTCCAAGCACGTGTCCTTGTATGTACATGTGTGTTTAGTTACTTTTCATTGCAGCTGAACACTACTGGCAGACCTAACTGTGTGTGTGTGTACGTGTGTGTGTGTACGTGTGTGTGTGTACATGTGTGTGTGTACATGTGTGTACATGTGTGTGTTTTCAGGTCAGCTGTCCATTCCTTGTGATCCAGAGAGACTAGAAAATCCCTTGTGCCAAACGTCCAAAAGCACTCATCTACATAGAACGGTAACTCACTCACTCACACTCACACACACACACACACACACACACAGCAGGGTGTATCAGTCACTCCAGTGAGCTTTGGGTAACAGGGCAGTTCAAGGGGTCAACAGTGGCATTTGATCTTTGACCTTGGTACAAAAACAGACTAATGTCAGATGCTGTATGATTATTGTGTTGGGTTAACACATTAAACAGCAGCAAATCTGTTGGTTCACTTTAGCTTGAAAATTCCAGAACTTGAAACAAATGATTCCTTCATATTAATGCTTGAGTAAATAAATACATTTAAAAAAACATGATAGACCTTCGTACTATGAAAACCCCAAAAAAAAATTGCTTTTAGCCTTACATAAAAAAATGTATTAGTAATTAAAATTGCAGTTCTTAATACTCTAGCATTAAATAAGTAAAATAAAATGTGGGTTTTGCCCTCCTTGATTTCACTGCATTTTCTGCTACACAATGAACAGACTATCAAACTCTTTCAGAAACATGCTAGTTATTTTAGTTATTTTTAGACCCATTTCATTTGATTTTTAGATTCTCAAGTTATATAAATACTATTAAAATCATTTAGTTCAGTGAGTCTTTTTTATTTAATTTTATTTTTTTAAATTTTAATTGCTTGCAGTCAGCAACAGGGGACTTCCCCCCCCCCCCGAGTGTGGGTTTTTGTTTGTTTTTTTATCTTCCCAAGTTACCAGTTTCACAGGAGAAAATCTCATATGTACAAGAGACTACTTACAGGTCTTTACAGAGGTCCCTTCTTTCTCCGTCTTCCTCACACACACTCTCACAATGCTGGACAGGCTGTCTCTGCTCTGAAATAAATTAAAGCCTCCCTGAACTCCTTGATCTCTGCATATCCCGTCCCCCTGGTGGCCAGCTGTAGAACCACACCACACATCATCACCTTTTTCTTTAACAAGTTACTTTATTGTATGTTACATTCAAAGTCTTTGGTATTCCAAATTATAGAAATCTCACATCTGGAGTTACATAAAATTGAAATAACTGTAAATAAAAGAGAGTGCACTTTGTATAAATGATCTTTGCTTTGGTGTCTTTGCCTTTGTTTATCCAGACATGATTCCACTGATGTGCTTTAAATTTATATTCTATGAGGCCAAGTGCCCAGATCAAGGGCCCAAGAGTGTTTTTTCCTAACAGAGGTGAGACTGTTAATCACCTTACCTTTTGAGGTTTTCCTGGTTGATCTAGTGATTCAAAGCCTGCCATTAGCCCACTTGCTGAAACTTCCAGTCCTTTGGTTTTTAATGTTCAATGCTTTTATGGGACACACTCTGCCTCATAAAGTAGTTGAATTAATTATTCTGCATGGTGTGTATACAGTGTTGAAAAAAAGGACACTTGTAGTTAACTGTTAACATTTGTACATTGAGAATTGTTGGTGTTCTTCTCATTTACAAACTATGATTTAAAGGGCTGTTTTAACTTCTTCTTTTTTTTTTTATTCCCAAGGAAGCAATGCTGAGCTCTAATTAGAAGTGAAAGTGAGATTAATGTTAAAAATGAAAAAAAGCAGCTATCAAAGTCCCATGTGGAATATCACTCATGTGTAACTCCAATGCCTGATGGAAAATTATCAAACAACTGATAAGTTTAAAACCACAGTTAGAAAAATAAATGACTCAAAAAAATTAATAACTTCTTTTTTAATGTAAAAGAAGAGGTTTTATCTTTACCATATTGCAGATGTAGCATTCCTGCTTCAAGACAAATGCCACTAAAAACTTACACCAACTTTTCAGTGCTTGACTTTTCTTTCTCTCAGCCTTTTTCACCCTCAGCAAACTGCTACCACACAACAACTTCCAACCGTCCTACCTCGGATGTGATTGAAGTTGACTTTGCTCTCCACCCAGCTTTGTTTTTCTTCGCAGCCGTTGGGTGGTCCATGTCTCTTGCTCCCTCTCTCTCTCTCACTCATTGTCAGGTTCACAGCGTCTGTTTCTCTTTGAGTGCTACGGGACTCAGGCAGGATCCGAAACTCTATACCAGAGTATACACAATTAAGTTCACACCAGGGGTTATTGGGTGGAGGTGTGGTCTCATCCCACAAAATGTGTGAGACAGTCAAAGAATAGGAGGGTGTGAATATTTGTGTGCGGTTGGTTAGTTGGTCAAGGTTGACTAAGTGATAGGTGGAGATGGGTTGTGTGTGTGTTATCAGGGCGGTCCTCTGCTTTCAGCTCAGGCAGAAGAAATAGGTTTTGTACTGGTTGGCTGTTGCCATTGAAGACTTTGCATTTACAGGCTGTGTTGTCCAGTCACAGTTAAAGATAAATTTTTAGTGAGTGTGCTGATTTTTTCTGCTGTGTTTGATCGATGATGTGATTCCTGTTGTTAGACTGTTGTCAGGCATTCTGTGCCTTACACAAAGTTAATGTACTTCAGCTTTTTACCTGCTGCAATGTTTGCAAAGTCATGAACAGTTTTGAAATTGTCATAATATTAGAGTAAAAGAATAATACATTTTAAGCCAGCTGAGTGGCTTACTCACCTGTGAGTACTGCAGCAGCACTGCAGACATTCTTTATGAACAAGACGTGTTTAGCTTAAGCTTCGTGTTTCTGAAATTTTCAGTCCCAAGCTTTCGAGTTTTTTCTAAACATTGTAATTCTGAAACAAGTAAAAAGTAGTGATAATAAAAACAAACATTATGGACGATATTTCTCTGTTCCAATTAAATTTTTATTTCTACCCAAGAAATTGAAATTATATATTTTTTTATCTTTATGAAAATTATTACATTTTTTCTATCCAAATTAGAAGCCTGCTGCTTTTGAACTAAACAGACATTAAAGAATCCAGAGGCTCTTTAGATCTTTTGCATTAAACAGAAAAACAATATTCCTGGTTTTTTCCCTGCTGAACTCACCCTAGTTGACCTTTTTCCAGCCTGTTGAGTGTTTCGGTGTTGGACCAGTTAGCCACAGCTCCCTGTGAGTACCATTCACACGCGATTGGGAGTCCCATGACAGGCCAGCTGGAACCTTAGGTCCACCCCCCCAAGTACACATACAGACACAAAACTTCCATAGAGCCCCTAGTGGCCAGCCAGCCTGTCAGTCATTCAATGGGAGGATTACGAACGAGTGCGTGTGTGTTGGGGGTGTTGTTAGGGCTTCCTGTTTTGGCCTGTGCGCTTCAGTACTTCCTGGCAGCGGGACTGCTGGTGTCATGTCTGTCAGCTGTGGGACAAGCGAGATATAACATAAACAGTAAGGTTAAACTGATAGGCGGATTTTGCATCTGATATCTGATACACTTAATTACTTTTCATGTCCAAAGTTATTTTATTCTTGCCAGTAATGAAAGTCCTCTAGAACAGCATTTAGACTAGAGGGGGTCTCCAAAGTCTCCCTGAGGGTCAAACTTTTGATTAACACACCTACACTCAGTAGGTAACATTACAGTATCAACCCATACATGGCATGTGATGTCACTGCTCATTGTGTCTTAATCCAAACATCAGGTCAACATCAGGTTTTGTCATTATCTGTGCAGCACCAGCAAAAACACCCACACATGCACCAGATGTTGTTGTCAGTGTTGTAGCAGATTTAATTTCGAAGTTTGTCAAATTGTTTTAAAATCTCCTTTCACTAGTGAATACATTGATACAGGAGGATCTTTTAAAGTGTTTTTTTTTTACAGAGTAAAGGTATCTGTAAATATTATTGGAATGTCTTAGATGTGACTGTTATTTTACAGTGAACAAACAAACAAGTCATCGATCAACGTAAAGTTAATAGTTGACCGAAATACAAATGGCTGTTTTACTTATTTAAATAACTAAAATTAGGAAGCCCCACCATATATCCGCTCAGGCTTTCTCTGAGACTTAAAAAAAGAAAATTGCCTACCAGAACATCTTAAAGACTTAACATTTTGTAACTTGTAAACATGTTGAAAATCTTTAAAGATTTTGATGAAGTGTTGTACATTTCTCTATGATTAAAAAAATACTCTTCACTTCACTAAAGAGGTTTGTTGTGTGAGTGTGTGTGTGTGTGTGTGTATATATATATAAAATAAAATACTGACACGGCTTTTCGAGACTACGTATCAGTTAGTGAGAGAGTAAAAGATTTATTTCGGTCCTTTTGTTTAGTTTTAATCAAAGGTAATTTTACTTTCTCTTGTAAAGGTTAACCTAATAGTCTTTGCACTCCTGCTCTCACATATGAATGCAGATAAATATATGCACAGTGTAAAATGTTTGGAACTCACACACACATGCACACACACACACACACACATACGCACTCACTCAGAGAAGTGGATATGTCTTAGGGGGAACAGCAGTCATGTTCCATTAATCCGAAAACCAGTGGTGATTGATCAATTAGCCCTACTTAAAGCTGGGGCTCAGGCTGATCAATAGCACTGATCACCAGCCAAAGGTTTTTCATTAAGACCTGCTGCTCTGCATGAGTAGACTCCATTAGCATAGACCAAATGAGCTGTGAGGAATGCAAATGCTAGAGTGAAAACACACATGTACAGTACACACACTCACAAGCCTCTTAGTATTGCCCTATAACTAGTGTAAATGTATTGATATACTGTATGCAAAATGACAAAATCAAAGTTTGTCATTTAAAAATTATTTTTGTAACTGCTGTGATGTCACAGACAATTATTCTTTTTTGTTAGAGCCAGGGCCATTTAAAGGAAAAGTATTATATGAAGGAAGTGCTGTTGTTTTATTGGACTGCATTATCTTGTAAGATAATCAGATGTGCAGTAAAGCAATCTGATTTGGCAACATCACCTACTCAGGTGGTACCTAACTTCATTCTCAAAAATATATTGAAAAAAGATTAATCAACAGCTCTCTGACAGTGTTAGCATAAATTGTAAATTATAATTACTAATGTAACATTTATTGCTTGGCCTTTCAACTAAATTTGGTTGAATTATACATGTATTTTAGTCACCTATTTTATGTAGCAAAGGTAATTAGTTTCATTATATATTTTGATAGAATGTAGAGTTGTGTTCAAGCTATCTGGTATTTTAAAATATGATTTCAAATTGGGGAAAAAAATGGAGACAAAGCATAGGCATAATTTGTCTCTTAGTATCATCCATAACAAAGCAAGGACTAGTCTAATTTGAAAAGCATGTCTTTCATAAACAACTGGCTTTAAACACTATTAGTATATCAGTGGCAGAGTTGATGCCTCCACTTACACTTTTATATTGTTCGCCATAAGATGCTAGCTGTTTGTTTTTAATCCATTATTGTTATACTACAGGCACATTAGACTGTTGTGAGACTGTTATTAGACCTTCCTTTGATGATCGTGCTGCAAACAATGCCCATAAGCATGAGTGTATCTCAAAGAAACTTTGAACAAATCTCTGCCCTAATAATTTCTTACTCATTGTAGATTATTGTTGGTAACAATGGCCAGAAAAATAATGTCCCAAAATATCAACAAATATGAGTCATTTTCCCTTCAAGTAGTTTTTATGGTATAAAAAAGGAGCGTGTCTGGTAGCATTCCCCTTTCATCCCACTCATTGTCAGTCTTTTTTGTTAGTTACCTGAAAAACAGCGGATGTTGCTGTACCACAGCGATATTTCTGATGCACGACCCCATCAAACCCACGGGATCATCCGTAGCTTAAAATACAAAAACACCGGCCAGCTACTGCTGACAAACTCACCTTTCTCACCCTTTCCTAACCCTCAGTGGGACACAGAGCCATTGTTTCACCGAAACAATCCTCATTGAATTAAAAACTGACTGCTTGCTTTGTTCAATGTGGCCGATGCGTACTGCTGTCAGGGGTCCTATCGTTAATGTGCCATCACTGCACCTCACATCCTTAGCAGACACAGGCAGCGCGGAGCTTATTTCCTCCATCTGTAGGTGAATGGTTGTGCACATATGCATTTGTGTTTGTGTGTGTGTGTGTGTGTGTGTGTGTGTGTGTGTGTGTGTGTGTGT
>JAQFJB010000020.1:11789472-11799893 GCA_029874875.1 Naso minor
AAAAGATTCAGCAATGTCATACTGCAAATAAAAACTGAGCCAACAGTGCTCTTAATTAAACTCCAGAGTAAATGTATATACCAAGAGAAAACAGTTAAATTAATCTCAAAACACTTTACAACTCACTTGTGATTTTCTGTGGCTGTGAACATTATTCTAAGAATGTATCCCTGATCGTTCAAAACATTTCAAAGGCAAATTAACATTTCAAATTTTATAATTTCTCCTTAATAAAAAAGATTCATGAACAAATTCCCACTAGTTGATTCTTACCTTCTTCCTCCATATGTTGTTTTTTCTCCAAACTTGAAAGATTAGGTTACTAAAAGGAAACGTTGCAGGTTTGCAGAACAGAAGAGCAGCAGCGTATGCGAGCGCTGGACAGCGGCTTGCCTCCTCCCAGTGCGAACACTTGATAAAGGAGCTTTGGAGATGCTTTCCTTTGAAAGTAGTGATTAGAATTCAATGTGAGGAAAGAAAAGGGCAGCAGCAGCTGGCCTGGTAAAGGGTTGCCATGCAAATTGACATGGAGTGGGAGGGTAAGCAACAGGTTAGGATGCAGAAAAACACAAAAACCTGGAACATCAGACCAGAGTTTTAAGGCGGAACATCACACATACAAGCTCAAAGTAATCCCTATGAATAGGGAGTAGACTGATTGGTTGCCAGGGAAAGAAAAGGAACTGTCGCTTTCAATGCAAAAAGGGAAATTAAAGGTCAGTTGAACTTGTAATTGAAGCTCTGTGGTTCAAAGGCCTTCACAAAGTCTCTTATCTCCTCCGCTACAAGAGCCTGCCTGGACAAAGGAGGCCATTTTTAAATGTGGTTCTGAATGAATCACAGAGTGCAAAGCCTCCTCACGTTTCCTGCGTGAACTAGCAATTTTGCAATAATTCTATGAGAGCATATATTTAAAACAGGCGCAAATTCATAAGCTGTGACCAGCAGCTAAAAATGTAATTTATCTGAAAAGAAAGAAAGTGAAAAAAATAAAATTACTGTCTGCAATGATGCCTCCCAAAAGAGTCTATAGTCTATAGTCTTGAGTTGGGGGGTGGGGGCTAACATGTTGGGGAGGGGTAAGCCACAACCAATGAAAGTGTGTGTGTGCAGGTGTGTTTCTACAAATCTTTCCTCTTACCATCTTCTACTAATCTTTTTAGAAGTTAAGTGCCTTTTTCTTACAGGCCACTCCCACTGCCGCGCCCCCCTTTCGCCAGTCTGCCCGAACAGTTAATCAGCTGTCCTCTGACTCATGACCAACTTTTGCACTAGCTTAAATCTTGTGCAAGTGTGTGAATCTATTTGGAAATTTTGTGTTTTTTTTTTTTTGCAATAGGCCACTCCCATTGCCACAGAATGAACACAGACACACATCTTCACACACACACTTGGTCTCTATGTCAAATTTCAGCCTCCTAGGGGGCAAAAACTGTGGCCACCAAAGAGTGGGGGAAATTTGTGTGGACCAACTGACTGACAGATCGACCTGCTGAGCTGCTGGTAAAAATAAAAACATCGTTGATTTAAAAAGTTAAAAGTCCATCCTCCAAGATGTTCAAAATCTACATGCAGTGTACATGCAGGAGTGGTGATCTTTTCTCAATTTTTTTTTTTGGTTTGTCATTTATAAGTAAAGATCTGCACAAATTTGACAAGTTTGATGCCTTTCAGTATGAAATACATGCCATTAAAAATACAAGTAAGTCCAGAGAAATAATTGCTTTTCTCGATTATTGGCCAAAACACAGAAAAAGTAATTATTTTTTATATTTCCTAAGCATTTACAACCTGTAATACACATTTGCTTGTGTTTAAATCCCCTTTTCCAAATAGTGCTGCAAATATTTTGGTTTATCTCATTTTACCATATGGTACTTACATTTAAGCAGCTAAAGCTCATTTTTATCCCTGCTTTCTGTCTCTCTGACTGGCATCAGACAAACCTACAAAGCCTGCAGCTTGCTGCCTCAGCAGCTCCGTATGTAAATGTTGCTGCGCTGGAGAAAACCTTTGTGACCAACAGCAGCACTGTGCACCGTTGCTGGCCGTATAAATGAATGCAAGACTAATTCAAAAGCAACAACTACTACCATGTACGCGATAAATCAAAATTGTACATGTCTCAAGAAAGGATGCAAAAAGTAAACAGGAAGTATTTCACTAAGAGGTTTGTTGCGCCATTTAACTGGATTTAAGGTGTGTTGTTCTGGCTACAGTGTGTGACCCAGTTCTTCATTCACTTTATTTAAAAAAAAACAAGTTTGGGACTAAAAGCAAAGTTGTGTCCATGCACACCACAGAAAAGCCCACACTTTAAACACAGCAGCAATGCAGCTGTGTGTTGGGATCCTGACTCCTGTTTTTTTTTGTTGTTGTTGTTTTGTCCTTCACCTTGCACAATAAATTTGTACGTTGACTAAAGGCCCAACGGTCTACTAGACGAGATAAAGAACGCAAAATTCTGCCAAAGTTTGAGGCCTGGAGATAACTAAGAGAAAAAAAAAGAAAAAAGAAAAAAGAAAAACTGTATTTATAGAACCATATGTGTTTTGTAAACCGAATGAGGGCTTTATGCTGAAGTTTGTTTCTGTACTGAAAAATATTACAGAGCATCTGTAAGCCCATAAACATAGCTCAACTACTCTTCCTCTGCAGTTGAGTTGCAAGGCAATGAACTGGCAGTTTCTTTTACTGGTTAAAGATTGATACACCCATACTGGGCCTCTGCTGAAGACGACGCCTTAAAATACTGAGAGGGAGGCATCAGCTGACTATTAAATGGAAAAGTCACAAAGCTGAACCGCGAGTCAACAAATCATACCTTTGTGAATACTTAAGCTTCAGCATTTGCACGGCAGGTAATGAGAAAACAACAGTAACTGGACAGTTAAGGGTTAACAATGTCACATTTTACATTTGCTGCATTAAACAGACTCTCGTCCACAGCACTGTGGGTCCTTGTCTGGTTGACAGACATGATAACAGGACAAAAAAACAAAGTTGTGACTGTGAGTGTGATTAATCTCTCTAACTGCTTCTGAAGTCCAGCCACATGTTGCATTAAGTGCCGTTGTAAAACTCACAGTGGAGGTATCTTAGTGGAAAATACAGTGTATGCGTCTGTGTGCATTTTCATAGCACTTCTCTTACTCATCTGGCCACATTGGCTTCAATGTTCACGGCCAACTTTTTCACTCTAAGCAAACACAGGGCTGCTTGAAAGAAACTGGTCAGTCAAGGCGGCCCGGTAGCTCACCAACTTAAGCACACACTCTGTGTCAAGGCTGAGTTCTACCGCAGCAGCCGGGGTTTGATCTCAGCCCAAGGCGCTTTGCTTCATGTCATGTCATCCCCTTTCCCATCCGTGTTCCTGCCAGTCTCTAGGTGTATGTATGCAATAAAGCCAAAAGTTTTCTTTAAAGGACTATACCGGTGTTGACCGGTGTGACGTTAGTTAAAAACATCTGTACAAAAATACTTTTTCACTTTAATATTCAAACTGGGAAGGCAGCACTTGTGACAAACTATATTTCCATTTGTAATATCTTTTGTCTCAACAGCTTCCGCCTCCCCTCTCTCGGCTTTTTGACCAAATAAACGCAGCCTTTCTCTTTAGAAAGGTGAGTTACCTACATGTAGCAACTTTCACACGTCCTGCAGTGTTTCTAGATCTACTTGAGTACACAAAGTAACTAAAAAGACAGAACAAATCTGTCTTAAATGTAGCACAACTTTTGCTGACGGCTTGTGAGATTTATTTTACGCTGGACATTAACTTATGTTACTTTCTCTGTGGATGAAATGTAAAAAATTGAACTTTGAAAATCCATCTTCATTCAGAATCAGCTTTCCAGCAGCAGCAGCTGACCAAAATCACAGTGTATGTGAATAAATATATGAACGCCCTATAAACAAGGGAGAAGTCTGGAATTTAAAAGCAACAAGAGATGTTGATGATTGAGTGGTAAACTTTAATAAGTTACTCTCAGAACATCTGGCTTTCCACCACCCCAGAAGTGCTAAAAAAATGATGTAATTACATTTATTAGATGCTGGAATGCCTCATTAGAAGCCATGTGCACAGACATGATTATCAGCGGTGACCTTGATTGGGGAAAATGAGCCTCTCCTTGCTAGTAAATGGACCAATAAAGTTGAGTCCTCTCGCACTGGAGAGATTGTTTCTGGGCGGCAGGGCGAGGCTCTCATCAGCAACACTCATTTTTAAATGAAATCATTCAAATTTTCAGTGAAAGTCTCCTAAGTGCATAGGCAGACAGTTTTCAGACTGAGTTATGAGAGGCATTCACTTTGTATTGTAGGTGGCAAAGCGTTGGTTCAGAGGGTTCTCCGGTGCTTTCATCCACTCCTTCTTCAGCTGCTGCTTGAGCTGCGACAATCTCATGTTTGGGTTCTCCTTTTTTAGGCGTGGCATGTTGGCCTCTTCATAGGCAGCAAACGCTGCTTTCATCCTCCGCTCCGGGTGGTGGTCCACATCCTCAGGCCCCGTGCTATAGACAGGATGTAATGACAGACTGTTACATACATGTTATACAGGCCTATGAAGCTTAATTTAAATCAAAATCAGAGTAACCACAAGAACAATTACATCACAAGGACAACAGGATGTCACAGTGTAAATCAGGAACGATCTGTACTAGGGATGGGTACGATTACTCGAGTACTCGCTATTGACGTCATTATTCGAGTGACAATTTACTACTTGTGCACGTGTTGCTTTTGGTTACAGCAGTTCAGCTCAGGCGGCGTTACATGCACAAGATGTCTGGAAATACTTTGACAAAAACGATGATGATGACGTGCAGCGCAAGATACGTGGCGCTAAACTTGGATATAACAGAAATACTACTCCAATGCTTAACCACATGCGCTTAGAGCACAAGGAGAAACCAGCGGAGACAGCCAACAGGCAGCCTCGCATCACGTCTTTTGCTAGCCCTATCAGTGCGCGCTGTGTGGTGAAAACAGCGCGACAAGGTTAGCCTGCTAAGGACGAAAATAGTGACTGGAGATATGCTACCATTAAGTTTGTGGAAGGAGAAGGCTTCTGAGAGCTGATGGCGTTTGTCGAGCTGGAGTACAAGCCACCATCACAGTGAACAACAGCAGGAGATTGGAAAAGACGAACGAGGAAAGCGCAGCAGAAATGAGGGCTGATTTGCAACATGTCAACAAGGTGGCTATTACTACTGTTTAAGAATGAGATAGTAATGTTCTCTGACAGCCATACACCTACTAACATTATTTAGTAAATAGTAGGTCATGTCAGGGAAGTCCGTGTCCGACTGGAAACATGAGCAGAACCAAAGTTAAGCAAATACTATTTACTTGGCTTAACGTTGGTTCTGCTCGTGTTTCCAGTCGGACACCAACCTCCCGTACTTGTTTTGTTACGTTAAGAAAAAAATATATATTTGTACATAATTTGCAAGTAATGGATTACTTGTTCAGAAGATAATAAGAGTACTGGAATATTGAAATCACTGTAAATGCCCATCCCTACTACAGAGGGAGTCAGGTGTCAGGATATGTTAATGATGGTCGGAGACTGCATCCCCTTCATTTCTATGAAAACTGCTCAGCGGTGCATGCAAGTCCAACTTCCATATGATAAAAATACTGAGATCTTCATTATAGTTTCCATGTTATAAGGCCCAAAAAGATGCACACTAGAGACTGACCTTCAGCCTAGCCAACCAACTTCCAGCTAAGCCATCTACTAACTTTGATAGAAATTTAAAAAACTTAATTTCTGAAAAAGAAATTTTTGCAAGTTTTGCTCGCTCCGCGTGGTTCTCCTACACACTTTGGAGGGGAAGCTGGGTGGAGGAATATTCAGTTGGATGCAGTCTGCCACTTTACTGCTAGATGTCACTAAATCCTACACATTGGACCTGGATTGGAAAAATGATAATGTTTCAACTTCAATGAAAAAGTTGTTTCCTTAATTTCTGGATGTGGTGCCCCCTGATTCCACTGATTGTTGAAGTATTGACCTGCCAGATTTACCTTTGAAGGGGTCTTAAACAAGTAAATGGGATTGGTGGAAAAGAGAATCAGAGAGTAACTTTGATCCAGGACAAGATCCCTGTGACAAATACAGTGCTAACCTTGCTGATACTGATGCTGTTTTCTGGAAAAAGAAAGAACTTAATAAATCAAAAAAGATCAAATCAAGAGTGGTCATCTGGAGTCGAAGAAGGTTTAGATTTGGGTAATTTGGGAACAGAGAGATACTATTTCAGAAAACGATGCCAGAGGTAACACAAGTGTGTGTGTGTGTGTGTGTGTGTGTGTGTTAGCAGAAAGGAAGGGAGTTGGTTGCAGAGATACTGAGGCAGACAGGAAAAGATCATCCTGGTGTTACCATGCCTGAGGTTGAGCCCTCGTGGCTCCACAAGCCCATGCATAGTACACACGCAGGTTATTAATGATACACTCACACAGATTCAAATGAATGGGGGTGCCAGTTCACACAAAGTTACAAAGATGAATGTAATGTATCCTTCCTCTTGGCCTTTAACCTCTTGACTTGACATTTCCGTGGTCAGAAAATGTGACATTTTTAACTCTTGCATTGACAATAATTCATCTTATGTTTGTGAAAGCATCTGATAAATGCCTAAAATATAAAGTGTTGACCCCACCTTCCAAACTACATATATGCACATGCTTAGACACACACTGTGACTTTCATGACTTTCATGGGTTTTTTGTTGAGATTGCATGGCAGCAGAATGATATTTCCGTGAGCCGTGGGTGGTTTGGGGTGGGTGGGATGGATGGACGGATGACACCCGTATCCATCCCCACTGGGGAGAGGAAGTCCCTATCAGAACACAACAGGAAAGAGACAGAGCAAAAACAAGACCATGTCTTTTTGGACATTAAATCACTTCCTGTAGGGCTCTGGCAGCCTCCCCCACCATTCTCAGCCTCCACCGCCCAGTTCACCCACACTTTTGACAGACTGAGAAATTGATCAAACCTTTTCATCTGTGTGTGTGCATGCTCCTGTGAGAACGTCTCTTAGGTATTGCACTTATGAGTCAAATAACTCATCAATAAAGGGGAGAGGAGGCTTGAGACCCCATCAGAACAACTGTATTTTTTTCTTTTAACAAAACAAAACACCTTTGCTTCAAAACTAGAATTGTTGCTTTACGGCCTCAGCCTATAGTGTATATACATATGTACTGTAATGCTGTGCAGTTTGCCAATCTGATTTATAGCTGTGACTTGCAGATGTGATGAGTATCGTAGGATGTAAGTGTCGCATAAATCCTGCCACCCTGACAGATCACAAGCCCTGAGTCTGGACCTGGTGCTTTGATCTTCATCCAAGAACAAAAACAAAGAGACAAAATGGTTTATCTGTGGCTGGTGCAGGAAAATGCCTTTCTAATGGTGACAGGAAAAGACAATGACTAGTTTTCTTTCAAAACACAAACACCAACCCCCCTACTCTGCCTGGCCTGTCATTTTCAGGTTCTGTGTGATACTGAATGGCTCATTGCAGACATCAGACGTCCTGAGTAAATCTCGTATGTATATTGAAAATGTAGCTCTCGCACAATGTTGTTCTCATCCAAGGCACAGCTGTAAAAAATATGACTTCCTTCCTGCAGGCAATTTCCTGTTTATGTCTGCATTCAGGTCAATAGAGGGGGATAGTGGTCACTACCTCATCCACAGTCATCCTTCCCCAGAGGTGACCCCATGCCTGATGATGCAGGATGCTGTAGAGCCCGTGCAGTGTCATTATCATGAACAATATATCGTTCTTTAAACTTCCGTAGATTTTATTTTTAAATACTTCTCTGTGTCCCCAAACAAAACAATCACAAACACTGTTTACCTTCTTTTTTTAAGTCTGTGCACATGTATCCACAAAAAAACTACTTCTTCAGACATGCCCATGATTGATTGCAGTGAAACAACTTCTTTTATCCACAAAACACTTAAAAAGACATTAGGACATTATTTGTTGACTGCTTTTAACAAGACTAAACTCAGATATTTCTCTTGTACACACACTGGTCTTCCTGAGACACTCTGTTTCATTTTCTGCTGATTTGCCTAAAACCAGCAGCGGCTACTGAGGTGAATGTTTAATTTAAGGGCTCATGTTCCACTCTGTACGATATGTGGTGGTGGGGAGCATGGACAGGCTTGACGAGGGGGGTCCAATGGTGTGGTTGGGGAAAAAGGTTGGCAGGGAGCTCATAGAGACCCCTAGGTCTCCGGGCGCAGTCATTAAGATGGCTCCCCGGTTTGGAGATGAGAAAGCATGCTCGGCAATCTGGGCTCATTGAAGATACTCCTCTGCCTGCTTGGAGCATACATTATTTATGAATTTTTACAAATTTCAACTGACATTTTTATCAGACGTGGATGTCTGTTTATGATTTGGCTACATTGGGTGTGTTTGTACTCGCCTCAACAAAATGAAAAATCAAATCAAATGCAGCTGCTCGGTATTACAAAGCAAGAATGACTGCTAGATGGAGGTTTCTCATTGCTTTTACGTACAATTTTTTTCTTTTTTCTTTTTTCTTTTTTTTTACAGTGGTTTCAGAGTGGATGGGAAATATGGGATGGTTGTTTTTAAAATGATGTCATATTACTTGGTGACACACAGAATAGGCTTTAAAGGCCCTTGCTTTAAAAGAAATGAACTTGATAACCCTTGCTTCTGTTGCCAAATCCATTGGGGGAAAAAAAAGGTTGCACAGTTGAATCCAACTAATCAAATCTAATTTTGCTTTCTGCTATTTAACCATTAGTTGGTTAATAAATATACCTAGTAATTAGTAATTGATATATATCTTATTATTATTAACACTAAAGAAAAGCAGGGAAATGCATGATGAAGGTGTAATACAAGATTGACTGCAATTACTGTTATGAATGTGTGTGTGTGTGTGTATGTACACATGAGCGACCAGCCCAGGTCTATCAGGAAGCATCGTCTCTCTACAGCCCACCTCCCCGACCTCGTTCGTCTGTGGCTGAGTCAGTATTGATCCGACCGCTGCCCTGTGCTTTGGTGTTCAGCCTCAGGCTTCACGCAGCCTCACCTCACCTTACATCACTCACCTCACATTAGACCCAGAGCTTGATATGCACTGTTAGGCTCTGGTACACTCCCAGAGAGAGAACTTGTCAAATGCCCGTTAACGGGAGCTATACCAGAATGCCGCCAACTCGCTGTCAATCTTACATTGGGCCCTGGAGGTCAGTTCAACAGTGTTGTTCCATCTATTATACATTTTTGTTTTTGAGAATTGTATTTGGAAATGTATAAATTGTTGTAATTGTCAGTAGAGTCTTGATTAGACAGAAAATTCATATTCTTTGTTTGCTTTTCCTCAGATTTTTTTTTTCTCCCCAGCAAGTCTTACCTGTGTCCTGTTTTACCAACTTATTTTATAGTTGTTAGCATTGTGGAGTTCATAGAGGATGAATACACTATTCTTGCCATCTGGTGGCTTTTTTGTCAGACAAAAACAAACAGAAGCAAAAATTACTCTGTTAACAGCACTGTTCTAGGCGAAAATAAGAGACCAACAAACTGTTCAACCATCCAGATATGAAGGATGGATTCATTTATGTATGTATTATGTTTTCAGACATTACATGCAGTGGAGCCCATATGTGCATCGTGTCTCTGTTTTAAGATAAATTATCCAACAGACTATTGGCTAAAACTATTTATAGCTTTTTACATTGTGTGCCATCACAAGGTTTTGTTTTAAAGTGCCGGGCCAAAATGAGGGAAACCGCTCTGCAGCACCACATTCTGTCGTCATATGCTGTAGTCCTGAGGGGTGAATAGTTAAAGATGGCAGCTTTAAATGAAGTTGATATGCCTTTCAGTGATTAGGAATGGTGTGGTGCAGCTGCTTCAGCACCCAGGACCAGGCGTTACAATAATATTCAACAAAGGTCTAGCCAACACAAGCTTGTACACCCAAACTTTCTTCCTGTTAGCTTCCAATCAGAAAGCACAATATTGTGATTATGGAATGCTGACACAATTGGCAATTTAACTGAAATATTGTGGAGAATTCAAGATTCAGTAGAGCGGATCCAGGAATTGTCAGGCCTAGCTTGATCCACACCAGCTTGACAAAGCCAGAACTCCAGGAGAGGAGAGGCCAACTTTTTCCTGTTACACGCAACTCTTGATCTCTCTAAAACAGAGCCACAGTTCCAAGCAGATGTTGAGGGAATTCCCCTTGAAGATTTTCCTTGGGGCTCATACTTGCCTTTTCCATAGGTATGTGTTAGTCTGTGATGTTCATTTATAGGGGCCACTATTACAATGTTTCTGCTGCATCTGGCAAAGGACCGAGCCTCTTAAGAGTCCTCAGTAGCTTACAGAAACTGTTGCT
>JAQFJB010000020.1:11811444-11823228 GCA_029874875.1 Naso minor
TCATCACAGTTCTCTCCCATCTGACCACATGAATGTAAACACCTGTTGAATTATTCTTTTTTTTTTTAATTTTTACAACATTAATACTTTATATATATATTTGTACATATTTCCATTCACATCTGCACGGTTAGCTAGCATGGTAATGAAATAAGGCAAGACTCACATAACTGTGACATCACAAATCTTTTTTTTTTCTCTCTCTTATAATACTGATTATTAAGGTTTTTGTAATTTTCCTTCTCCTGTTCTGCAGCAGGCTTTGGTCTTTCCGGGAAAAAGGCAGGGTCGATCCTTCTCCATCTTCAGAATCTTACTTTGCTTTGTTCCAGTTGTTATGAAAAAATAAAAAAGGGAGCACGTTTTTTTTGTTGTTTTTTGTTTTTTTTTTGCCAGAAAAGGGCTAATTGTTTCAGCTGACATTATTAATTGAATTTATTTAACACTGGTCTTTCTGAGGTACATAGTGTAAGATGATTCGGGGAGGTGGAATAAAAAATGGCAACCACAAGGTGACCATGAGAAGCAAATGACTTTCATTACAAGAGAAAAAAAAAAACATAGTATTTTTCTTCTATTTGGCCTATTTGTCATTTTGTTCATTAAACAATGTTCATTTTTTAGACCTTTATTTTTTTAACTGTCAGTTTCCCTTTTCACTCAGGTCAAGCTGCCGTGGCAGATGTCTTATGCGAGTTATGTGAAGAGCAGACATGACGGTACACGAATGTCTCTGGGCTGGTTGACTGCATGTCTGTTTGTCTTTACAGTACCAACGACAGCTTAAAGCCGATTCAGTGAGAGAGCACGCTGGAGGATCGTCGAACCAAAACAAGCCACCACTCCAGTCACAAAGCTGGAAGAGAAGGGCGGCGTTACTCAGCTTCCTATCAGCACAGAAAGCCTCACATAGTGTCACCAGTGCTAAAACACTCGAGGGATTTTAATTTTCAGAGTCGCAGCCTGCCAGTCTTGATAGTCTGTGCTAGTGCCGACAATTACATCCCATCTCGAAGTGTCAAATGCAGTGTTAGTTTCAAGTCTTCCTCTGTCCTTAAAGTATTGTCTGTGTGGATGAGGAGCAGCGGCTCTTCTTTCTGATTTTTTTTCTTTCTCTCTTTTTTCTTTTTTTCAAGAATAAAGGGATCCATATGTTTTTGTATGTGCACAGTCGAGTCTGAGCCGGAGGTTCAGTTTGGTTAAAGCGTCATTCGGAGTTTTTGGGCTGCAGCGAAACCTTCAGAATGTCTGCAAAGCTGCACTGTGGGTGGCGCAGTCCCCTCCTAAGCTCTCTTGGCGTGTAGCATTTCAATGAGCAGGTTGTTACACGGCACGTCGCCGTTCAGGTGTTTGTAGTAAAGGTATTCTTCGGCCTGTAGGCTGATGGCTCGGATCTCTGGCAGCCGGAGGAGCAGCTGACCGAACTTGTCCGTTTGTTGCGGGTAGTTACACATAACGTAGTCCAGCAGTGCTGCATTGACCTGCTCCTGGACGCTTTCTACCAGGTGGAAGTTCTCCAGGTTCTTCACATCTACAGCAAGAAGCAACAAAGACAAAAGAAAGGTTAGAGGACGCTTTAACAAGCTCTGCGAGAGCTGACACGGTCCTATATTCAGACCAGGTGCAGGAGAAAAATCATCCACAGCAATAAAATTCGTGCCCAAGTAACATAATTTCTGTGATATCTTAATGTTCCAACAAACATTTGAATATCAGTTGCCTTTATGTCTCATGTCAGAACTAAGAATTTAAAACTAAGAACAGTTTAATAGTGTCACAGTTTTCCCAATTTTAAGATAAGGGGGCCATGATGTTTCATGTTTGAAGGGAAAAAAAAGAATAATTAGTATACTGATTTATCAGTGCTACAACTTCTCTCAACATCTTAGGTTGTGGCTTATTTTTTTTAAAGGACTTCAAAATGCACAGGATGATGAAACACGCACACACACTTTTTCCCTCTGAATCGTCTCCTGAGACTGCGATAGAGGGAATCAGGTAAAGGCAAAAAAAAAAAAGGTTCTCCTCCTGAGAGATTCATTCCCCCCGAGTCCATGAATTATGTAGGGCAGAGTTACAGTCATATTAGTGCCAGAGCTGCTCCTTAACCCAACCATTCACCATCCTTTTGATATCATAACAAAACAATGTTGTAATTATTAGTGGAACAAAATAGATTTTTTTTAGCATCAATCTTGTGAAAAACAGTAATCACTTTAACTGGAGGGTGTGAAAAATTCCTCTTTGTGGGGAGTCTTTTTTTTTTTTTTTTTACTTTTAATTCCTTGTGCAAAATACATTTTGCATCTTTACAAAATCCTACCTTTACGCGCAGCTATAAGCACTTTTCCTTGACAATAATAAGCTCACAGGGGGTTTGAGCAGATTATTGCAAGACAAGACAAAAATTTGCTAAATGGATAATGGTGGACCAGAGCGCTGTGTGTACTTGTAATGATTATGAAGAGCAGGGCGGCAGAATATTTAATCAGATCGCAGCTCTGTGTGTGTGTGTGTGTGTGAGTGTGTGAGAGAGAGACAGTGTGTGTGTGTGATCTTTTATTTATCTGTTTGACCCCAGGTCGAGTGTGCTCACAGCGAGCTAATGTGGAATGACAGAGTCCCTGTGTCTAGTTGACACCTCTGGACCAACACACAGAAATATACCATCTTCACGGCAAATCCCAGCCTCTCTCTCACACACACACACACGCACACACACACACACATGTGCTGGCATTAATCCATGGAAATACACATAATATTTCTTTCTCTCTCACACAGTATCCCCTTCCCACACACACTCCATCCACCCACCCAGAGCATTAGGAGGAAAGAGGGGGAGATAAATCAGCAGCTAATGAGGTCTAGAGAATGAGAAGCAGGTCCTTCAAGGCACTTCCATCTATGATGCACTCTACCATGCTATTACAATCTGTGTGTGAGTGAGTGTGTGTGTCTGTTCTTGTGTTGCTTGTGTGTACGTCTGAGCTGGCATGTAGCGTGTGCATGTTCACCCTGACCTCTGGGTGACACGGTGGGGGGCTAAATAAGGCCAAAAAGAGGGCAGGAAAAGGGGGAGGGGGTGTGGCCTGCGACAAAAGAGGCTCCAAACAAACATGACATGTGCTTTTTCCTGCTGCCACTCAGCTGTCTGACCCCCTAACAGACTCCTGAACCGCCTTTCACACCACGAAAACCCCTAAAAAGTGTTAATATAGCCTTACATAAGCTAACCTATTAAGAGTTTGGGCTTAAGGCTTTAACAAACACACGTCCTACGCAGGTCAACAGGAAAAATGATACTTGTTTTCATCTGCACATTAAACAAATGTAGCAAAACAGCTTTATGCTTATTGCTTATGAGGGCTGTAGCCAGGATTTAATCGTCCTACGCAGGACTTGACCCTAAGTCTAATTTTCTAGTTTATTCAGATTTGACAAAGCTTAATTTAAGTGTTCAACTGTAATTTCTCTAATTTTTTTTCCCATAATGCTGTTTCAAAGCCGTCTTCAGTAGGTGATTTGAGGGGGCCAGCATCCCTCCTTGTAACCAAAAAGACCAGACTGCATGCCTCTTGTTAACCTTTCATCCCCCAACACCCACCCAGAGGTCGCTAATAAGTGGAACGTGGTCTGGGCTCAAACCCAGACACCATCCTGTCTGGATGGGGGCCTAATATCAATAAGTTACTGAGAATATTGCATTTTAAGGAACGTTTCAATCCTTTAGTGCACAAGCAGTCCAGGAATCTCACTGACCAACTGCATGAGTTAAACTACAAAAAGAGCTTTTAATAGAGAATGGACAGACTCGTACATGTTCATTCTTCCCACGTTCAATTCAAAACCAGTATGTCCCACAAGGTCTGAAACGGACAATTTAAAAAAAAAAGAGAAAGAAAAAAGAAAACAATGCAACGTGCCAGTACCAGACAAAGCACAAAACATTTTCTGAGCAAACGTACCCACTCAAATCCAAACAAAATCCACAGAAGGCAGAGTATTTTCTGTGGCAAGTTTGACATTATGATTTATTGGGCCTCTGCTTGAGCAAATGGGCCTTTGTTAATTTTTCATTTGAAAAAACACCTGTCAACATCATATGCATGAAAATTGCCAATGCCCTTCCCACCTGTGGTTAGATATCAATGCCCAGCCGTAGACCATTTTAAAGTCATTTTTGTTGGCTTAAAGATGGAAAAAAAAATTAAATCTAAACCCTCTGAAACCATCATATACCCATCATGTTTAAGCTTTAAATCGTAGAACATAAACTCCTTGCAGATTTTTGAAAACCCCAAATTCCCAGAAATAACACAGGATGCATAACCTGGATGTCCTCAGTGGTAGCAACAGCCTGTGTGATGTTTCAGAATACAATATCTTTTGGTGTGAGGAATAAATTCTGCCGGAAATGATTTAGTTTTTGTGATAGCCATAAAGTACAACCATTGAATTTTGGAAATGGATTAAATCTTCAAATTCAAGGTCGAACAAAAAGTGTGGTAACTAATTTGAATGTGTAAAACTTGGTATCTGTAACATTATGTATAAAGGCTAATGTTATATTTTATGCACAAAAATGATGTAATCTTATTTTGTTAATATGTTATAATACAAGTCAGGACAAGTGCTCTCTGCAGTGCAAACATTTCATGCTGCTTAATAATTCAGGGATGTCAGAGCCTCTCTGAGTTTGATTTGGTTAATTCTGCCTCAACATGACAAGGTGAGCCCAGATCACTGCAAACACATGTGAGGTGTTGCCATGGTTTCTCAGAGAGATTTGTCTGTGTTTGTGTGTATGCATGGGGAGGGGTGTCTGACGGGTGCATGTGTGGATGTTGGGGGGAACTACAGAGAATAAGTACCCAATGTCTCTGTCAAGCTAATTAGGCGAAAGTGAGGCAAAAAGACAGCATTTTAATTGCTAATTATTACCAGAGCCCCTTTTGAAAAAATAATGAATGAGGGCTTCCAAAAAGCACAAATGACAACAGTTTGATATCTGCTCCCGTTTGCAAAACCAGTGGGCTAAGTGAGAAACCAGACAAAGAGCGCTCAGGTTTATGAGAAATGTTTCTTAATTTTGTTGCTAATCAAATCAGACAAGTGAATTGATTCTAACTTACTGATCATTCAAAGACAGGGGAGGGAATGGTTGAGGAGTGAAAAGGTTTAGGGGGAAATAAAAAAAATCAACAATTGATCAATGATTCCCAGACAGTGTCAGGTTGGAGCATTAAGTGTGCTAAGCGCTGTCTCCTCTTCCTTCAACCCCCCCTTTTTCTCTCTCCATCTCATTGTTCAGTCACTGTGGGACTAATTATCAACTTTTTTTCACATAAAACAGCCACAGTTCGTTGCAGCGCCGCGTCTGAATACTCAAATGGAAACCCCGAGGTCCCGCGGAATACATTGTTTCATTTGACGGGTGATCATGCTGAAGCCAGCGACCTAATGCAAAAGCACACACACAAACACACGCACACTCATGCTCTCTTTCACAGAGCCCCTGAAATCACCGCTGCGCTTTTTAATTAGACTAGATCTGCTCTGTGCTAAGTGTGTGTGTGTGTGTATTTGTGCTCATGTATGTGTGTGTGTGTGTGTATGTTTGTGTGTCCGTGTCCGCATGTGCTTTTCTTTGCTCTTTCCCTGCCCCTTACAACCAGCCTGCTCTGGGGACACATGCACACACACACACAAACACAGCATTTAGATGCACATTCACTCATGCAAATACTCACTCCATTACTTCACTCTGATCTCAGTAGTGCCTCACATAGTGGACACTGATGTGAAAAAAGCATGAACATCATCTAGTGTCAAAGTTCAACATTCTCTGCAAAAAGCAAACATAGATCACCCTGTTCATGGCTGTAAGAAGCCAAAGAGGTATAAATATACTGCTTTGTACAGAGAGGTAGCTCAGTAATAGATCCCACTCGAGGAGGTACTGACACATATTACATACTATTCACATAAATGATGATTAACTACATGAGAAATTAAGCCTTGTTTGCTTACATGTAATCACTTGAAACACCTTTTGTTAGAGCTGAAAAGTAAAAAAGAACAGGGGACAGCAAGGTGCCCCTAACTGCTCCTGTTTTTGGCTGTAGCTTGTTAGCTTAGTTAGCTGTGCAGCTAGTAGCTCTTTAGCAGATCAGACTTGTTGGAACAGGGAAGAATGAATGTTGTTACTCATACCAGGTCCAGCAGCCTCCCAACAAACACAGCCACACAAGCACAGATAACATTCGGTTGATAATATTAGTCCTTTTTTTAAAAAAAACAAAACATTTTAACTTAACACATTCCCCCTTCATGACAAAAATGTGTTTAAGTTAGGGAAAGGTGTTGATCAATGAAAAAAAAAAGTATTGTTGACAACTCTTGACATAGAAGTTGGGATTTTACCTCTAAAAAACCCTTCACCTCCTACCTTTTTTAAACTTTACATTATGGTATATCCATGTCATACATATGGACTAACATTTAATAGAAACAAAAGTGTAAAAATCCATTTTGAAATGAATTTTTTGTAAATGTTTTACAAAAGTCTCTGTGTGCCTGCTTAAAACAGCTTTTGTTCAGATTAAAACTGTCAAAATAAGGATCAGTAAGTGGAATGTAATGTTCACTGTAAATACAAAAAAACCCCCTCTTGCAGAAGACACTCTTAAAAGACAGTCCTCTACACCTTTATTTTCCCTCATGCTATTACCTTGTCAATCTACCACCTTTTCCCATGATGTCACTTTCTTATAAGACACGGTTACTATAGCAGCAGTTATACAAATTAACACGATGGTTTCTCACTTTTAGGGCCCAAATCAATAAAACCTCTCAGTCACATGCTGCCAACTCACTCCGCCTTTTAAAACTTCACAACATGTGTTTCCTGCCGGCTCCAAAAACAACACATAAAAGTCTTGGGTCATAAACGGTTATTGAGTCAAGTGCTGTCAGTAAACTTGGCCAATTAAACGTGAGTGGAAGACAAAATGGTCACTTCCTGCATAGGCGGGAATTAGGGCCTCGACTCTTCCAATAGGGACTTTCACGGGCGTTTATACGAGCCTATCAAAGCTGAGGCACCTTTTACTGTGGCTGCGGTGCTTCAAAGAGCAAATAGTTGAACCCGTGTCCAGGTCGAGTCCTCTTTATTGCTCCGTACTGGATTGTTATCAAGTTAAAATGGTCCGCTGCTACTTCATTATTAATCTGCCTCGCAGCTTGGCTCCAATCAGAGGCAGGGGCGTCGAAAGAAAAGAACCCAATAACCTTTAACTCTGGGGGCGGTTGAAGAGACCAAGTGAGGCCTCGGGACTGCTTACAATAAGCAACTTGTAGAACGACGTGTACATTGGGGGCATGTGGCTGTGTGTTTGTGTATGAGTGTGGTGTTAAAAAAACAGGGCAGCAAGGGAAATCAAAGCAAATAAGGTCCATGGGGCACAGTGCAATGACCGCATGGTTAACGGTATCGCTTAAGTAGGCTGTTATCTAAGTTGTGGTGCACTGCACTGATATGTAAGCTGGGCTTTGTATTGGAGGAGAGCAACCTCCTTTACCCCCTGTTTTACCCCCATTCCCATAAAGTCATGAATCGCACAAACAGTTACACATGCGCACACACACCTCAGCTCTCATCAATACTCCACTGACAGCATTTCACATGGAAGTGTGTGTGGTTTTTTTCCTCCACAGGAGGGTTCTGCTTCCCCATTAGAGTATTTCAGTCCTCATCTATCTATCTATGCTTGCCAGCAAACAAGTTTCCCTGCTCCCTGGAGCTCCCTGCCTCCTTGTTTTCCTCCAAGTCCCATTTGGGGAATTAGCCTTTCTCCGATATGACACCTCCACGTTAGAGGAAAGTAAAAACAGGAGGGATAACACTGGAGTTGTATGCTTCTTAACTCTTAGTGGGAGTCTTTTAGACTTGATACACGAAAGGCTAACAGGATAACTAGCATTATATCCTATTACACGATACAAAAGGAGCACACACTGAAGAGGTCAACTATCCATTAATTATCGGTTTTATCAGCTAAATTTTAATCTCATATAATGACTTGAACCACAGACAGTCCCTGCTAAATTCTACAAAGAAACATCACTGTTTTAAAATGGGGATGCACTCAAAAAAGACCTCAGTTGTACACACGATGCGTGGGCAAAAGAGGTTATTATACTGTAGCCTTTCCAATGCCTCACTTGACGGTGGGGTAAAATACTATCTCTTACAGAAAGGAGTAAGACACTGAAATTTTAAATGTAGGCATAATGGCACGCACAGGCTCTCCTCTCCTAGCCAGTCACAACATGAGGTGGGTGTGCCTGTCCAACTGTAATTTTGACAAAAGGTGAATAAATTGGCAAACACAGACCACTTACTCTGACATCGGAAAGTTGTGGGGGTTTGAAGTTTAAGATGCTGTTCGACCATCCTACAGGCCTTTTGGTTTGAGTGCACTGGTGCCTTTAGGCAATGAAAAGGGGTTAGGTTAGGGTTAACACTGAAATGCCTCATCTGTAGTCAGTTTTTTTTTGTGATTCTTGTTTTCACGTGACAGGAATATGTTTCATTTTACTGAGGATTGGGGTTAAATGTAATATATGCACACTTTGCATACTGGATATAACCTCTGCACATTATTCATAGCTTTATTTCAGCTACAACAACCTAACACATGCCCTGTGGTTGACAGTTTTATCTGAGCTTACAGAGCATCTGTCGGCAAAGCTAATTTCAAATCTTATTTTCCCTGTGTATCTAATGGAGTGAAAGGCTCTCAGATAGTATTCTGTACTCTCATTAACTTTTTACTCATTTAACAAAAGCCTCATTAGGCCCTGAACAGTGACCCTTCATCTTGAAAAGTGACCCTTTATTTCATCGGCCTACAGTAACATACTGTTGCTACATGCCCTCAGGCTAACACAGAGCCCGATGTCCAGAGGCCAAATATCCTCTGCGCTAACAATGCATAATAACAACTGTCTCACAGTTCCTAGCTCTGAAAACAGGCCACCAATGGGGACGGGTTATTGTCGGCGTGTCAGAATAAAGCATGAAGGCTCAATTTGCCCACCGACTCATCAAACCCCCCCATTAGCCACTCAGGGGGCTTAAAGCCATGCAGCTATGAAAGAGAATTAAGCAGGTACGGTCCAGTTGGGGATATATTAAGTCAAATCTAAACCTCCACCGACAACATTACTATTGTTGTTAAGCTAAACAGGTAGCGGCTGGTTCAGTTCTGTCGCCCAAGGACGGGTTGGCGGGCTCAGCGTGGCGTTAGAGAGAGGTCGAGAGATATTGAGAGAAAGGGAAAAGTGCCTTAGGTCCGATAAAATAAACAAGAGTAAGGGCGCTTGGAGCAGGAAGGAGACAAGCTTCTGATTGCCTATGCTGGCTGGAAGGTGCTGGGGATTTATCCTGAGGTGAAGGGGAAAACAAATTTACATCCTGTATCAGTCGGTCCTGTCAGTGGTGTGTTATTCTGGACTTTTGAGGGCCTCAACAGATGAGCACCGCCAGGGAGGATGATATCAGTAGGAATAAACATCAAAGGGAAAGTTTGAATTGTTTGACATTGCATAGTATGTACTGATCTAATAACATATGATGGTGAGAGTTATTTAATGTCATATTGATGAAAGGGCATGAGAGCTGTGAAAATCAGCCAGTTAATTGATTGTCAATCTGATAATCAGTAATAAATTGTAATAAAGTTGCATCATTTGTAAGGTAGCATAACTGAATCATTTCTGATTTTAGCTCCCCACAAGTCAAGATTTGGCCCTTTTCTGTTTTATATAGTTCCAAGTACTATTGGGACAAAACAGTTAAATTAAATATGCAAACTTGACATGTGAAGGGCATTTTTGTACATTTGTAGGCTAAATGATTGAGTATTCATTTTAGAATTATAAAGATCAAAATCCCTCCTTGCAACCATGATGGACATTAAGACTGCACATCTTGTGGTTTCAGTTAACCCACCCAGCTGACAGTTTGTGAGTCAAATATTAAGGACAGAAATACTCTTTTAGAATCTTTTACTTTTTTGAGAATCTTTTACTAAATCTACTTGTTAAGTAGTTATATTAAACGAGTAGATGTAGTTTTTCCATTTGGCATCATCTGCTGTTGTTCATTTCTGACAAGCTGCGGACTTCTAGCATAATAGTCATATTGCTGAGGAGAAAAAAAATCACATTGTCTCAGCATTATGAAAATCCACTTGCCAGAGGGATACTGACAGACTTGAATCAGCAATGAACCTAGTGCTTAGCCCTCTGTGGTCCCTCTAGTTCCCTGCCCCAACACACATATACACACTCCTCTTTGCCCCCTTCCTTAGCCCCCCTGGAGGCGGAACCAAATGCCTTTCAATGAGCCGACCTCGGACGGCATTTTGCACCCATGGGTCCCTGCTCTCTCACCTTTCTAATGCCGTCTGGATTGTACGGACAGTTAACCCCCCCCCCCTCGCCAAAACAGCTCCCAGTCATGTAGCTACATGCGGCTAATGACGCTAACACTTGACTGACAGGCTCAAATCTAACAACGATCCAAACGAAAAGTTGCAGGTTTGTTGTAATCTGAGGAAATGGTCCATGGAGAACTAAGAGGGGGAGAAAAAATAAAAATTGGATGAATTAGAAATCAATATGGATGTACATGTTCTGTGAGTTACTTCTGGACCGCAGCCCTCGCTTCATTTGTACCTGTCAGCAACAGTAGAAGCCGGCACAGCACATAATGTGTGTGTGTGTCGTCTGCTGTCTGTGTCAGTGCTTGCGTGTGAACCTCGTTTACATTCAGTGCACTTTTGCACCCCTTGGCTAATTACACACAGGGTTTGTTTGGTGTTTGAGGGAGGGCGTGGGGAGTGGAGGGGCATGTCAACCTTTCTTGTTTATGATAAAGTGACAGAAAATCATTGGGGGGTCAAGTACCCCCCTCCAACCCTCCACTGCCCCGAAAACTCCTGCAGCAGTACAGAAGGTGCCTGGTGTGGGAAGCCTCCCCTTTAATGAGACCATTAAAGGGCCCGTCTCCCCGTCAATAGATTTCTCTCATTCTTTCTCTGACAAATTTGAATTAATAATTCAGTGCCAAGCGCCTGGGGATGTATATTTTCAGCATGAAGGACAGTTAATCCATAGCGTCATTTCTCCCCCTCTCTCCCTTTCTCTCTCTCTCTCCCCTCTCCTCTGCACTCTCTCAAGTCATTTTACATCCACCCCGCTCTCTCCCTCCTCCTGTGCTTCGTTCTCATTTGATGCTGGAAGTCAGCAGGTAGAGTGCCAACTAAAGAAAAGAGTGTGCTGCATGTTTTTCACACCGTCTTTTAAATTCTTTGTTCTCTGTGTGATTTTCGTCCCCTCTCATGTGACAAGTGGAGTCAACTTAAGTGCAAATTGGGGTTTAATTTATTCGAAAATATTGGATGGTGGTGGCTGTTCTCTCCTTCCCCTCAGGGCTAATGTGGGATGACATGTTTGCACACTGCCTCTCAAAAGCTAGACTTGATTTAGAGAACTGGGGTTTTGCTGAATGTGTCTGCTGTGCCAAATGTTAGGACTTTCAAATGCACAACAAAAGAAAATTAAAGGAAATGAATAATTCTGAGGACAAACCACAAAGATGTTTGCTTAATAAAAAGACATTGTGGAGTTTGTCTGTCTGTGGTTTGGGTGTCTGTCTGTGTTCTGCACCCACTTGAAGAGTTTTACCAATTTTACTGGAAGAATTTGCCAGAC
>JAQFJB010000020.1:11944903-11956529 GCA_029874875.1 Naso minor
CATGCACGCTGCTACAATCAACACAGTGACATTTATTTTTCCTGATGGGCTTTAAGGCTTTTTAATGTAAATAAGGTCGGCACCCATGCTGAAATTGGATTTCTCCGAAAGGTTCCCACTTAATTCACAGAAGAAAAATAATTTGTTCTGATGGCACATACATGGATGGCCCTTAATTCAGGCATGGTGGCACAACTCTGCTACAACATGCAACAGAGATGCTGTGAATGGTTACGTGAGCAAGTACACTATGTACTCTTTTTTTATTTATATAAATTTAAATACACGTTGCAACAACACACAGTTGTTTCATAGCAGGCTTTAAATGCTGATTATTTGTCCTTAACCCTTAGCCATTAAGTTGTTATTTTGAATTAAAGGGGGCAAAAAATGCAAAGTCCCTCCCAGGTAGAGACTGAAACCTGATTGCTTATTTTTGTTTCTTCATTCATAGGTGATATTGAATATAAGTCCATTAGCAAAAAGCTAATGAGGACACCCTGCTGTGCAAGCGGCTCTTTGTTCATGTGTGTGTGATTGTAAGAAGTGGTTAGTGCCCAGTATGTGTGTGTGTGTGTGTGTGTGTGTGTGAACAATTGTCTGCATCTTTATGTGTTTAAAGGCATTAGTGGAAGTATGTGTGTGTGTGTGTGTGTGTGTGTGTGTGTGTGTGTATTTGTGTATGTCCTGTATATTTTTCTTCTCTCCTTCCTCCTACAATTTTTGCAGTAAACACTGTTCCTGGCCACTGAGCAAATCTTGAATACATTATTCACTCCAATCATCATTAAAGCCTCACTGATGGCAAAGCAGCGGATATTCACACAGGAGTATAATACATCCACGCAATAGCGCTCTCAGGTCCTGTAAATGTAAATGAATTAAAAAATGTACCAAACTGAATGTAATAGCGCAGCAATTTCCATGCAAAAACAGTTACATCAAACAGTAATTAGCCCGAACAGCTGTGAGCAGATCAACAGACAAATTGAACCCTCATTACTGTTGAGTCATTACTTATTAATAATGGGATTTTTGACATAATTACAAAATGACATGTATATAAATAAAGCAGCACTGTGATTGTGGGGTACATGGTTAACTCTTTCATTTAACTTCTTTTTCACCGAGGTTAACTTGAAGTGACAGGTCCTTGCCAGCATGAATGACATTGGTTATGACAGGAGAGTATTGCTGCTCTGAAATATGAGCCAGCTGTGTAACTTATGAAAGATGCAAAGAGTTGCCTTAAGTTCACCTTGTCTTATCTTACCTTACTTTAAATTACTTTGTGAGAAATGGTCAGGAAAGTAAACTCTATGTGCTTGCAGTGGAAGATCACCATATGACGTTTTGCTATTTTTGGAGACTTTTTTTTTTTCTAAAACAGGTGTGGTGCAAAAAGCAAAAAATCCAGGCAGTGCTTTTACAAGTTTCTTCCTTGTCTGTTTTTCACAGCTTCCACCCAACTCCCTTTTTCTTCCTGACTCAGGAGTTTCAGCGCAGGGCCCATACGGAGTTACTAATAGCACCAGACTATATTTTCTTTTAGAATGGACTCCAGTCGGCCACTTTATAAGCCTGAGTGGTCCTGGAGGTATACCTCACACATTAGCCTATCATCCCCCTGTCATTTGTTAACACTGACAGAACCCTATGTCAGTAAATTACAGCTAAGACACCTGAGCTGTGCTCTCATTTCAATAGCAGCTGCTAAAGAGGTTTTCAGTCTATTAAGCTCATTGAGGATTTAAACCTCAGCTCGAATGGTATTGAACACCTGTGGCTGCGGTTTGTGTACCCAGCAATCACTTTAATTAGAAAACAAAACTAAAAGTTGTTAAAAAAAAAAGCACTCATTAAAGACCTTGGCTTTAAAGGCTGCCTCCCAAATGTAGCTTTTGTTCAAGACCAAAGAAACAACAAGGCATTAATGCCTTGTAGTCCTATTAATTCTCCTCACATATTAATCTGTGTGCATGCAAAAATTACCAGTATATAAAGAGAATAGGGTGTTAAATGAGACGTTTTTAAGGCACTGGTTTGAAAAGACTGGTTTCCATGGTTAGGTCCATGACTGCTCTTTGTTCAGACAAGAAGCTTTCTTTTGTAAACTTTGTACATTGGAGCAGATTCCCTTTGTGGATAATATGTTATATAGTATAAGAGTGCGTTAGTAGTGAAGTAATTCATGCACAAAGGGAACACAGAATACAAATGGACTCGTTTCTGGCCTTGGCTGATGGTAAAGACAGTTTTAAAAAGGCTTCATAGTCATAGTATTGTCAGCACTGAATGTTCTGTGACATTTAATGTTACTTCACCTTCTTTAAGTGGTTGTCCTGAATATTCTTCTACCAAGAGTAGGTTCCCATTCACAATTTTTTTTCCTTTACACAGACACTGACATGCTAGTAATTTGAAACCAGCTAGCATGCTAGAAGCATGGCTTTAGGAATGGTCCACCATACATCTCAAAATCTATTTCCATGGGATTATGTATGAATATTTTTGGTCACAACACCTCACACAACTGCTGACTTTGGTGATCCCCTGGCTTTGATCTTAACTTTTTATCTAATGCCATCATCACTGCAAAATTTAAATTTGCCCAACACTTTTCACTTGTTTGATAATTACATTCCTGCAAAGCTTATAACATTCCCATTGCTCTCAGCCCAAGGTTGCCAAGTGTCATGCTTGTGTTTTCAGTCTTGTACTGCCAAAACAACTGAGTCTTCGTTATGTCACAATCCCTCTTAGATACTGTTGCTACGACCATCAAGCTTTCAGAGCTAACATGGAGCTCACACTGTCACTAATTGCATTCCCTGGAGAAATACTCTACAATTTTGGGGGAAATGAAAAAGCAATTTAAGAAAGGAACCTAGTCTACAGGATGTCAAACTGACTCAGCGATGAAAACAGCTTAGAGTCTCATAACAATGTACGACTCATTTAGGACAAGGGAAGGACATGACTCCTAATATATTATTGTTAGAAGTAAAGTTGGGCTTTTTTGTCTGGTTGGAGTTCGGGTTACCAACGTTGCAAACTGATGAGAGCTGCTATTTCCAATTTCCAGCCATAAACTTTAGCTTAGCTGGCTAGGCTTGCTAGTTCTCTTCATAGCTGTAAGTAACTCAAACTAACCAGCTAATCTAGATATAACAACGAAACATGGCCTTAATGTCTATTTAAGGGTTACAGAAGCACACATGACGTTAAATGTGCTTGTTAAAATGTGAGGAGACACCACAACAGTTTCCACAACATAGCGTTACACTTTTCAGCATTTGACTTTGAAAAGGTGAAGAACGACTATCTCCTTCAAACCTCGCCAAATAAGGAGTATCACTTATGAAAGTACCCCAGACACAACGTTCAACCACAACAAGCTCGGAATCCACAGATCCAACCTGAAAATGAAGAAAATCTGAGAGGATTGGAGCTGGCAGATGCTACACTCTGACTGACCTGTTTGCATTCGAGGGTAGGGCTTGGCGAGGGGTCATCTCTAACGCCAAAAACACCAAGACAGCAACAGTAAACCAGTGGAACATATCTGGAGCACAGCGTGTTTTTTAAACTGTCTTCAAAAACAGTGAGGTGTAATGATAGTATTGTGCCATCATCAGCAGTGAAAAGGTGCTAAGCACCCATTCTGTACTTAACCCTACTTTTTTGGAGTATTTTTTATGCTCACCAAGAGTTTACACGTTAAGATAAAAAGCTCAGTCATCACTGTCACTTTTTACCCTGCCATTCAATCACAGTGGTAGAGGGGACAAGTACCACATAAAAACATCTGTCTAAAAATGCAAAAGGACATTTTATCTGTCCCTAAGTTAAAATATCCACTTCACACACCAAACCAAATAAAAAAATACCACTGATTAAATACAGTAAGTGAATACAACACACCAGGAATTACTCTAGCACAGCTGCTAAATCTCTCGTAAAATCTTCAGTGAGCATGATGTGTGACCGGTCAGTTTGTTTGTGAGCCCAAAGGGACATGAATTGCTAGTGTGTTTATCCCCAAGGGAGGCAATGCAATTATTCCCAAGAGAGAAAAAGAGAAGTCGAAAATCTGCCCGAGGTGGTTGGAGAAAAGAGGACAAGGGAAAAATAAAAAGAAACCATGACAGCCAAGAAAAAACAGCAAATGTGTGAAAATTTAAAAATGGCAGGAAATACATTGGCACTGAACAGTTGCCCCATGAGCTTACTCACAACTTGTCCTTTGTAACTAGTTTATTCATTCCATCAATAACGGATCATAGCTTTTACCTGGATTCCCCTCATCAGGGTTGAATGTCCCCAGAGAGGAAAGAGAATCACTGACATACACAATGATACACGCGTCATTCCCAGAGGAAATTCCCAGCTCTATTTCACTGCTGATGGCTTGTCACTCCAAATTCACCATCTGTTACCTACAAACCACTGAACTTTTTAGTATTACTCTGAAAGCAGGTCGATTTTTTACCATTTTAGACTGATATTTCTTCTTGTTTACTGCTTTTCCTTAACTGATTCAGCCCCTCAAAAAGTCAAATGGTAGAATAGAATAGAATAGAATTATCTTTATTGTCATTGCACAAAACAATGAAATTCTGTTGGAGCAGTCCTCCAGCTGCCCAGGCTTATAATAAATATAAAGATAAGTAAAAACAAAGAGACATACAGTATATACAATAGGGCACAATACCAAGAATATAAAATATAAACTTGTGCAGGAAAGTCCAAAGTCCTTAAAGTGTCATTAGTGCTGTGTGTGTGTCTCTGTGTGTGTGTGCATAAGGGAGGAGAGATGGTGGCTTTATGCTAAAGTCAAAGCATTAGTGTGTGTCCGTACATATATCTATTCCCCATCCCCACTCCCTTTTATTTCTTAATATTCTGTACTTATGACAGTATGTTTATGACCTGCACAGAGAAAACAGGAAGGATAGAAGAAGGAAGGAGTAGCACAGCATGTAACCTAGCAATAAAGCAGCTATGAACATTTCATCATCATACTCTAAGTATAATGAGCACTTCATCTTTTTGGAGGTCAAATGCTAAACGTGGTAATCCTCGCCGGTTGGTCAGCAGATAAATCCCAAAGGTTTTGGGCGCAGAGGTCTGTCTTACCTGCTCTTTTTGCATATTCGTCATATCTCTTCCTTCATCTATACCTGGCTTTAAATAATTCCTTATTTGTCAGACATTAGTGCTTAAAAACTAACTCAACGAATTGTTCAAAATCGGTCAATTTATTGCTACTGTAAAATTATCTCTTAGATATCTCTTAGTTAGCTTTATTGAAGAAGATAATTGAGACAAAGGATCAGTCTGTATGAGAAACTTACTGCAATTAATTATTCAGTCTTGCATTATTTCCTTTTAAGATGTTGCGGAGATAAGATAATTATAAGTATAAATTATAAGTAATTAATTTTAAAATATTCTGTAAGAGATCATGTAAAATAATACTAGTGTTTATTGTAAAGGTTATGATTAAAGAAAGATGCAGAAAATGTAAGACTCAATAAGATAAAAAGAAAATTAATAAAATAAAATTAGTATTTATTGCAGTGTATACAAACCAAAGTAAAGAGAGTTCAGTCTTAATACAAGCTTCCTATTCATTTGAGAGCACAGATAGGAGATTCAGTCTTCTCTGCTGCTGATATCATTCAGCCTATCTCCTCCTCAGTGATCCAACCTTAATAGTGAGGTAATATAGCAATGTCCTGTAAATGTCTTTGCACAGAATTCCATTTCTCCAAGTGTCCATGTGACCTCCAGAATCAATAGCATTCTGGCCTCTGCCAAACTCTGACCTCAGTCTTTTAATAGTGTTTTGATATGCAGGCAAATTAATTCACCGTAATGGAGAACAGGGGGTCAATGGACTTTGATCCCATCTGGGTTAAAGGCTGGAAGGATTCCATTTAGGTTGCTGTGCCTCTGAATGTGACAGGAAAACTCACTCCTCTTCCTGGGACCCCTGAATGATCCCCCTGGGTTCAATTCACAGACACTAATAGCTATATTATGCACAATTTCAAGATAGGACCTGTAACGTAGATTAATTATTTTGCCATTACCATGTCATCCTGTTATACAAATGTGTAAATATCCATCTGAAGCAGCTGAATTTGTCTACATCAACTACTTCTCTTCCCTGTAAAAAGCAATACAGACTGAGCAGGCCAGCAAGATGGATTTCAAAGGGACCCCATTGACATCCAAATAAATTCAAATTTTAGGGACTCTTCAGACTGAGCAGTGAATCTAGCTCACTGCGCCCCTTGCCTCTCCAGTCCATTTGTATTGATTCCAATCCCTCAGCCTTTTCCAATAAAGCTGGGTTCATGAGTTCATTATTACAAGAATGGAGGTGTAATTGCCTTTCAGGCATATAAGAGGCTATTTGCACTAATATATCTGTTGGGGAGATGTTAATGGCCACTTTGAGTGGCACAGTGTGAGCCAACTTTGCTCTGTGATCCTGTGGTTTTGGAGTTATCAAGACAGTCAATAAGCACATAAAACAGATATATTGTAAAGCCAAGTGTTTACAGACATGTTAATGAAGAGAAGTAGTATTTTTTTTAAATAAAAAGGTACATTATGCAATAAATGATATCCAGATGGCTTTTATAAATTTTTATAAAAAATAAATGATATGTTCATGGTTCTACTGATTAACAACATCTACAGAAACAACAGAAGTTGATGAAGAACAGAAATGAAAAGCTTTTGAACCAGTGTAGCCTGTGCTCTGTTCTGGAGGTGTACTGCATAAGTGCACACTGATAATAAAAATATCGTCAGGGATCTTTTATTATATTTATCCTTTATCATGCAGATAGCCTCATCAAGATCTCTTTTGCAAGAGACATCTAACCACTGCAGGAGAAAAAAAGTACCAGGAGAATAAAATCCTAGTTTAAATTTAAAGGAAAGTTTAACAGTGTCTGCCTCCTGATTATTACTATTATATACTATTATTTGATCATATGACATTTAATGACAAAGTTCAGAAAGACTACTTTTTGAACATGACAGGTGTCATGGCATGATTATGTGTTCAGGTGTTTTTCAAGTGAAAAAAAAGGGAAACATCCAGCAAGGGCCACTTAAGTTGACTCCTACACAATGCAACATATTGAAGTAATCAGGTGTAAAGTTTTAGAGTGGTTGCAAAAAAAAAAAAAGGACTGAGGTCTCCACTGAGTCATTAGTCATTTGGGTACATATGGTGATTGGCACTGACAAAGCCAGAGTCTGAGCTCACATTTGTAAAATAAACACATGAATCCATGATATAGTAAGAAAGTTTGAAATAAATGTCAGCAGGTGTTACGTTCACTAAATGTCTCAACAACGCCCTCCCGCTAACTTCTATTCCCAGTGCTGACACAGTGTGGGCTTATGCAAGACAGATGCAAGCTGGTGCACACAGAGGCCATGCCAGCACTGCTCTCTGTTCTGCTTCTAACCAGCAAGACGGAATTGTTGAGAAAGACTCCTGGCTTGCCAGCAGAGGGGTATTTTTGGTGTAGGAGGGCGGTAAGTTGGGTACTTGAGTTGGGGGGGGGGGGGCAGGAGCAATGGGTAGATGGATGAGAACCCGCAGAGGGAGGCCCAGGCGGTTGTGGAGACTTCCTATGATGAAAAGGTCAGTGGCACCTGTAAATCTGAGCAGCTGGAAGAAGTACGGGAGCGGGGGGAGAAAGAGGAAGGAGTTTCGCTGCTTGACAAGCTCTACACTGCCCCTTCTGCTTAGCACACACACACACACACACACACACACACACAAACAAGTTTATGTTATTATACTTCTAATCAGAGGTATGAACTATAGTAAACTCTGAAAAGTCAAATCCATCCAAAATGATTTTAGCGTGCTAACTTTCTTTAAGGCAACCCTACAACTGCTTATCCCCCCCCCAAATACATATGCACACACACACACACACACACACATCTGTCAGTATGTGCGTCAGACTTTTCTCAATTAGCTTACAATCCAGCAATTTTGCTCAATGGTCAACATAAGTTACTACCCAGTATAAGTGAATTGAACTTGGAGTCACATTCCTTCAAGAATCTTTCGTAGCTATGACAGACCCCAAAGTCCATCAAAAATGATCTTAAAGTAATTTTGGACAATTCTGCAATATATTATTCATGTCCACACAAACGCCGCTGACGCAGAAAGCAGTGTGATGTGTGGTGTTTGTTGGGAAAACTAACATGAAGCACTTCGTAAAAGTAGTAACACTACCACTGTGATAAAATTGTTGATTTGTTCCAATCAGCACCTCACGCACACACCAGTTAACACTTCATGTGTATGCAGGTGTGTGCAATCCAGCTGTGTAAGTGTGTACATGCTGCCAGTGTGGATTTACTGCCTTCCCTTCCAGGGCAGCTGGGTGGTAGTGTGAGGAGAAAAGGCCTGGTCAAGGCTGCTTCCTACTCCTCTAACCCAAAAGGATACAACCTGCTGACAGATACCTGCTCTGAGCTGACAGAACACTTCCTCCTCCAAAATAAGTTCACGTTGGATTTAGCTGATTTAACAAATGCAGACGGTTACTGTTGTTGCAGCACTGAAACCACGATGTTTCCGTCACACAGCAGCTACTCCTCCTGTCCAGACAGAAAACCCAGTGGTAGGAAGAACAGTGTTGTACAGGTTTATAAACAGAATTTCTTACATTGCTAAAAAAAAAAAAAAAAAAAAAAAATCATCTAAAAAATGTAATTGTTCTTCCGGATTTGATCAAATGTATATCACCATCATCATGTACTGTATATGGCAAAATAACTATTTAATGTGTGGAATTCGTGGAAGGTTTTAGACAATCTTCTGTTGCTCAGAAAATGATTAACTTCACTTTTCCGTTGTGTAAGGTTTTATAATTAGTCCTTTTATTTTATTCAATACTTTAAAACATTTATTTTTTCCAATGAACAAAAAAATCTCAAATCGCCCGATTAAATCAACTGACATCTGGACACTTCAATGCTGAAAAAAAAAAAACCATGTAAATATGAGGTAAAAATAATGACTTATTACTGAAAATTGGAAAAACATTACAGGAACATGGGAACAAAGTATTTGCAGCCGCCCCACTGATCAGGCAGCATATTGCACTTTAGCTGCTATATTTAATCCTTGGCTTGTCCTCCATGTACCGAACCAGTGGTGGCCCAAGTTAAACCACATTCTGAAGATGCACCTAAGGACAATAGACCCTGTACATGTTCAGGTATCAGTTGCAAGGAAACAATCCCACCTGACCTTTTTGATTTTATGGAACACAGCCAACAAAGTATCCTGAAGTTGTCACTTACGATTATCTTTAGAGTGTGTCCCTCCCCTTCTGCTTCTCTTGTGTTTTATTTTTTTGTCAGTTCAGACTACAAGCTCTTTGTAATGCAATCCACCCAGTGCGCACATCACTGTCATGATGCGTCATGTCTGTCATGTCCGAGGGCTCTGGTCGCTGTTATAGGAGCACATTGTTATTTTGGAAGTAGCATGTGTTTGTCTGACTGAGGCTCAGGTTTCCTGGTGCTCCAGTGCGACTCCACTTGCTTTGGTCTGCAAAGGAGCCGTGACGGATGGCGACCCCAGCAGCCGCCATGTGACCCCCCCACAGTCTCCAGCCCCCTCCACACATTCCCGTTCTCATTTATGAGAGCCAAGATGAACAAGAGGGCTGTGCAGCCACTGTTAGCCATGGTTAAGTGATCAGATTTCAGTAACTTGGATGAGGCCAATTTAAGTTGGAGCAGGTGTCGAAGTTAAATACTGCTGATGTGACTGCAGATTTTCCTGATTTGATAGAATAATAATAAGGACTGATTTTACATGTAGGTCATGATGGTGAAGATCGCAGTTTAATTAAAATAATTTTTTTAAAACATCCATCACAGGGCTAAGTCACCAGAAAACAACAACCTTTATATTAACAAAATGAAGTCATATCTTGAATGTATTGATCAACCTATTTTCTGTTTTCTGCAGTGCACTTTAGCCCCTGAGAAGGAAATTGAGTCAAGATGGAATCTTTACTCTGTTAGTGAACATGAATCTGCCATGTTATGCATCATTTGATAATTGATAGAGCGGGTTAATTGCCTTGATCAAAGGTCAGGTGATTTAGTATTCCGAGGTTAGACTGTAGGATTAGATCGGACACGTCAAATGTTTATAAGATGAAAACTTAATGCAGTCATGGGACTCTGGCCAATTAAGAACATTAGGAATGTTTTATTCTAATCGACAGTGATATTGGTTGCAGACATCCACATTAAGCCTGATGAATATTCATGAAATCTCCTCTCTGAGCCTATCGAGCGCATATTAATTTCAGAAACGCGTGTCTGGAGTCCAGAGAAGTGATCACATTTCCCACTTGCATCAATCCTAATATGCAGATGAATGCTCTTTTCAACCTAGCACAGGCCACTGAGGTACATTTGATATTTCATTCATGTGAACGGCTGTGGAAAAAAGAAAGGAAAAGGAAATGGCTAAAACAAACAAAAATACCCACAATGCCCCAGTGTGAACTCTCTCGAGGTTGTGCATAATTACCCTGCGGAGCACCTTACCTGCACACCTCTCACTGCCTGTCAGCGCTGCATACAGACACACGCAGGACCACAGGAACACACACACACACACACACACACTTCCTCTCACATACACAGTCACACACAACCCTTCCTTCTCTTTTCTCTCTGCCACACACACACACTCAAAAACACACACACATACACCAACACAGACCAGTGCATCAGCAAAGAGCATTGCGGCTCTGCGGCCGACCGCGGCGTCCACAGGGGAGAAATCTTCAGCTCATTTCTGACCCGGTCTGCCGAGGTGTTAATTGCCCTCCTGAGCTGGCAGAATTTTCAGGGTAAAAGGTGCTATCCTTGATGGATCAGCACTGTTGCCACCAGTGACTGATTCTCTCAACTTGGACATGTACAGTGCATATCCTATATCTCATTAAAACAACATGCAGGTTGAAAAGACGGTGCGTTGGAGAGACACGTGTGTGTAAAGTAGCCCATTGTTTGCAAATGCACAAATAAGTTCTGATTTCATATGATTTTGATATCCAAACATATAACATGAGTTAAAGTCCAAAGGCTACCAGACAGAGAAGATATCTACTGACAACCTATTTGACCACTTAGTATCAAAATTGTTCGCTCTTTGTGTGTTTTGTCCTCTTCACATACCTACTGATTACAAGAAGGTGATAACTACAGGTTTGTTAGGTCTAAACCACAGTTTCAAGCAGTTTGATTTAAAACTAATTATTTTGCTGTATGCACCTGCTAAGCCCAGTATTATCAGACAGTGCTGTCTATCTGCTATTACAGGGCCGAGGATCTTTATGAATGACTTCTTTTATTATCAAGTCATTGTATATTTCCAAAGACAGTCTGATCTGATGAAATTAGCGAGAACTCAAAACACACCAATGAACCACTTGTTTACCTCAATAATATTAATAACACTACACAAATAACATTGATGTGACAGAAAAAATGCCCTGTATTTTCTACTATCAGGAACTGGTAAACCACACAAAAAATAAGA
>JAQFJB010000020.1:11956893-11971815 GCA_029874875.1 Naso minor
CACAAACACACACACACACACGCAAGTGCACATGAATAATCTCTCTCACACACATACACACACAGGCTTGTTCAGCTTTTAGTTCGATTCGGGTTGATCAATCCAAAATGCAAATGGAAACTTCTCTTCAAATAATGAGTAATAGCTTCTCTCCCTCTTCTTCCTTCATAGATCGAGTCATAAGTGCATATTTATGATAGTGTTTCAGAAGGAAATCCACACTCTGGACTAATTAAACTAAAAGTGATTTCAACCTCAGGTTTATAGACCTTTCAGTGGTGCTGAAGTATTGTTCAGTAAAATGTGAATGTGGCCTTGTAACAGTGCAGCAGACTAGACAGAGTGGTTTTGGTAAAGACACTAATTCGTTTGAAAGGATACATATGTATTGTGTGTGTGTGTGTGTGTGTGTGTGTGTGTGTGTACTCATGCTTTAAAATATTCTGTCCAAAGTCAAAACAAGTACCTAAAGTTTGTCAGATAGAAAAATTTGGTGAACTCATTTACACGTGTCCATGTCTGCACCACTGAAAAGGAAATCACTGAGCCAATGAACAACTGACTCTGAGACACAACCACTGTGTTCCCCAAACCACATTGAAAAGTAGTGTTATCATAGACAAAACAAACAAGCAAACAAAAAATCCTAGAAAAACTTTAAATTAAACCAAACTTTGTCTGTTCTAAATAAAACGTGTTCAAACCTTTATTGGAAATTTGTCCTCATATTTAAATGATAAAAAGGATTATTTGACAAGCAATTTCAAAATGATTTGTTTATGAATAGTTAGGTATAGACACCTATTGCTCCTGTCACATATGCACTGTTGAGCTTAAATTCTGCACACTTCTAGTAGCTAACCTGTATGTGTCAATGCAAATGTCTGACTTATTTGGCACAAACTTTATCCTGCCAGCTTCCTTGTCCTCAATCCATGTTATGTGCAATTGAGCCCATGTTTCAATGGAGCAGGTCAGTGAGACAGTGAGAGAGCTGCTGTGTTGATATCCTCAGTCCTGCTGCACACAGGCCCAAAGTTCTGCAGCTTTCTGTGTGGGATACGCACAGAGTGAAGCTGCATTGTACTTTTTTCTGAATGTACATATTGTATACTTTGCCCCATCAACTGCACCTAAAACCGGGACTTCCAGAATGTGAGAACAAATCTGACAATTCTCGGCTAGGTGCTACATGTGTGAAAGGGCAATACCACACAGTGTCCTGCCCTGCGTTCATGTGCACGAACAGCTTAAAGCTATTAGAGCAAGGAAAGATTGCTGTCATTCTTACAGAGAAAACAATAAATATTGGTGAGGAGATGAGGAGCGAATGTTGGCCTCTGGTATTAACCTCCACAACCTCCACTGCTTTACTTTTTGCAACGTTATAAGAACTTCATGTAATCGTAAGTTGTTTTGAGCTGCTTAATGACTGCTGCCTATAATTTTCTGATGAGATTACTTTTATACTGGAGCTAAATGAAAATAGAGAGCCAAAAGAATAGAGATAGAGGGCTTAATGTATTTGAGAACACAAGGCTGTCAATAGTGCACAGTATCATTTAAATGGATGAAATGGTAATGTAAGGCTAGTTTGAAAGTAATTTGACTCTGTTCTGTTGAAAAAAAACCTCCTTTCCAATCGCCATATGCACATATTGTGGTTTATTTACATTTGCAAAAAATCATTTCAGAACATTCAATGGTTTGAATGGGTGTATCCAAACCGGGGCAGTGACATCTGACACGTTTAGTGTGCAGCATTGGAAATGTTTATTATTAAAAGCTGTTCTTCATCCATTGCTAGGAACATAGCCTTATTACTTGTACACATGTCCAACACATTTACACAGAGCACCCACATACAAGCAGATGTTATTATGCAAGTGTAAACACAAAACCCACATACACACAAATGAAGACAAACAGATGTCCACACTGATATTCACATGGACGCACATAACACGGAGGACTAACGTAATAATTAACATGTTGGGCTTTATTATATACAGTTCTTGCCTAAATTATTCAATATTGTAGAGGAAAACCGGGCATCTTTGAAACCACCCATATATTTTCAGGTCAATGTAATTACCGCTACAATAAAAACACATCCTTCAAATGTTAAGCTTCAGTTTCACATTGTATAAAATCACACTGAAACCAGCAAGTGACAGCCTTTCATTTAGTTGGAAATGAGAATAAAATCTAGCTGTGAAACATCCCAAATATTTGCAGAGATTCTTTCCCAGGACCAATGTTAAATATTAACCTTTCCCATTTTTCTTTATTCTTCCCTCTTTGTCCCTTTTTCTTTTTCCGTCTCTTTTCCCAGTTTTACAGGAATCTCACCCTGAACATGATCTGGGTATTTGATACAGAGCAATGTGGTAAAGTAACTTCTCATTTAAGGCTTACATTAAATATCTATTGATTAAAAAAAATGAAATGGTGACAACATTTTAAGTTTAAATTTTTTAACATTTTAATAAATTAGCGTGATTTTTATAGGAGGAAGTATGTTGCTTTCATGCTCTGCAGCAGTCATGAGTAATCAGCTGCATGCAAAGACATAAAATGAAGTAAAATGTTATAAAAATTATTATTACACAGCAGCGTGGCTGCATGCTGTTAAACACTGTACATTTTGAAATATTGAAAGACGATGCATTCACTCAACACTGCTGACACACATTAATACAACATTCATTCAACATTCATTCTGGCCTTAAGGATACTTTTTGTCTGATACGAATGATTTAAGTGAGAAATTAATTCATTGGTGCAGCCAGGCTCAGCAAGCCATGAAAAATTGACAGAAATGTGTAGCCTGACAGGAAAATGAAGATTTAATTAGGTGTAATTGTCCAAACAGAATCATTTAATCCATCATCGGATCTTGTTCAGTTGTTTTGAATGATGCTTTGTTGAACAATGCGTTGTACCGTCAGTACCACCAGTTCTCTCATTAGTTCACGACGCTTATGTTTTTTAAAACAGCAAGTTATTTGCATTAAGGATTATTTTATTAAGCATCTGATGGATGTAATTAATCTGCGTTAGAAAACTACATATTTATATATATATATATAAATATATATTTATATATAAAACATCACAAAAAAAACAATCACAAATGAGCATGACATGAACTGAATTAGAGCTTAAAACAGTACAGTTTTAAGTACTTCAGAATGGTAATAACTGTTCTTAACTGGTCACCTTATTATTCATATATTTTATAAAAGGAGAAGAAATCTAAACACACATGTGCAGAGACACACACACACACACACACACACACACAATTCATACATACATCAGTCAAGCGTGAGAAAAGGACAGAGACCTGAATTTAAGTAGACGGCAGCCTCTCATTCTCTCTCCCTACCTCTGTCACACACACACACACACACGCGCGCACGCACATGCACACGCACACACACACACGCACAGCAGGGGGTCTGTGTAAACCAGAGCAGATATATGGCTTCAGGTTCACTCCCAGGCTCTGTGGGCTTTGGGGACTTTTCCAGGCTCTGTGTCTCCCCTGTCACCAGTAAAAATAAGGAAGAGTCCAGTAAAACACCTGTTCTACACATCTACACAGCAGCAGCCCTGCACGGGTCAGCTATTACAAAGATGCTCAGAAAGAAGTCTACCTGAGACTATGGACAAATTTGCTTGTTCCTCCGATGTTGCTCTGTATGTGAAAAAGAGATTATCTGTTTAATTTTTATTTTATTCAAGTGCTGTCGTGGCAGATGCATTTGCTTAGATATTAACAGTGATTCATTTAATCTGTTTTATTGTAAAAAAAACTAAAACACAAAATATGAAGTAAGAAGTTAGCAAATAAATAAAAGATATTAGGAAAAAATATTTTTGGTACTGGCAACACAGTATGTACAGCATAGCAACACTTTAAAATGTTTTTGTGTCACAAAGTTGTGAGAAGCAAAGAAAAATGACATTAGCTTGGAAAAAGTAAAACATAGCCTATTACAGGAAGTTTAAAAAAAACAAAAACAAACAAAAAAACAATTAACACTACAAGTGCAGTAGACCGCAAACATAACAGCACATAGTAAAAAAACAGCTTGTCACATTTACAATACATTTTCATTCCAGCTACCTAGCAAACATCTGAAGTCAGCTCAGTATGTGTTAACAAGCTCGTTACGGGCTCAGTGGTTAACTGAGCTATGTATAACAACAATGGCATTACTGTAATTCAGACTACTTTAAATACAGCAGAGCGTGGAAATCTGTGTAGGATCGAAATAGAAGAGGACTGACAGGGAGACGACAAATGATGTATCAGGACGCAAGAGAGAAGCTTCCGGCTTTCAGAAGAGATGCATTAAATTTTTGAATAGAAAAAAAATCCTGTGTGCTTATAAGCTCAAAACCCTTGACCATTTTACCATAGAAAAAATTTTAAGTATTTACTAAACAAGTTATTAGATTTACACAGGCTACAGAAAGTGAAGAGCTCAGATCATTAGTGGTATTAGTGGAAGAAGTTTTATTGCTTTACTCAAATTTAGTTGAGCTTTATTTTTATTTCTGAAACATACAAATGATAAAAACAGTGAAAATGCACAACATGCTTACATTGAAACTGATGTTAAAGAGACTGAAAAGCTGCTTGTCCTTTACTAACACAATACTGCCATCTAATGACAGACAGACTGCAGAGTCTACACTGGACATTTTTGTTTAATCTTGTTTAAAGAATAACACACATGCAAACACGCATTCAGACTGAATGGAAAGACAGATGCTTTCCTCATAAAGAAGCTTTTTATGTTATTGTAACTGAGGCTTTATTTTAGGGATTCAGATTTCCTTTCAGGAGTTTATTTCATGTCTGTTAAATGATTTGTGATGTAGACTTTCATTTTATGTTACTGAAATATTGCACTGATGTTTTTTTTTGTTTGAGTAGCACTCATATTTTAATCTAGCGATAAAATATGTAATAAACTTTAATATGATTTAATTTTGGTTAACAGTCTCTATGAAGCTTGTCTCTATAATGCATTTAAGCACATTATAAACATAAATAAAACATCTAACACATTATGAACACAATTATAATAATGCATTATATGTGGTTATGGTTATAGATAGGATTAGGTTTAACCCTAACCTTGCTTATAACTATAATTATACAGCACTCTGAGCACATTGTAATACATTATAAGTATGTTTAAAAAACAGCAATAACAACAACAACAAAACCCCCTAACTTTTATTTGAAGTTGCATAGCCTCAATTTTATTTAACAAGTTCATAGATTTTTCAAAAGTGACTTTTACCTAAAAAAAAATCTTATTAACTGTAAATGTAAGATTTCAAAACTCTTCATCACTTAAACCTAATTGCAAAATGCTTTTAAAAAGTCTATAGAGTATGTTATAGAATATGTTAAAAAATAATGGAATGGTAAACTGTGGTTATTGAAGGAAATTGACCAGATTTATACATGTAGCTAAAATCTTGTCATACATAATGATTCATTAAAATAATCTTAGGGTGACCTTCAGCAGCTAAAATGATTACAAGTTTAATAAATGACATATCTCTGTTTACTTCAGTGATGGTAAATATATCTGATGGGGGGGGTATATTTCTCCATTTTGAATGCTCAAGATGACCTTTCATTTAAACTAATCCTTTGGTGCCAGAGGCCATACATTTATTCTAAAATGTTCCTCTTCTCGCTGCATTACCTTTACTGTAAAGTGAACTTGCCAGTGCTAAAATTTCAATGTGAAGTCTCCTTCATCGTCCCTGGTTCCTACAGAGACTCTTACTATTGAAAAAGGACTCAGTCGGCCAATATATATTTACCGTATTGGATCACATTTGTGACTCAGTGGTGCAGTTCAGGCGAAGGGCATGTGTCATCCCAACTGACTACAAACACACTTAGTTCACCTATTGTCTCTTTTCCTGTCCTACCTCAACCACCAAGCTTCACAATAGCTCTCAGATCCAAATTGAGTGGTGACTTTTTTTCCTTTGGATTTTTTGTTATTGTTTGAATTTCAGGGAAATGTGATTCCGTTCTTGTTATTTGTCATTGTGGCTGTTATTGCTCGTCAATCCATAGCTTGACTTACTGTAATGTTGTGATTCAACTGAGGTAACTCTAGTAGGAAAGTGACATTGCATGATTTCACCAGACATTGATGAAAATAGGTATTTTATGTCAGTGAGCTTAGGTGGAGAATCCACACAAATATGCATTAGGCTATTCAAGTACCCCAAATGAAATGGTGAAATATTTAATTTTTCAATGCTCTCAAGATGTCAGGTTTGATCAGACTGAGGTACAAAAAAGAATTCTAAGCTTTACAGAAAGATTATGATTTGAGATCGAATGAAGGAATTGTTAATGTGAAAAAAAAAAATGGTTAGGCTGACTGCATTGATAGGGGGACTTTTGTAATCAAGGTTACAGTAATGAACACTTGATTGATGGAAGGGAACTATACAACAGTGCACATAGTAGAGTACAAATCACAAGCTTGCAGTCAAGATGGCAGTGGGGAAAACAAAAAACAGAGTTTGTACATCTCGTATCTTGCAAAAAAATGTTCTTTTCTGTGGATATCAAATTTTCAGCCACAAAACCCACCAAAATCCTGCCTGCAACAGACTTGGTTGGCCTTGTTTTCAGGCTAGTAAATTGCCGTAAATGCTTTTTGCTACCTGGAAACCCTAGAAACAAGACTGTTTGACTAATTTAAGAGAAGCGAGGAGTCAGCAGTCAATGAATTAAAATAACTGAATAAATTAAAATCAGTCAATTAAAACAAAACAGTCAATGCTATCAATTTTTAAACATTTATGAATTGGTGAAACCACGAGAGGTTGTTGAGAATTGAACCACAAAAAATATTGTTCTAGTGGGCCCAGTGGGAAAGATTAGCTGCAGACAGAAACACAAACTAACCCTTTAAATGGGAATGGCAGTCTCCTGTCTTAAAGTGGGATGTTTTGTTGACCCATCCAGCCATCATGCGTGGCCAGCAGGTTGACTGCAGGAGAACCAGCCAGCGGAGTCTCAGTTGTGCTGGGCATCAGAAGGATTTGCCTAAATTCAGGGGCACAGTGTTGACTTCAGCCTCAGAAAATGACAAGCTAAAAAACCCACAAATGATGGCCACTGGAACTTGAGGTAGATCTCCTTCTGATCTGCTGAAAGCTTGACTGAGAGGGTGGCTTTAGAATTTGTGGGACAAGGCAAACCATGGGCTTATACATGTGACACATTATAGGTTGCATCAGAGAACAGGACTGAGGCAACTCAGCAGAACCAGGATGGATGGAAACATGATGGTGACAAGCCTGCAAATGGACAAAAAGCTAGCCGTCACAGTTAGCCGGCCTAGTTAGCAGAAAAAAATGTTAACAACCTACATGTATATTTCTGTAAATCACCAATAATTACAATGTGTACGTTTTGTATCATATCAACATATCACCTAACATGTAAATGAGCTGATGTTGGGAATTTGACGGAACAAGCAAAAGAGTGTTCAAGACTATTTTAACACTGGGCGTTTCTTGTGCCTAAATCTAACCAGACCTTATAATAGTGTGGCCACAACATAAAATGCCTCTGTGTTCACTATAAAATTTTACATATTCGAGGTTTTCAGAAATATATCCTGCAAAGGACCATTTACTTTGATGATTAGGTTGAGCTAGTTGGTGGTAGCCAGCTGGGAAACAGGGAAAAGTCCAGCAACTGCAGGTAACTGTGGCTATAGCCTCCTGTCTGTGCCAAAGTAAGTGGAGTTGCTAATGGAAAGCTAGCTAGCAGCTAACAGGTGCTGGCTGGTGGGAGAGTGAATAAGAGGCTAGCAATCCTGAACTAACCAAAGTTTATCTATCCATGTTGCATCACAGGTGTGCAGTGTGAGTGGTTAAAAAACCTGGAAAACACCTGACAGCAACTGCAAGATGTCAAGCACAGGTTGGGGGATGCTAGCAGGAATTTGATGTGGCTGTTGAATTCAGTCGGTGTTGACCTCCCGAGCATACAGACCATTTGTCTTTACCAGAAGCCCAAAATGGCCTACAGTAAATGAAACCAACTAATGAGTAATACACACAATCAATAAGTTCCTCATGAAATGTGTTGAAAAATCTGAAGCTGAACCAAGGAGTTTTAAACGTCCCTCCTGCAGCTGTTTCATTCTATTTCCCTATTTCTAGATGAAATAGTCTTGTTTGGTGTCTATTCTTAGGAAATGGTTGCATGAAATATTTTTAGCTGTGATTTCCACATAGGACGTGTGCTTATATTTAATGTGTCATGAATCATTGATAAGGCAGAAAAATGAACCCTTTCCCAGGTCATTAAGCAACGACCCAGCATTTGGAAAAATTCCTGATATTTCACTGAAAGGCACAGTGTTTTAATGTTGAAACTACGTGAAGGAAAAGCAAGGAGACACTGAATTAAAGAGATTTCTGGGAGTTATGCACGATAGCAAACAAAACATCTAAATAATTGCAAATTCTAGGTTTAAAGGCCAAGATAGAGGCAAACATACAGACAAACTTCCGTTTTAAATTTACCCCAGGCCTTGTGAACCTTCAGCTGTGAATAAAAAAAGAATTATTCAATGAGGCAGACACACTTACACAGTGACATGAACCACACACACATGCATAAATGACAACAAATGAGAAAAGTGACACGGCTGACCCCAAGTTGTGGTTCGCTGGCAGGTCATCCACTCACTGGCTGACTGGCCTCCTCTTCATTTCATCCAGTCCTACCGTTTTTATTTGCACTGTGATTAAATGTAGATCTGCACTCATAAAAAAGACAGGTCATGAGGTGATAAAAAACATAAATGAATGTGTGATTTGAACAAATATCAAGGGGCTCATAAAACATCACCGTCTCCAGCTGCTCATTCCCATTTTCATGTATTATGTTTCATTATCTTTACTTTTATGTATTACTTCACATTTACTCTGATTTATGAGTTTAAAATGTTTTTGTAAATATATTATATTCCTTGATAACTGTACACATCTATTGCAGTTTTGAGCATGCCTGTCAGTCTGTCATTTTCTACACTGCGTATAGGGTAAAATGTTTACAATATATCCTGAATCAGCCTGTTGACTGACCTGCCTGTACTGCTCCTCGGTGAAGCTGATATTTGAAGGCTTGCTGCAAGCAGTGCCAGCTCTCCTGCTCTCCTGTGACCCGTCCCCTGGTCTCTTTCTCAATCCTCTCATCCCAATTTCTCTTTTCTCCGAAGAGACCGTCCCTCTCTGCCAGCCGGGTCCTGAGGGAGCTTGGCCACCCAATGGGGACCCATTAGGGTGGAGGGAGTGTAGGAGAGCGGTGAGAGAGACGGCGGCAGGTCAAAACGCTTTGTGGCCGAGGAGAGCTATCATTTACTGTAATTCAGGTCCTGTCAGGCTGAAGGAGAGGGAAGGTGAAGTGGCGTGGCGCGCCCTGGCTCTCATCTGTCTCTCCACCAACCCCCACCTATCATAGACATTGGCTTGCTCGCCGGCTGGCTGGCTGGGGAGTGGGAGGATGGGCTCTGGAAGAGATATTATAGCTACAGTGAGGTGTATCTATTTTGTTGTAGCATTGTTCTATGTCATTTTACCTTCGAGGCACTTCACTGACTTATTTCTTACAATGAGTAAGTAGGAATGGGTTCAGTGCCTTGCTCAAGGACACGTTGACAAGATGTGTTGTTGAAATAAAATCAATAACTTTGTATTTCAGTATTATAAATGCTCTTATTAGCAAAGATTTTTACGATACACTTCAGCACTGACAGACACAGATTGAGTTTTTGGGTGATCAAATCTGGGTCCTTTCAGTTACAGAATATTTTCTCGAACCAGAGAGGTTTCCTGCTGTAAGTGAACAGCCTCTCCTGTTCATCAATGACAGCAGGGCACATGTTCCTCTCTGTCCTTGTTAAGTTTCTGACTCGTCTCTGTCGTCTCTGCGTGTCCCATTCTGGCATGTAAGTCAATTAATCTGTACAATTAATTTCTACCGTGACTAAATTCAGGAATTTAGTTTTAGTTAATATATGTGACAATGATTCTAATTTGTTGCGGTAACTAACGAAAGTTTATTTTCTGATCTCTATAATCTACAAAGAAATTCAGGAATTTCAATAAGTGCAATTTATTTTGATGGGTATCATTATGTTTTAATGAATATAACTTTGTCTTGACAGTGAAAGTCCCAAACAGATAGGAGGTCCGCTATTAATATGTACTGAATGTGCAGTGCAGACTTTGAGGTAAGAATAAAGATGCAACTTTTTTTTCCCAGTATGACAGAATACAGTACATTTTTGTTGCAATTAAAAACCCCGACCACTATCATAAGGATTGAGCAACGTTTATTCACAGGGACATGTAACTCTATCTCAGCGGAATTTAAACTTTACAGCTTTACAGATTAAAACATAATATTTTGATAATTATTGCTGTAAAACAATGATAAAGAGCATTACTGAAAAAAACAAAAACAAAGACAAGCCAAGGAAGTACAGAAACAACTTTTTGCTTAATTGTTACATGATTGGCTTGGTAAATTAAAGAAATTAAACAAAACAAAACAAAACCAAACATGAAAATATAACAGTTGGAGCCGTTACATGTAATGTATAGCCCACTGTTTGATGGCTGAACTAATCTCCACAGCCAAAATGGTTTGCACACAGACAGTTTATGAAATCTATACCTATTCTAATTTAATTATGAGCCAGTGATGCAATAATTTATTACACCTTGAGCAAGAAGTTATTACATTATTAGTTGATACATTTTCTTACAGTATTGGCTCCCACAATGCTTCTTGTTTTCTGCTGCTTGTGAAAATTTGCCAAAAGCATCTGATTGCTTTTAAAAACTATATTATCTCAGTTTCCTTTCTTCTCTTGACAACTTAAAAATCTTCTTTTTAATTTTTTTTATTATTGTTATTACTGTTATGAATTTTTTGCAAGCAGATAGGTAAAGTATAAAATGTGTGTTTTCAGTTCTAATTTAGTAATATGCATGCTTAGACCAGGCAAAGATACATACAAAAAAATAAATTAATAAATTAAAAAAAAATGGTACTCTTATGATGTAGATGTGGGCGGTTGTTTCAAAGTGGAAACACAAAGAAAACATCACTAATTAAATAATTCTAAATACTTCCCAGAGGAGGCATTAAAGACATTAGGTGTTTTTTCTTCAGTCTTCTATTTCAAAACTTTCCTGAGCAGATGGATGGTTTCATTTAAGGTAATTAAACCAATAAAAGTTAGGTGATGACTCACTTGATATCTTGCTTTATGTCTTACCTAGTTATTAGTCATCCTTTGATCTTTGCTTGCAAAGCAGCCTCAGGTTGATTTATGTGGGGCTACAATATTTTACAGATTGGCTGTTACTGGATATTTTGTCTGCACTTTTTGCATGTCAAATACTACCTCACCCCTAATTGCTAGTGTTTGTGCTTTTGTTTTTACTTATACAGTAAATATACACACTTGAGGTGCACCTTGCACTTTGAGAAGTGCTCATAATTTGATGTTTTGTTTTGTTTTTGAGTATTGCTCTCACCTTGTTCACCACTGTTTGTGTATTTGCACTTGCACACGTGATGCACTTTCTATTCTTTCATTGCTCTTGTTATTGTTGCTTTTTTTGCCTCCAAAATTTTGTTGTTTTGTTATGTAGCACCGCATTATAATGACAATAAAGTATCTTGTATCTTGGATTTATTCCCTTCAGACTCTGAGAGTGAAGTTGCTATCATGAAATTTGTCACTAGAGGACAGCATCTTCCTCTTTAATACCATTCACCAAACCAAAGGAAACGCCCTTACAGTCAGCAGCTGTTGGACTGCTTTCATCTCTTGAACAGTTCCTCTGAGTGGGTATTTTCAATGAAGAAAAAAGCTTAAAAAATGTATGCAAAACTCTCATTAAAACATGCTAAATTTTCAGGACAATGCTTTATCTTAGAAAGCATTAGTAATATGAGTGAGCAGGGGTTTGTTGCCTTGCTCATGGACACTTCAACAAGTCTCCCCCACCCCCCTTCATAAAACAATTAAAATCACAGTTGTGTGGTCATGATAGAGCTTTCCAGGCACTGTGCCATGATGTTCAGGTCATTGTATAATTGCACTAAATCAGGGTGTGTCACTGTCGGAAAATACATGAAAATTATGGGTTGTTAAAGTAACACCCACACTCCTATTTGTTAGATAAAGAGGTTAGATGAAACTATTAGCTTTGCAGCTCTTCCTTTATGCTGACATCTGATGCAATTATCCTCTTTGTGCTTCTAAACCGGGATGAGCAACAGCACGAGAAGCCGGCTTTGATGTCAAATGAGACAAAGGAGGTTGTCATCGCTGTATGTCGCTTATTAAAAACGTAAACTATGCACATTTATACACGTACAGAGCGTAGATGGGCAATTAAATCGAAGCATCGACACAAAGAAACAAATACTCCCCACACAATAATATGCAGGCTGCACCACGTCTCATCTCAGTTGACCTGATTTTGAAACAGGCCCACCGAATGCATGATGGTATTAATAAGCTGTCTGTGCAGTTCATGCTCCTTCCACAAGGAGGCGATGTTGGTCTCAGCTTGGAAATTTGTGACATCTCCCCACCCCTAAATCATCACTTCATTAAATAAAGCCTCATACAACCGTCACACTAAATCAGTCACTGTCAGCATTTAAGGAGTCACACAGCGACACATGAGAGCATGGCCTTTGTCTGAATACCACAGTTTAACATCACAATTCTAGCATACAAATCACTCCCGCTGCATCCTTATCGACCCGTTTTGTCATTTGTCAAGCCAGTAAGGTTTGCGAATAAACCAACACGTTCCCGGCCTGAAAATAAGCCCTCTATGTCGCTGGCTTTGAAATGGGATCTTAAAAACAAGAGCTTGGCCCAGCCACACTCTCTAATTAGAGAGGCCCACAGATGCCTGCATGCTCCCACACACACGCTAACACACACACAAGGAAACCACACATGCAGGCATGCACACACATATACGCACAAATTACAGAAAGACGAGAGAGATCAAAGAAAAGAACACAGTACAGGAGTTTGTGTATTTACAACACCCATTCCAAAAAAATGACAAGTTGCAAGTGTTGTTCTTTTCTTTTAGCGTGAACTGATGTCGCTTGTGCGCTGAATGCCATGAATGCTGCCTCTCCCAGATATTATTGGCACACCCATTGGTTTCTGTGTGCATGAATGAGCTGGCTGTCATTTTCTATCTATGCGCTTTTTCAGTAATGTGTCACATGATCAGCGAGGCAGCCCTAGCCAGCCTTTATCATGCTAATGTTTTTCAATTTCCCCCCACAAAGAGCATACATAGCTCATACAAAAGATGGCTTCAGACAGGCCCGTAACTCTCCGTCTCTGTCTCTCTCTCAAACACACGCTACACACACTCTGACAGAGTCCCATTTCAGTGACCGCATACAGTCATTTCTTGTCCGATGTGCACAGTGACGCATTGAGATTCATGCATTGACTGTGTGAAACACGTACTTGGGGCTTGCACGTACACAAGACCTGCATGTATTTACACACTAACTAATACGCAGAGAAAAAACACACTAATGCTCAAATACACTCGCTTGTACTCATCCTCACAGCTGGTTGCCCCTCTGAATGCGAGCAAGTGGATCTTATCACTGGTACTTATGTGAACACACGCACACACACACACACACACACACACACACACGCTAAGTACACACAAAAGGCCTCTCCATATTAAACTGTTACTATCAGTCTTTCTTTTTCTTTCTTTCTTTCTTTCTTTCTTTTCATTGCTCTATCTCTCCACTCTCAGCTGGTGGTCCTTGTTCAGTCCCCAAATAACCACATACTCCCAGTATGTTAACAATAAGGCCCGATCAAGAGGTAAATGTCTTTTAATTCTGACTCTGTCTTTTTCTCTCCTTCTCCTCCCTCCTGCTTCGAACAAACATTGACCCATATCAGCTCGAATTTGTTCTTTACTGCATATGTACACATCAAGATATTAATAAAATATTATCTCTGCAATTAGCACTGTCTGCGGCTCACTTGCAAATGCACTGAACCAAGTAAGTGGAGTTTGGGAATCAGCATGTATTGATAATAGAGTACCATCATATGCATGTTCTGCATGAGTTGAGCAGTGATATGTTTGCATTCCATGTTGATTCTAGCCCCCGTTATTGTGTTGATAAGCACTTAATGTGTTGTATTACAATCAGAGATATTCACCCTTTGGAAATATCTCTATTTAAACAGAGCACCACATCATTTAGTTAAATTGTGATGACATTTAATCTATAAAGTTAATGTACACAGACAAAAAAGCACTCAACTTGATTATCTGAGTTGCAAGGAGGACGTCTCTGGGGTTCAGCTGAGTTCAATCTGTGTTTGTGTGTGGCAACAAAAGCACTGTTGTTAAGCTCAGGGAAAGGTTTTCATTTTGGTTAGATGTTAATGAAAAATTTGTGGTGCAAATAGTCAAAAAATTTTATCAGCAGGATTTGTGCACACAGACATGAGTTTTGCAGTTGAAAGTTGTTTTGTCAAATGACAATATTTGTTTATGTGAACAAATCCTACATATTACAATTCGAGATTAGTTTATTATCTTCTGTCATACTGTGCTGTCTATTTAGCAAATATTTTATTGGATTAAACAGGATAGTAACTACTTAAAGTTGCAGTAGATAACTTCTGCAAATGAGTTAGCAAGCTAACGCTAGCTGTAGCATGAGACTCGTTGGGAAGCAAATCCGCTGCAGCTGTTTGCACCGGTTCGCTCTTTACTTGGTTTGTTGTCCCTCTCTCTTTTAAG
>JAQFJB010000020.1:11971915-11982024 GCA_029874875.1 Naso minor
AGACACGAGTGTACTGCACTGAAGTATACTAACAGAAGTATGCGATTTGGAACACAGCCACGGAGAAGGAGTAAAGATAGAATTCTGAGTTCTTTTTAAAAATTGATTATGCCATAGATAAAATAAATAATCAGTAATTCTAAACCCGTGTAGTGAATTAAAGTGTCATGTTACATTCTGGGTTCCAAAAAAAACATTTTCAGAAACACTAAAACAAATAAATTAAAATAAGTCCCTGATATCATGCTGTAAGTGAGTAAGACTGGCTAATGTATATTCATTGGTACGTTTTGTCCCACAGCTGCTGACCCTTCACTTCATTAGGTTACATGAACCTTCTGTGTTGGATTGGTGTATTTTTGGCTCCAATTGCTAATTTCACTGACATTTTGTGTGTGTGTGTGTGTGTCTGGTTAGTTTGGCAGCTTCCTGTCACTGTTATTGCTAACCAGAGCCAGAAATGGAAGAAATTCCGCCGTAGTTTGACTTCTATTATAAATTATTCTACGAAAACTGGAATTCATCTCAATAGACTGTCGTCATATTGGACTTGCTTTGGCTGCACTGTGGAGAGTTTAACGACGAGCTGAAATGCCTTTTTGCAGAGCGTCAACTGCCATGTTGTGATGTATTTACTATTCAAACAAACAGCCAGTGAACGGGCTGTAAGGCGGGACATAAGTTGGAGGAATCTGATTGGAGTGTTGTTGGCAAGTGTTGTTGTTATTCCTTGGTAACCGTTGGTAGGGCTTTGTTTGCTGATGGTTAACTGCCAAATTTTAACTACCCTTCGGTTATTTAATCTTTACAGGTTTATATTGACAGGTGGATTGGTGTGATTTAATTGGTTGAATTAAAAAAAAAAGATTCAACCCATAACGGCCCGAGTCAACGACGACAACGGGGACCCAGATGTTTTTTACGAAACTGACTGAAGTGGCAGACTTTAATATAAAAATACCAAATACTTCATTGTTTGTTATTTTTTTGTGATACATTTTTAAATTTGACTACAATAAGAGCAGGAATATGGTCCAAAAGTGTTTTAAATGCATTTTTGCCTTCAGCTCAACTTTAATTGGAATTTGGTTGTGGCTACTGCTGGATTCATTGACTTGCACTAGCTTTAGCATTAGCTTGTATTAGTTTGGACGGCAAAACTCGGTACTGCATGCGCTGAGCTGAAAATGGTCTCCATCGATAGAAATAGGACTGGATAGGTTGAAAATGAGGCCCATGTCAAAAAGTCAGGAATCTCCCTTTAATGACAGAAACTCCGTCATGTTAAAGTTGCAGTGGATAACTTCTGCATATGAGCTAGCAAGATAATGTTAGCTGTAGCGTGAGACCTGTTGGGAAACGACTTTGCTGCAGCTGTTTGTGCCGGCTCGCGCTTTATTTTGTTTGTTGTCTCTCTTTGAAGTCCAGTTTGAACTGGAATGAAACGGTAAACAGTAAACTGGTCCGCCTCAGCTCGACTCGAGTCGACTGACGGTGTGACTTGCAGACACTCTGTTGTTGGCAGAGGCGAGTCAGAGCACGGTGAGCTTATCAGCTTGTACCGACATCACCTGTTGCTAAGAAGTGCAGCATAGACTGGCCAATCAGGACACAGGGTACATTTTTCTGTGAAACCATCATCCCAGTGGCAAAGAAAATATCATGGTAAAAACAGGGCTTGTTGGAGACCAATTTGGCAGTGAATGGTGTCATTTTTCAACCACTGTTACACTGTTTAATCAGGTTCTACATCATGAAGACAAAGTTAGGCCAAAAACATTTTCTAGTTTCACTTTAAAGTTGCTATATGTAACATTTTAGCACCAATTACAGTACAGCTTCTGTAAAGAATGTACAGGGACGGCAGCTTATGGAGGAACAAGAGTGAATGACAGCATAATGAATGTACACCAAAGACATAAAACTAGTTTCCATACTGTGAGTTGAACTTGGGCCGCTTGGGTGAAAACCAGGAATGCTAACTGCTGGAATATATGGGACCTGTACATGACAAACACTGCGCTTTATATTGTGATCCACCAATTTAGATTGGGTAAATTGATTTGCAGCAGATTTGACCACATTTTTTAGCCGCACACGAACAAAGTCAGGAGAGTTCAAATGAATAATTGCACTGTAGATGGTACAAAAATGTTTTAAATAGTTCCTTTAACATTCGGAAATATCTGGTGATTCAAATAAGAATAAACAGAGATATTATAAAGCTTTTGATTTTTCATTGTGCATATTGTGCAGTCTGTCAGACAGGGAAGGTGAAGGACAGTCGTCCTATGAGCGTCCAGCTTACTGACAGTCGACCTAGCTGAAGGCTATTGTTGTCTGATAACAGACACCCACAAACACACAGATGCACACATATGCCGCATCCCCCGCCCCCTTTGAATAAATCAACACATGAAGCATATAATTCTCCATGTTGGGGCCGTTTAAGGGGGCGTTATGGCCCATTTTAAAATCTCATTAGCAGGGCAGCTGCACTTTGCACCCCAAGCTGGTGATTGGGGCTCTCTTTTTGTTTTGGGTTTTGTACTGGGGGCCCAAGCAGAAACCTCTGCCCCCACCTTACTCCTTCCCCACAAAAGACAGTGTCAAGATCAATGACAAACACCCGGGCTAAGAGGGCACTTGCACCGCATCTTCTTATTTTCTCACCTCATAGAAAACGAAGATATGATGTTTTATAACCAGTGTAAACAGCCAAAAGCGTGTGACTTGTTAGCATAATCATTTAACCAAAAAAACCCCGTAAATATAAAATAATAATTTAAAAACAAATAAAAATCTTTGTACAAGACTACTGCCATTTTAGCTGCTTGGCAAATAATTTATACTGCAAAATGTGACAGATGGGGGGAGACAAATGGATGACCTTGTATATGTCAACTGATTATCACTCAAGTGTACATAACCTAATTTGTGTTAGGTAAAAACAAAAGTGGATATGAGCTCTTCTGACACCGTTAGGTTGCTGATTGCATATGCAAATAATAAAACCCAGTTAATCACATTATGTTGTTTTAATATGGCCTCAGTTGTTCCATGTGTGAGGATTCCCATAGTGCAGTGGCAGCAGTTGCTGCTATTCCAGCTGTTTGTGATCTGTTATTGTGAGGATTTTCTTAAATCCATTAAGATATGTGCCTATTGAATTGAAGTTACATCCACAATGTTAGTGAAAGCACCCCCACTGGTATTATAATGATAAACATATGTAGTTTTCTCACACAGCAATAAGTCAGGCAAAAGGAGGACACATTCCAGGAGAAAGAGGATACTGGATGCACTCATTTTGCAATCATCAATTTCTGCAAGATTTGTCTTTGTTTTTACTTGTTCCCAAAAGATGTTGAAACAGAAATATTTTTAACGAGGTGCTGACAGGTTGGTTGTCATGTACATCTATTATTTTTAGTATAAGTTTTATCACAAGAGACTGTAGATGTTTAGAAAAAGCCCATTCTTACAAAAGAGTTCCGAGCAATACATAGTGATATGTGAAACTGAATAAAGTCACCTGAATTAGCTATTTAAACTAACAATATGCAACATTTCTACATGAAAATTTATAAAAAATACAATACCTTTTGGTGTATTTTGTTGAGTTCTGCACTTACATTATCCCAAATGTCTCAAACAGTGCAAGAACCCATAGAGTTTTATTTAAGAGATGGTGTGTTTTTATTTTGTCTCCTCTCGCTAACCAGAGAGTGAGGAAGGAAGTCAGCAAATGTGACTAAATTAAGAATGAATAAAAATTTAATACATTGTTGTGTTAGAGAGACGACTTACCGTAGACATTACACATGGGCCTTTAAGTTATTATAGACTGCTCACACCATGAATGCCTGTGTAGTTCCTACACTTGGGGACTTTTCTTACAAATTCAGCAATGATTCCTTTTGGTTTTGTTTAAATAGCTACCCACAATGAACTTCTAAACTCCTCAACTATACTGTAAGTGTGACTACTACACTGCTGTTATGTTAGGATATTTTTACACCAACAGTTTCCAGCTGGACACCGTTTTCCTTTCTTTTTCTTTTTTTTAAGCAATGCCAAAACTCAATAAGAAAAGATGGTGTGTGAAAATAATAATTTCACACCTTGTCTCAGAGCATTCAGCTAGTTCCCTTTACGTGCATTTTTTTGGAAAAACAAACTTTTTACTCCCTTAAGCTTGCTTTTGCATGATGGGAGCTTTTTTTACAGCCTCAGTCAAACTCTCTAAAGCGCACAAGCGTGGTAAAAGTAAACGTGTTAGGTTGTTGGTACACATCTTTGGGCATATTTCTGGCACTCTGTACAATATGCAATGAAGGGTGAAGTAAAAGTGCCAGTGTTAGCAGGAAAAAAAAATCCCTCACTGTCAGAATAATTCAGTGCAGTGTAGAATTTAGCAGGGACTATTTTTAAACAGGGAGAAACCTCACAGCCTGTACTTTAAGCGAAGGTCATGCAAGGCAAGATGGAGAGGTGCCATGAATGAGGTTCTGGCAGATGTGAAGCTGTCGTTTTTTTTTTCCTCTCTCTTCTTTTCCCTCTGTTTCCTTTACTCACTTTGTTTCAGGGACTGCTGCTGTCTTTCAACACTGCCTTCCTTTCCCATCTTATCCAACTGCACATATCTGAATTTCCTGCTCAAAAGACAGCCAAAACTGGACTACAACCCTTGAAACACAAAACGTCTGTGTTAAATTGCTCTGTGCACTATTCAGGAGCAAATTATGATGTTTGCATGAAGTCTGCCATCGCAAAATACTGTACACTCTTCACAACTTGTAAATGAGTTAATTTGGGGCAAAACTGTACACATGGGAGATGTAATGTTTGCTCACTGGTATTCTGAGTCAATGTTGCTTTAGTGGTTGCCACTGTGAGCCAGCTGACTCTGGCAAAAGTGAGCAAATAATTGTTTTATAGTCATTCAGTGTGCTGAGACCTTGAGACGAATCTGTGTTGGATTCATGTGTCGGTGGTTCCAAAATCGTGTGAACACTAATGAAGCTTAGCAAAAATTCAGTCAGGAAGACTAAATTTCACCATGTGGTGTCAGTGTGCATGCCCGCTAAGACACTATGCATTTCCCACAATCATCACGCTCCACTAGTTGTCATCCTTTTCTTCCAATCACAATCAACCACCCTCTCTCTTTTAACCAATCAGTTGTTAGCTGTCAAATTTTAAAGTGCTTTCACTCTCTGCTGTCACTCAGCCCAGAAAGTTTTGCTCAGCCCACCTCCACCCCTCCACCGCCTCAATCGAAAAACTGTCCATCTACAATCAAACCTTTCAATCTGAAGTTTCTGCTGCATGAAGCATCATTCGTCTTCACCACCACCAGTGTCAAAGCTGCGGGGAAGTCTTCTTTACATAGAAAGCATCTAATCCATCCAGCTGCTTCCTAGATCCTTCCTTTGGGGTCTAAGTGCCATAGACAACTTTTCTGTGGACAATACATTTGATCTCATTTCGAAACCTGTCATTCTCTTTTATTAGTCCATCCTGATTGAAATGGATGTTTAATAAAAACTCAGGGTGTAATGATATATCCATTGCATTGGTGAATCAATTTACATTCTGAGGATCAAAGTACATCGATAGATAAACGGCAAGTCGTCCTTCTATCGAAACTAAGAATTTGCTCCTTGTATTGAGCATGCCAAATGTTGTAACTGGGGTGTATTTTTCACACTTTAATAATGGTACATAATTGTAAAAGTTACTGTGGTTCATTCTTCCATCCTTGGAAGCTCTCTATATGCTCACTGCGTCAGCAGCCTTGCTTCAGAAAATGGTGTCTCGTGGCAGGGAAGCACCGGGATGAAGGAGAACAAGTGATTTTCAGTCCGCTTTTTGCAGTCCACACAAAGTGAATAGAGACTTTGCCCTGATTGTTTGTGTCGTTCAGTGCATCATGCTTTTCCGGTGTTCTACCTCCTCTATCACTGCGGAGAAATAGGCATTTTCTTTTCCTCTATATTTGGCAAAAAACCTCCCAAAACTTAACTATACTGATTTATAGTCATTGAATCATATCATTTCACTCTAAATGAGCCCATTATTGTTCTTGCATCGTATTGCCAACCATTATTGTAATATGCATTATATTGTTGTCAAAATGTATCATTACACGCCTAATAAAAACGCTTAGTCACTTACACAGTTACCTGTGTATGCACACCATTTTTGCAGTAATGACCTAACACACGTTCTATCATGGGAGTTGACCAGTATAACTCCACCCAACCACTGACAAATGGAAGCCATTTGATATTATTTCAGTATCACTTTCAGTGTCATTATCAGTCAGAAACAGATATTTTTTAACTTCCTGATTTTTTTCCCTTTCCACTTTTCCACCTTACTATAAGATTGTCTATTACTTTATTAAAAATGCGATTAAATGTTGCTGCTGTTTTTGAAAGTTGACCCTTTTAAAAAAAAAAAGCACATAAAGATACAACATATGAAAAAATAAAAACATAACAGAAAATTAAAACCCCCCTTCCTCATCTCTCTCCTTCTTGTCTTCTTTCGCCTCCTGTATTAATCGCCTTCTTAAAACTGTCTCTTAAAACCAACTTCCTGAACCTGAGGAAAGAACTAACCCAGACTGATGAATGTAAAATGAATGAAATATAAGAAAGCATCATGCCTACTCGTCCTAATACTCTCCGTCATTCTCGCATTATAAAACCCACTCCATAATGATCCAATTTTGTGCACTCACTCACTGAAATAATCTGTGCTGAAAGCAAATAGCCTGGAACTGGTGATTGCCTTTGCCAGACATTTTCTCATTAAACTCCCAGTGTATCAGGCAATTACCAATTCACATACATAGCATTTGAGGGTAAGGGATAAAGAGAAAGCAAGAGAGAGGGGGCGAGAGAAGAGACCTTTTGCGACTGTGCGATACCGTAAAGTCACACTCTCGTCTGGCATAAATCCACCCTGTTCATACTTATGCAATTTAATACTGTGCCATATCCCACATAAAGTAATCATATGTATATTATCTACTGGCTGGTCCCATCCTGTGTAGCTTGACTCTGGAATTACAGTCAGGTAAAATCATTTCTGACACACCACCACCACACAAAGTACCATAAAATGTAACAGCAACTGTAGTTCCCCCACAGCTGGTTGATTTAAATATTTTTTGTAATACAGTTAAAAGACAAATTAAAATTGAAATGACAAACATCTGGTTCAGCTCTTGCATTGGAGGCATTGAGGTGCTCTGCTCAAGGTCTAAACTGGGCAGGGTGGAGAGGGTTGAGCCTTCACCCCATCAGGACATATGTTGCAGGATGTTGCCCGTCTTGTTACGGTTCACATGTTTTATTCACGCGCAGCTGCTTGTTAACTATGTAAATCATGTGTCAGTTCACATGCACATGCACAACAAGCACATATGGATCCACTTTTACATGTTAATGAGGTCACGTTAGAGTAATGCTTTTTTAGATAAAACATTGTCTCCATGAACGATAGTGGCGATTAGTATGGTTCATTAGGACATCCTGTTAGACGCAAAAAGTCACACGCTTGTATGCAACGACTGTGTTCAAAGTGCAATTTCAAGATCGAGGTCTTACAAAAGTGCAGAGCTTGACATGTAGGTACAGTAGGTCATGTGTAATGGAATACGCATGCATGCATGCACACATGCTTACACATATGGAATGCCCATCCACTGACATGTATAAACAGTAATTCAGGCGCATGAGTGCACTGGCATGCACAAACACACAATTAACTACATACAGTTAGTGTTGTTTAAAATGGGGTTGGTGGTCATGCAAAGTTCATCATATTTTTAAACTGGTTTCTGCAGAGAGGTTACAGACAATTATAGAAACAGGCAGCATTTCTCACTTATGCTACACATTTTTAGGTTACAAATTTTGATATTTTCTGAAAGTTTTAAATGGCTAACATTGTTTTGCTGATTTACATTTTTAGACGTAGTTTTCATGCTCCATGTTCTATTAGGTCAGAAGAAATAGCCCACTTTAAAATTGCTGAACACACTGAAAAGGAAAAAGTCACAAAAAAGCTGCCTTAACTGGGTGAAAGTGACGTTAAAAATGTTCTAGTTTCAGTTTGTTGATAGGACAAAGGCCAGCAGTATGTTGATGATGATGTAACAACTGATGAAAGACACACGAGGCCTGTAAGAAGGGATTGTGTAATACCTCAGAGGAAAACTGCCTTTGGACAATCAGATTTTGCAGTGAAAGCAGCTCACACATTGAGCAGTCTGCCAACGCTTACCAAAGACTTATTCATTTAAAACAAATTAATGCCATGTTTAAAAGACAATCAAGTGTGTGACTTTACTGTGTAACCTCAATGCTTTTTTATAAGTTGTGTGATCTGCAGGCATTACTTTAATGTGTTCTATGTAACCTACTGAAGTGATACTCTGCTACATGTATAGTTTTGCTACTGTTTTCTCACTGTCTTTTTCAGCAGTCATGACACCAAAATAGCTAAAGTGGCACTTCACAGACATTTCTAAGTGCATTCCCCCAAGAGTTAAAACTGTATAATGAATAAATCAGGTTGTGTAAAACCGATAGTTGGCATTGACTCAAATATTACCGCAGATTTTTTGGACAAAAACACATGTACAAATCTAACAATTTCAACAAGTTATTTGGGGTTAAATATCATGCAAACAGTGAGTCTGACCTGGCCTTTAAGTCTCTAACCTTCTGTGCATACATGGCGGAATAAGTCACACTGACACCTAAAAATAACTGGCACAGCATCGCATCAAGTCCTTGCTGTATGAATCTTAGATAAACAATATCCACAGACGTTGGGTATACTGAGAAAAGTGACACCCTTAACCCTTGCCCTGTGTCAGGCATTTTGCATTTCCTTTTTCCTTTCATGTGGTGTTGTTTAAAATATGCTTCATTTTGTTTCTTGTTTTTCTACGCCTGTGAATGTATCATGATGTGGCTCTCTTGACCTTGTCTCCTGGAATAAAAAGATTGCTTATCTGACTGGGGCTACATGGTCAAATAAAGGTTAAATTAAAACTAGAAAAATGTTGTTCTTCACCATCAAATTGCTTCCTACCACCTCGGACACAGAGATCTGCATCATCTCTTCCCATCTGTCGCACGCATACCAAAAAAGCCGCCATCACAATCATCCTCTCAGGATCAAATCAGAAACCGACTCGAGATGCAAACAGCGAAGGAGAGAGGCGCTCCAGCAGCCTGTCAGCTCCGCTCACATCTTTATCTTTTCTCTGTGTCTTTCCACAGAGAAGACAAGTGGAAGAGGGCCCTGCCTGTAGCGTACGGAAGAAGGAAACGTCCATTCTAATATCCTGTCTGGGTCGTATACTCTCTCCGTCAGCCTCACGTCTATCAGTGGATCTGGCTGGATCTGGTGTAGGGCGGACGCACACACACTGATATCTGATGTTCTCCTTGTTCTCTCTCTTTTTACATTCAACATGGCAAGGACATGCAGCAAATTACTGCGGAAAGGAGACACACATACTACGTGGTTTATGAGATGTGTGTATGAATTGAGTCATAGAAAGTGCAAGGATGGAATGGAGGAAAGTGTTTGGAAAAGAAACAGTTCTATTTTTAGACCTTAAATGTCATCTAGCAACATTAAGAGCATGTATTTTGTTGTCAAGCTAAGTGCACCTCCACCTGAAGTCAAACAAACAAGTTACATTTTTGTTTTGAGAAAAAGAGAGAGAGAGAGAGAGAGAGAGAGAGAGAGAGAGAGAGAGAGAGAGAGAGAACGGGCCAACAGCGAACTTAAAAGCATAAATAGCCTATTATATCACTTAGACAGTGTCAGAATGCTGCTTACTGTTATTAGTTGATAAAAATGTAAGGGAAAAAACACCAGTGGGAAATATTTAATAAGACATAATTGTTGATGCAGACAAAGAAAGGTTTTTTTAATCAGAACATTTGCCCCATGTTAAAAACAAAACACAGGCAGCGGGGTATCCTATAAGAAGCAAACAAAAGAACAATCCCATCACATCACATCACACACAACTCGTGGAGACACAAAAGGCAAATTCAAGCAATGGGTCT
>JAQFJB010000020.1:11982124-11992297 GCA_029874875.1 Naso minor
GTTCCTGTGCGACAGATGATAGCCTTGGTGACCTGATAAGAGTTTTTTATTTTAACCTCTGTCAATTTAGCACAAACTGAGGAGTTTATCACTCCAGTTGACCAAAAATACATTCAACATTGATTTGACAACTACTGAAAAGTGGTGAATTTTCCCTTTAAGGAAATTTGTCCTATAGTTGATAACTATTGTTAAAATGTATGTGTGGTCTTCTGCTTAAAGCTGCCTCAACGGTTTTCTTGATCAATTGCATTTTGAGCCCTCACAGACAAATTTTAGGCTACCTCAGAGCTCTGACACCGAATGGACCAAAGCACAAAATGACTAACTTATTTCTTTTGACACTGGTGAAATGTTTAATTACTACTACCACTACTACTACTACTACTACTGCTCATAATAATAATAATAATAATGCTTCATGTTAATAAAAAGTTGAAATTATAACATCAAAACATCTCCCCTTCTCACAACCTTCACAACACCCCTTAAATAAAGTGAACCTAAAGCCTCCCTCAGGCCTCAGGTTACATAAGCCAAGACATTAGTGTGGTTGGTACGGTATGGTTCCTATGTCCCATATATGGTGCTTTGAATGTATGGGCCAGACTTTGTAGACAAAGCCAGTCTATCCAGTGCCAGCAGAGCTGTACATAAATTCCAAATCCTGTCGATCTTTCCGTGCAGTGAAGTTCTGGAAACGTTCCCAGAGTTACGGTAGGCTGAGGCCGCTCATGATTACTTCACCCTGAGACGACCTAATTGGGAAACTGTCATGACATTACCACCAAATCCCCCTTAAATAAAGCTTTGACTTTGAATCGTGCTGTGAATTACGGTCTTGAGGAAAATGCCTGTTGGGATTTTTTTTTATTAATAGTGTCAGAGGACGTATTAAAAAATGGGGAGTGGGTTGATGGGGTGATGGGGTGAGTCTGCGGATGGAGAAGTGGTGGATCTGTGAATGGGTAATCACATCTGCAACGCTGGGCCCTGCCACCTAATACTTACTGCAGGATCCAAGGTAAACACAGCTGTGAAATGTCCTGAGCGACTGCACAAATAATAAATCTCTATGGGTGCAGTGGGCGGCTGTTGGGCCATTTCTCCTTCAACCCCCTGTCTGTCTGTCTTTCTCACCGTCGTTCCCAGGGGGACAGTAGCAGCACTCACAATCAGCAGTAGAACGCAGTGACTGTGTATGAATGAGAGACGGCAGCAAATCAAGATGGATGACAAAAAGGATGATAACATGCATGCTTTGGAGCTATTGTAGATTTGTTTTCAGCCATCCATCCACGTTTACTCTCAATTTAGACAAGCTGTTTTGTTTGGAGCACTGTGCTGCTTAGAAGTGTGTGAAACATTATGAGACAGAATTCATTCATGTGAAAGGAAGGCCTATTTTTAAGCATGTATACTGCAGAATTGGTGGAGGTAATATTGTTGGTGGGGGTAACAAGTCTAGCTGTATAAAGTGCTGTTATTTTTTTGTTTGTTTTTTACCTAAAATTTTTATTTTTCAAGCATAGAACATGATAAGCAATGTTGACACTGAATGAAATAGCAAAATATAGCTAATTTCTGAAAAAAATTTCTGAAATATAATGGGGAAGAAGAAATCTAAGAAGAAATTTCTTTCTTGACTTTCATTTTTCTCACTAGTCTGTTTCCAGAACCTCAGCTAAGAAAATTTCTCTCGTGACTCTTACTGTAATTCATTTTCCCAAAAAACTGCACTAAAGCTGCATAAAGCTTATGTTAAGTTTGATGTCAAAATATACATATTCAAAGTGTTTTATTTACTGAATATTTACTTAAGATTTACATTTATCCCAGTAATAATCAACCTTTTCTCTATCTGAAGTAGAATCAGTTTTTGCAGAAATACAAACCTGATGTCAAACTGTAGTAGCCAGTCAGCTGATCCAAACAAGCCAACAATTTGTGTTTGCAAATGGGTGGACACTCCGCCACCACCACACAAACCTACACCGTGCTGGCTGATTTGGGGGTGAAATGGTCCAAGTCTAACTCAAAATTTAATATTCAGATACTATTCATAGGTGTCACATTTTTCTAAATATCAGTTTAATGTTCAAGAGTCTTTTAATTTATCAAACCGTAATCAGTTATTAGGTGAACCAGAATTACAGATGTGATACAAACAAAGTGTGACTTACTCATCAAGCTTTAAGTTTTTTTCTGTTGTAGTTCTTCTCTGTTATACTCATGGCAGAAATCACAAATAACTTTGCTGATTTAAATCACTTGGTTTATTTCAAGGATTTGTTGTAACTGATCATATTTGTTCACCTTTGTCTTCCAGGCTAAGCAGTTGCTTCACTGTTCAAATGGACTAAAGTACATGACTCGGTAAGTAAACAAATTGCCATTCTGAGGCTTTCCAGTACATGTGAACAATTGGACTATTTCCAGTCCAAATGGTCACAAATTAGACCAGTACAAAACTAGTCTATACGAATGCTTTAGCCTACATAACAAGGCTAATAGCAGTGTGACCTTCGAGGTCTTTGATAAGCTTTTAACTGTCAAATAACATTGTGTGAATCACAGTTGAGCTGACAAAGGTGCTCTCAGTCACCAGTGAGAGAAGCTCCACCGCTAAAAGCTACTGATTCTATCAGTGACAAGAGTAGATCAGTCTATCAATATTGTCAGTGGTTTCTTTATGAAGATTCATTTATCCATTTACTGAGCACCTCAAGGTCTTGTGTTATTCTCACTTGTTGGCAACCAGAGCCTGCATTTTCAAACAAAAACAAATGGGTGAGAATTAGTGATAGTACCAAAGATTTGGGGTTTACATTTACAAGGATTAAAACAATAATAATAATAATAATAATAATAATAATAATAATAATAATAATAATAATTCAAGAGCACTCTGAAAATGTTTTCAACATCAAAAGTCTGTCAGGGTCAAGGTCAAGGTAAATTTTACTGTCCCATATATGGAAATTCAGGTGGTCAAGGTGTGAAACGACATATAAACAGATCAAAACTCTGTACTATGAAATGTATAGAACACCACTGCTTAGTTGCAAGGGTTTTGTTTCAGTCTTGTGACACTACAGTGTTAAGTTATGGCAGACAGATTTGGACAAGTCCTGATCTTTATTTATAAAACAAGCAAGTTTATTGAAAAGGACTGAGTTATTTTTTTGCAACAAGTGTCTTATGTTTTTGCCCTGATATCATAATTGTTTAATTCAAATTTCACCTTCCTCCATCTTTATTTTCATGTTCTGTAGAATCAGTAAACTGAACTCAGTGGAGTGGGCGTATTTAAAGGTCTGGACCCAGGCTATTATGTTTGTACTTTTTGGCCGACAATCCTATCAGCTGCAATAGGCTTATTCTCAGTCTTTGCCTCCTCCTCAAAAATGTTTTGATTTGTTTCTGTCTGCCAATTATATAAATAGTTATAACTGGGCAATAATCTACCATTTCAACTCCAAGTTGCAGAAAATCACCCTAGTAAGTAAGTCAGGCACTGCAGGAAGTCTACTGCAAAGACGAGTGTTTGCCTAAGCCATTCTGTCATCTCTTTGTCACCAAAGTGTGGAGATCTCCTGGAGGGGATTCAGAGCAGGTGTAGGAACATTGACTTTGTCATCCCTTTAACTTGTGTTCTTCTTGTCAAGAGGTGTTGAATACTCTTTGTATGTGTCCCTGAGAATGAGAGCAAAGGGGGAAGTCAGAAAGTTTTTCCCACTCAGACATCTCAGACATCCAAAGCACCTACCAGCACATCAGTGCTGTCCATGTCAATAATGTCAAAGGGTGTTTGACTTGCCAAGAGGAGAATCACTCTGACCAAATTCCAGGGCGATTATACTATTATTTATCTCTGACAAATGCAGATATATTCCCATGCCTTAAGATAGCACCATCTGGATCTTAGCAATATTCACAAAAGTGTCTTATGGATTTGCTTTTAGTTGAAATAGCTGGCAACAACAATAAAAGCTGGAACAGCATTTATAGGTCTCCATAGCTGTGACTTGTAAAACCGGGACCTAAATGTCCTGCTAACTAACAGCTTTCCATTCTGTTAGAATTTAATGTTTCCCTGCTTGCAATGCCTGCTGGGTAATAATGTGTCAAGAGTTGAAACAAGCCAGAAGAGTTTATCCTCCTCCCAATTTCAGCAGAGAAATATCTTCTGTTGACAGCTAGACTACTTGCTCTGCTTTTTCCTTGTACGTCCCTCCAAAATGGCCAGTCCAGAACCACAGCTATGTTTTCAGGGCACTACCACACTTCTTATTGTTATGTTTTTATTGCTGCTGTCCACTTTTGTTGAAACAAGCTCTCAATTTTAATTGAGTTTGACATGTTAAACCAATGCCAATTTTCTCTCTCTCTCTCTTTTTATACATTCAAGGCCACTTATGCAGACACTGTTCTTTAACTCTGTCTTGATTCAGAAAAGAATTCTGAAAACTTCTGTCTGAAGTCTGAAAAAAGAATTATGTTGCTGGCTTTAGTATTTTACTATGATTTCTCAGTTTACAGTAGTTTCACAGTGCTTTTGTGTTACAGTTAAACAATAAGGTGTGCAAGCTATTAGAACTAAAATTTAGGTAAAAGATATGATAATCTGAGATATAATCTGACATAAGTAGGTTTCTTGTAATAAGCTCACCTTTATGAATACCGACAGATCACTCCTCTTGTATCACTCTGCAGTTTTTTCCATTTGAGAAATATGCCTCCCCTGCTGCAGCAGATTAAATGATTTAAGATGGAGTGACATTCAGTGCTTGTGAGTGCTGACTATGATAACGAGTTGTTCATCAACACAAGTACTGACCTGGCTTCGGAAATGAAACATAAAGGACGTGAATTCCTCGAGTCAAATAACATAAAGGGTCAATGCAGCTAATTTCCACATCAATGCCAAGGAGCCATTTTGTCGGTCACTGCCTCTATGAACATTTTGCTGTGCTTTTAGATGTACTTTCATACTTGTTTATGACGATGTATGTGTGTGTGTGTGTGTGTGTGTGTGTGTGTGTGGGGTGGGGGGTGGGGGGGGCACTGTTGTGTTGATTGAGTCACATCCAGCCGTGCTGCTGTGGGTGCAAAACAGCCTCCGGTATTAGCATGTATAAACAGGCTTATAAATGGAGCACTATTTGGCTTTTCATTTTCATCCTCTTAACAGTAAACAAGGCGGAACAGGCCCTGACACCCTCAAATAAATGGAGACCAACGCACGCAAATTCAGCTGCAGCGGGGAACCCAGGAGGGCTGTTTGAGTTAAGGTCAATCGTGTTTAGACTATGTTGGTCGTGGGACTTTTTTTTTTCGTTTTTGTTGAGCTTTTCTGCGAGTCTCATAATGTATTTATGTATTCTGAAATTTGATGTAATGAATGTGACTGTGTTTACTGGTTTTTATGGTGGTGTATGTGTTTGTGTGTGTGTGGAGTGAGGAGGGCTACAAAGGATTCAACACAAAGGATGCCCTTAATATAGGTGCATTCTGACAGAATAAACTGTGTATCTAAATTTATGGGGACATATGTGGATGGGATTAATTCCGTCATACACAAATGCTAGTCTTCAGCGTGCCTAATTTTTGCTATGTATTTAATCATCTGCTCTGCGGCTGGGGTCAAACCAGGGATTTTAAGACTCTTGCTCAAGAAACTGCAGCTGTTCCAAGTGTCAGTTGACCTTACATCAACCATATCAAGGCAGTTATTTTGAATCAGCACCCTCAGTCTTTATGCCTTCTACCCAGGCACAAAGCGTCAACAAATAGAAATAAGAGAGAAGCTGGTAAAGAAAGTCAGGCATCGAACAAACTTAACTTATAAGGTAAGATAAGAAAGATAAGACATAAAACAAGCAAATGTTGGACTTGCATTGCATGGATCTGTTGTTTTGCTAACAAAATAACATTTCATTATCTCAGTTGTGCCTTAATGTTGAGAAAAGCTGAAAAAGATACTAAATGCAGCTTTGAGTTTTTACGTTTGAATGTAATGACATTACTTCCACCGACTCAGCAGACAGCTGCACTATCACCTGCTCACGACACAATATGGAGAACCATCAAAATCTGCATCCTGTAACAGATGTGATTAAAACAATGAAGTGATGTCACGAGTCACTCAAATCAGAATGCAATTCGATTCAGGTTTCATGATTACAATTTTTCACAATTTCTCTTAACAAACTGAAATTTAAGACAAATTGTAAAAGAAAAAGCTTCCTTTTATGAATTTGCAGACAAAAAGGAAAAAAAAATTCTGTGATTTTTCTTATCTTTATCAAATCAAACAATACTCCTTTTATTTCTGATGTGGGGAGGTTATAAATTTCACAAACTGCAAAATCAATACACATTTCTTTTTTGTAAATGAGAAAAAAAAAACTCTTAAAAAGAACCTAAAACTGTTTCTAATTTGTAAAAATGTTTTAATGAGCACTATAAGCAAAATACATTTTCTGGCAGAAACTGAGACATTCACTATGTCCACTGCTGTCTCAGGCAAAAACTACAGCCATCGTCTACTGAGCCCTGACCATTGTAACATCTGCATTTAAAAGGCCCCTACCAGAAAGTATAATAAAGTAGTATATGGCCTCAGAGTTGCCGTACGGCAGGAGTTGTTTGTATTGACATGTGGGAGAAAGTGAAACTTGAATTTTCTGCCGCCTAAGTGCACTGTGTATAGCTTTGCATCTCTGTGTCCTGTTTATTATTATTATTTTTTAAAATCAAACAAGCTCAATTGGGCAACACAAAGTGCTTGGTTAAGTTGTGGCAGCACTGTTTTCCTCCTCTGTTAGTGTGTTTGTTCAAGCCATACTTCCTCACTATGACTTGAGCCGGTCAGCTAGGTTTGTTGAGGGTGAACACTGCTAAATTGCAGAAGTGCTGGAGAGATGAAGACGCTTTTGAAGTCAGCTCAGGGATGTGTCTGTGGTGATGGGAGACAGTTTTCTCTGCTGGGTAAACTGCTGGGCTGCAGTCAGAGCAACACTAGCAGTGACCACACCAGTGAGGAACAGCTGCCTTACTCACTGCTACGCTTACTGTCAAGTGAGGCCAAAGTAGGCCCATATAGACCCCTCTGCAGTTTAGAACATGTAAAGTGATTCGTTTAACATTTCAGCCGACTTGAGTTGTCCCATATTTGCATCGATTTTCAATCGGCTCGAGATGCATGCATCGATTATTGTTTATTGTTTATTAAGATCCCCATTGGTTGCCAAACATGGCACCAGCTGCTCTTCCTGGGGTCCAAAATATTATAAAAAGAACACACAATATACAGTATCCATCTTACAGTGATACATTTCAGAAAAAAATTTATCAAATTAGCTTTAAATACAGCAAGCATGAAGCTTATCGCCAATCCTAAACAGCTGTCCCACTACCCACTCCCACCCATAACCCATGCATTGTTACATCCACACTGTTAAGAACAAATTTTTCAAGCATTTTTATTGTCATGACAACTTTTAAAAAGATATCACAGTACCATCAACAAATAGTTGCCTGTACTCTTGTTAGATTATGATTATGGAAGTTAGGCTTTTGGATTCACATTTAAATTTTATTTATTCAAAGAGTGAGACTGTACTAATAACAATACAAAAGCAGAACTGCAGTAAGAACAAAGCAGTAGTTTTACAAGCCATTTCACAGATTCATCTACTATCTTTGCTGTGACTTACAGTGTGTCTCTACAGGAAAACAAATCTTCAGAAGCGAGGAAAATGGTGATTGTCAAAATGGCGGACAGGTTATATATGAGATCTCCGTTTATTAAACACAATCAGTCGTTTCTGAAGGACCCATTTAGATTAGTGCACTGGAAACAATATAGCCTGTCATTATGATGGGTCCCATCTTGGCTTTTAGAGCTTTGCTGAAACAAAGACAGGATTACGAGCATGGATTGAAATGGTAAACCAGAGTCAAATACATTTGTTTCTCTAACACGGCACAGTCTCCACACTCCCTGCGGCGACCTGCTCCGAGTTATTTATGATGTTGAAATTAATCTCACTTAGCGCGATGGGCTCTCGAAGAGGGGCCCTCCTTCTGAGTTGGCCGCCGAGCGAGGGATGAGAGAGAGATTGAGGAGAGTAGAGAGCGCGCAGAGCCACCGAGGACTTATTCAAATCCTCCCTCATAGATTAGCAATCGCAGCTTGACAAGCCGCCCTGCAAGTTTTATTTATTTAATTTTTTGAAAATCGAAGCTGTTTCTTACCAGCATGTCAGAGACAGGGGGTAATCGGTTTGGAATTTACGAGTGATGAGACAGGAGACAAACCTGCCGGCGTGTCACAGAGTACCGAGGATGCAGGAAGTAAAATATGCAAATGAGGTCTGCAGGCTTTAAAGCAGCTGTCTGTTTGATTGCTGCTCTCTGGCATTGTTTGCCTATGATGGATGAAGGCTTTCATTGCAGGGGCCCATTAGGACTACAAATATTACGATTTATGATTACACATGATCTGTGATTGTGAATTGATGTTAAGCTCTTTGAATGAATGGTGTGGTATTGAACAGAAATGTATAGATGGACTCAAAGGGAGACTAATAATAAAAACAAGAAACAGTTCACTTTAATGTTCACTGTCGCTTTCACATTAACAAAGTCTCCAACAACAATTTAACTTGGGTAGTCAGAGTAAAATCCCATTAAATTTAGATGTTCATGAAAAATGCAAAAAGAGCAACTCACAACCACAACCAGCATCACATTGAACGCTCTCTGCATAGTCTTTACTCTCTTGACTAAGACTTAATCGATTAAGATAATCTTTCAGATAAAACAAACAGAAAGTGACAAGGACTGTCTGAGGGGATAAACACAGCTCCTTTGTTGCAGCTTCCTCACTGAGACAGTGTTTAAACAGACAAAGCGTACAAGTGAATACCAGTCACCACTGGCCCCTCTTACTGCAAATGCTGATTGTAACAGAATGAGTGGGGTTCAGTTGCTCATACTGTGCAGAAAAAAAGAAAACTGCTAATAAAAACAACGCAAGCTCACGGTGACACTGAACTGACATCATGATACATGCTGAATAATGCACATCAGTACATATATTATGCAAACAGGGCTTCGCTGAACTTTAAGTGGATACAACTACTGCATAAATTCTCATAAATAAGGTAAAAAGTTGCATATTGCGTAAATAAAATGACAGAAACTTGAAGCTTAAGTTTATATAAAAAGAAGGAAGCTAAAATTATCTGAATATATGTATTATAGCTCCTGATTTAACTGGTTAAAAAAAGTTTATTGTGAGTCGAAAATAAACAAAAAGCAACTTGACTGCAGCATTTGGAAAAATATCTTTTGTTGTTAAAGGTAGAGTCAGTAACTTTGCATTGTTTATTATGGCTGATAAACACAACAGTTAAATTAGGTCCCTCCTTCCAGTTCAACACCACCACAAGTATCATAGCGTGTACTTATACGTATCTACACTAATATGTAGGAATATTATATTTATTTTATGGAAAAGATGATAATTTAGCAAGCTAACACAAGCTAACCGCCAGCGTTTGACACCTATCTGTCCACCAGAAAGCATTCCTACTCAGCGTCGCTCTTGATCACTATTCTCTCCGTCAGAGCTCAAAAATGGGTGAAAGGCAGATTCACTCTCGTTCTGGAATGAGCCTTTTTGCCTCACTAGGGTATATTTCCTTTTCTTCGCCGCCCACATGCACTATTTTCTTCAGTCTGAACGGCATCCACTGCTATTGTTGCCTGGGGGAAACGCATCCACTCACCGCCCAGCAACGTCCCAACTAAACCAAAACATTAAAATACAAGCAGAGGGCACGAGCTCTGCAGACACAGTCACTGCCACACACGTCTCCTGTACCGCAAGTGATAATTGAGCAGGATCAATTTTGTATAAATCTATATGTTGTTTTTTAAGAAACTGCTAGACTGTATTTAAACCTATGCTTAAATGGCAAATGAGGCCAAAAAAGTTGAGAGCAAGCAAACACTCATACAAATTAAGTCTTCAGGCATTTTTTCCAAATAGTTTTTCAGTTTCCAGATGAATATTACAGGACAGAATAGGTCATAATGATGGTACCTAAATCAGTTCAGTTTTAATTAAAGCTGAATAAATTCTCTGGAACAAGAGAACAT
>JAQFJB010000020.1:12007329-12025915 GCA_029874875.1 Naso minor
GTACAGGAGATCTGACGAGCTGCCTGAAAATGAATCTGTAATCAGGAAGCCTCGGGTATGAATCACAGATGTGATGCCGGCAGGTCAAAATGTGGATAAAATAGGGCAGCACAACTGACTGAACGGAGAAAATGTATAGATGGGCAATTGTTATTTATTTAAAATGTCACATCAAAATTTAGCACAGAAAAAAAATTGCTGACAAGAAGTGTCAGCATGATTTAATGATGATTTAATCAAATGAAACTGCAACAACAGTTACTTAACAGTCAATTACAACTGTGACCATTCATGCTCAAGACTCTACACAGCCTTGGAGCTGCAGCTGTTACACAAGAGTCATGTTTTTGTAAACATAGCAATGCAGTACAGACTGCGTGAAGTTCCTGTAAACAACTTAGTGAGGACAATGACTAATTGAATTATTAAAATCGCGGATTTCTTTTTCCACTACTTTTTTTTGCAGGCAAGCGCTCATTGTGTCCGACAAGTGATGCGTCTTGAATAAATGTTTTGGACTAAATAATACTGTGTAAGAACTTAAATGTATTTCCCAAGTTATATAGTGAATTTTCTCTGCAGAAAGCAGAGAGTGTCTTGTGCAAGGACACTTTAGCAGGGTTTATGCTTGCTTCCAAAATATGAGATTTAGTTGTGCAAACATTTTTCTATTGTAGCTCAACTATTTGCTTTAACTGGCTATGGTAAAAAGTCTATATTTTTAGCTCAAGAATGTGAAGAGAGGACAATGGCTAACAACAAACAAACAAGGCTTAATGCCTTGCTATAATATTTAAGGTTGACTGGAATTTAAACCACTGACCACATCAGTTTATAATGCCAACTACCTCTGTGTCTTCTCTGACCTATTCTAGTGATGAACAGTCAAAAAAACAGCATAAAGAAAGAATATTTAGAGTCAAAACCCACAGATGACATGAGACATCAAGAAAAATGTTTAAACACTTCATGGGGGAAGGACATGGTGATAGGTCAAGCTTGAGACAAAGCGCTCAGAATGAATGCCTCCCAACCATGAAATGTCGTTGCTGTCAATCAGCGGGTGAACAAGATTTAAGCTGGCACCAGCCATGTCACAAGGTGGCTTCTGTCCATGTGGAGTTTTTATTGTGCTGCTTCAAACAGATACAAATAGTGACCACTGTGACAGACTATATGGTTCAAATAGCAATCGCTCAAATTGTTTTGGTCTCTACATGCCAAACTCAATATATGAGATTGCGATGAAGGAGTCGTATCAGTACGATATGTCTTTTTGCATGTAAGAAGTTCACAAATTTTTTCTCTGCAGAGTGACGTCTCAGGGTTTGAGCAGGTGCACTAAGGTTCTGTTGACCAAGTAAACAGCAGCTGAGGATGGAAGGTGAAAATGCAACCTTGTAACTGTAGAAAAACTTCAGTACTAATCAAGCTATGCTGTCGTGCCTTCATCGCTCATTGGCAAATTGGCATTTGCAAATGTATCAGTGAATGTACAGTCTGAAGGTGTATGTTGTCAGCAGGATCTGAAAAAAGGAACAATGGCTTTGAACATTGATTGAAATGGAGGACATGGGACTATATTGACCTGTTTTTTGTTTTTTTTAAACATCTCAGCTTGTAATAAAAGGTCGCATTACGAGCACAAATGGCTACTAAAATAGAAGACACAGTAAAAGATTTTTCACAAAAGGTTGTTTGACAAAGTGTAGTTTGAAGGCCTTTCATGCTACTTTTAAACCAAGAAACATATATAACTTGTTTAATAATAAAAAAAATCATTAAACATTTTTTTAGATCTAATATTGCTATAATAGAGAGAGTGGTGACACTTTGCCACAATGATGTGGTAATAAGCTTACAGTAATGTCACACTGGACAGACTACCACAACAGCACAATAAAATGATTTAAAATACCAACAATTTACAAACTGCATATTTATCAATTTTCACTTTACAATGTTGTTTTATGGTTCCTTTAAACTGCCTCCAAAAGAATTTTTTTTTTTTAAAAGGCACAAATCAGCTTAAGGGAAAAAAAGTAAACATTTAAACAAGAGAAAACAAGGCTATTTAAAATTCATCCTGCTTATTTTTTCACCATAACTAGGAGACTCAGCTCCTCAAGCAATAATTCATGTCCTGAGCCCCCTGCTACTTCCTTGACTTCCACTCTTTACCCATATGTTCTTCTTTTAATTGCTCCTGTGTGCGACAAAGAAAATACACCTGCCAACATTTATTTAAAGCTCTTATTCTCTTACCTACCGCTTACTTATTAGAAGTGTCTAGTTAAATGTTTCAATCTGCTCTGACTCTGACATGGTCCTCAGTATTCTTCGTAGTTGTTTTCAGTGTTTAAGAGCTGGAAATAAAGATCATTCCCCTGTAGCACTCAGTTAAAGTTGCTCAAGTTAACAGCCTTTACTAACTGCTCTGATTCTAAATGCATAACACAGTGGTTAACTCTTAAATATCTAATGAATACAAATATCTATTGAGATTGCAACAGTGTGACCCACAATTTAAAAACATAGAATTTTCTTCCAGCGCATTATAAAAACCCATCTGAGATAAATGACAAACTCTGAGTTGCAGCGCCAGGGAGGCAGAGGCTACATCGGCTTATGCTTGAGTGAGCATGTAGGCCATACGCCATGGATGCACCACACACCCTGAGGTGAGCGAAGCTTTTTTTTTATATATACACGTCAAGCAAGCTTCACTGCATCCTTGTGACACAACCCCTGCCTCAGAGAGGAGTCAGCCCTGTGCTGAATAAAATAGGCCTGATATCAGCACGGAATATGGTAAATTGTTAAGGATAAAGATAAACCGGGGGAGTATATATTATTTCAACAAATGTCAATAATTGTAATCTGTCATTTTTAAATTATTTTAGATGATTTCTGGTTAACTTAATTATGATTTTGTTGTTTTCAGAAACATATGTCATATATCATTCAGTGACATCTTTGTGCTTTAAGGAAATGTTAGTGGATGTGATTTATTTGTCCAAGGGTAAATTAAATGTAATCCATTAGATTATTGTTTTTTAAAATCTATTTTTACTATCCACTATACAAGCACCAACAAGACAAGACCAAAGGAAAATGGGGGTAAGGTGCTGTTGCAGAGTATTTAAAAGAATCAGTAGTTTACTTTCTTCTTAGTATTATTGTTATTATTACTATTATTATTATCATAATTTTCTCAAACAGCTCCTTGTAATCTTTATTTTGTTGGATTACCAAGAAGACAAAAGTTGCAAAGAGCTGTTACAGACTTAGTCAAGACATGATCTAATAAAATTCCAGGGATGTTGACCACCATCAGGCCTATAGCACTCTTGAAGGGGTAGAGCAGCCTGTTCCATAAATAGCAAGCCCATGAAGACCTTGCACCAATTCTCCAGGTTGAAACAGTTGGTTTGCGTTCTCTCCAGATCAATAGTATAATCCGCTTGGTGGATAAAAGGGCCAGTGCAAGAATACTATATATAATTTTTGTATGGACAGTGGCCATTTTTATCCCTAATATGTAATCCATTTAAATAAATTCACACTTAAATTAAAATTCATTTTTACCAAACACACAAAAATATAAAGGGTTTGATCACTGGAACAATCCTCTGTGATTCAGATTACATGGTCTGGACAAAGTTCAGAGGTTATAGGACTGTCCTTCTCTGTGTTTTTACTGTCACTACAACTAACGAAAGAGAAGCCGCTAACGCTAACTGGAACCCCTTCCTTTTTTCATAATTCAGGAAAAACATTGAGTGTGAAGGAGCTGCCAGCAACTCAGGAGGTGTTGAAGTGACATTAACCAAAAGTAGTCCAGTGGGAATCAGTGTTAAGATTGACAATCCAGACTAATTTCCACTTTTTGAGTGGACATTAATTAGGCTGGTTGATAGCTTCTACTTTCTGGAGTCAATACACAGTTGATAAAACAGTGCTGAGTGTCATAATGGGATAGGCCAATTAAAAACTGTTTATATCCAGCGATAAGAGTGCTTAATGATAAAGGGGAAAGTGTCTCTTAAGCATTATATATGACATTTTACAATCAGTAGCACACCACAGACATTTGTGGTTTGTTTTTCTGAAATAAATCAGTGACAGAAATCTTTCAATGTATGAAGATTCCCAAAACACACCGACATGTTCACACTGGTGTTAAAATGTGGGCCAGGCTAACTGTTTCCTGGGCATGCCTAGGCATAAAGCTTTCTAAGAAGAACTGAAAAAAAGTTTAATAGCACCAGTATTCATACTTTTAAAAAAAAATATATATTTTTGTTAGGAATGGAAAAAGTGCAAAAACAACAAGAAAAATGGAAAACAAAAGTTGAAAGAGCACAGATTTAACAAAGAGTAACCATGCATGTTTTAAGACACAAGCTTTAAAAGTCTAAATTGTTAAAGGTGCTATGTGTAACATGTTAGCATGAATTAGTCTACAATTACATATATTTGGCGGTCAAATTAGTACTGTGTACAGGATTAAGGTCTAGTTTGAACTGTGCTATAATATAAAATGGTGTAGGCTACAGCAGCATTTGAATGCTAACTTAAAGATACAAAAAATTTCTCCTACTGGGACTTAAACATGGGCTGCCTTGGTAAAATCCAGGAATCCTTACCAGTAGAATGGAACATATGGAACCAGTGCATTATAAACAATATAGTTTATATTGTAAACTGTCAGCCAAGATTGGGTGAAATGATATAAAAAAGAACAGACCACATTTTTTTTGCCACATTCGGACAGTCATGAGAGTTTCAAGGAACTGCACTGTACAATGTTACATATACCACCTATAGTAGCAGTAATGGTGCATATTACAATAAAATGAATCATTTGATAGACAAAAGACATATTTTATCCAGTTTGTAGTACTAGGACTGTGTCAGGGCAGGTAGAAACACCTTCAACAATGCAGAACCTACAATACTAACAATCAAATTAAGCACACTGAAATGTGGTTTATTCTGTTGCTAGGTGATGTGACCTATCACGTCTTTTGGTAAGAATGGGCAAGCCAATCCTGTTTCCTTGTAAGAAATCTGTGGTGAGATTAGACGTGAAATTTGAATATGAACAAGGCTATCTGGGTTAATTATAACTACTCATCCCGCTGCCTCGTCAGCACTGAGCGACATTCAATGGATTCAGAAAACTGCAGGATGAGAGGAGGAGGAAGGAAGGAACGGGAGAGAGGAAGAAAGGAGTTGGGTGGGAGGAGTCAAGAGATCAATCCCTATAGTTTGGGATTATGTGTGCTCAGATAACATCCTCCACTCCACCCACTGCTCCTTTTCTGGGTGAGTGTTTCAAGGCTGCGGTGAGTGATTCCCAAACACATCTATACACACACACACACACACACACACACACACATACATACACACACACACACACACAAAAGCACCTTCACTCATACCCTGCACCCCCCATCTGTATAATACCTCTGGCCAAGTTTACACCTAGCTCTGTCGCCACGGTCTCCAAATGCGATTAGTGCTTATCTGAAGGAAGACCAAACTACCTTCATCATCGGGTTCATCATCGTCACATCCATATTCATGCTGTTCAAATCCCCTCTGGAGTAAAACTAAAGGGATTCAAGCACCTGAGAACACAGAGCGCTAAGCGGAGGAGGGAGGATTGCAGCTTTCTCTATTGAGGTCACGATGCCGTATAAAGAGAGGCATTTGAGGAGTTTTGTTCCTCAAAGAGATATCTGCAATGGAAAGAAAGTGACAACTCTTTTCATGTAGTGATTGATTCCACCAAATGAGAACCAGTTAGGGTATCTTAGAAATAAAATGAGGTGATGTAAATCCTTGTTTGAACAAAATAATAATTATTTGACTCAAACCATCATCCATGATATATTTAAAAACAGACTTAGAAAAATTAATTGCTCTCTGAAAAAGAATGCCTTGTTTGTGTATTTTCTGTGCATTTCTACTTATACTGATGTGAACAATTTTTCCATGGTTCAGTGGAAACAAAGCTTGGTGGTTTATTCTGCAGGACAGCCCTTTTTCATGAGATCAGTTTAATAACATGAGTGAGGAAGTTGTTTTAAGCCTTCACAAATAGGCTGGGTCTCCTATATCTATTACAATAATTTTGTAGGCTAAACACGCTGCAAGATGGATCACAATAGATTTTTCTTCTACTTGCCAAGTATGGCAGCAGTTGCTAGAAATCAGTAGAAAATTGGAAATTAAGAACAGAGGACCAGTGGTATGAATCCTAAAAGTACGTTTAAAGTGTACCATATGAAAGTCGACTCTCCTTTACTGCTTTGACATCATAATACCACCTTGGCAGCTTGAATAAATAAGACCACAACAACCTGCCTCTACGCTCCACTTGCATTTTGTGCTTTCAAAAAGATATATGTGATTTTTTAAATCTTATTTTTGCTCCAATATTAAAAAACAAGTGAAATATAAAATCAAGTTAGAGAACCAACTCCTACATCCACAGTGCAAATTCTGTTGAGACTAGTAGAGATAGGTTTAGCCTAACTTAGTAGAGAGTTTCATGCTATAAACATACAGCATCTGATATTCCATATACTGGTGTGAATTCACAGATATTATCATGTCATACAGATGTATCATGCAATTTGTTTTAATTTAATTTTTGGTAAGACAGCAAACAGGCATATTTTGACAATACCAAAAGTAGTCATTTCTAAGCAAAGCATTTCTTTAATATGTGGTGGGGTATTTTTAAACTCCAGTTTAAAACAAAAAGGTGAGTGTGTTCAGCAATGTCAAACTACTGTCTTGCTGATGTTCTTGTGTAAAACTGTAATTTCGACCATGATACCTACTTAACATTTAACTTCTGAAACCAGAAGAAAAAAAGAAAAGCCGCAAGTATGTGGTAAAAATGAACCTTCTCTTTCACTCTTTTTCTTCTCTTCCTTTTTCTTGCACTGTGTATTAAATGCTGTCTTGATTCTCCATTTCTCTATCTTTAAGTGTAGCGGCTGTAGCGCTTCTGTGCTACTGTAACGAATGTTTCCCATCATCAGCCACATAGGCCTACCTTCAAAACCACGGTCTCAACGGTTGCTTACCACTTCCACCTCCTTGTTCTCTATGTATGTGTGTGTGTGAGGACTGTATGCAGCACACAGCTGCCAAAAAGGCTGTCAAAACGTTGATAGCATCATCATACAGGAAGCTCATGAGCTAGACACTAGCTGGCGCTGCTAAATGTGGAGAAAAGGAGAGAATATGGGTTAAGTGTTTATCTGTCTCTTTGTGGAAAAAAAAAACAGATGTTCAGAGAGCATGGGAACTCTTCAAACTTCGAAACTGTGGCTTCTTTGTGGAGGTCAGGATATGAATGCGTCCTTATCCAAAGTCTGTTACCACTACTAATTAGTTACTACTAATTAGCTTAGATCGATGCAATGTTCATGTAACCAAATGTTCACACATAGGCATAGGGTAAGGGGTTAGCTCTCACAGAGAAGATGAGGTGAGAGCCATAGTGCAGGCTACAAAATGTCCTCAACTTGCGTAAAATAGCTTCTACCATGCATCTATGGGTCCATTTTTTGTTTAGTGGTATGTGTGTGATGTGTTAAGATTATCCAATGACAAAAACTTGTGCCCAGAGTACTGAGGATCAAGTTTGATTACTTCATTTAATTTTTTTACCATCCATTTAAACAGTAAAATTGAAATGGTAAGAATTGTAAGAACATATTTAGTTGAATCTCCCTTTGAACATTTCTTATTGCAATTCCTCTTCTAACCCTTTGCTATCACCATCTATTTATTTTTTATAACTTTATTATTATTATTTGATATTATTATTGCTAGCCTATTATTGATAATATAACAGCCTTGGTCACATTAAAAGTGGAGTCAGTAGGATTTGTTGGTTGCAGCTTGTAAACACATCATTAAAACTACACCCATCCGCCCAGGCTCAACGTACCAGAAGTATTGTAACAAATTCCTGGGATACACAGGATGCATGAGCAACGCATGTGCATGGCCTTACTGACATGCTGCATCTCGCGTGCGTGTGTCTGTTCACACATAATGCGTCTCTGCAGCCTGCAGCTCCAATGTGGCACCGCAGCCCTACTGTGTTTTTACACAATTTTCCCTTTGATAAATACATAATCATATTTGAAACTCTCAAACATACTGATGCACTGCTCACGCAGCATGTGCGAACCAAGGGTTAGCGTGGACTGTGTGTATTACTATATCACTTAGCTTACGCTACAAAGCAAACTATGTAGGTATATTACATTTGTTTTAGTGAAGAAGTCAATAATTTAGCAGGCTAGCACAAGCTAACAGCCGGTGTTTGGCACCTACCTGTGTAACATAAAGCAGGTCAACTCTGCGTCGCTCTTCCAAGCCTTTCAAAAAGTGGTAAGAGCCAAACTAAGATTCACTCTAATTCTGGAGCAAGCTTTAACTGATTGCTGTTTCACCTCACTACAGCTATATTTCCTTTTCTTCGCCACTATGTCCGCTTCTTTAACTTTCTCTAGAATTCAGTTGCTGTGCTGTCAGCCTCACCTGCGTGCTGTAATTGGCTGGGAGAAACCCACCAACTCCCCACCCAGGAATGTCCCAAGCAGCTCCCAAGACAAGCAAAACATCAAAATACAGGCAGAGGGCAGTGTGTCTTCATACACAATCACCACCACACATACAGAGGCCCAGAAGTGATGATTGAGCAGCATTACTTTTGTATTAGTCTTTATTTTATTTTTTAGGAAAATCCTCCTGACTTCACCTTCAACAATGGATGAGGAGAGGTAAATTGTAGAGATTGAGAAATATCTCGAGCTGTATGACTACGAACCAGCCCAGTGGTCTTACTGAGTAGAGTGTCCGTCCCGAGCCTGAGAGGTCGGGGTTTGGTCCCCTGATGAGTTATATCAAAGACATATTGTTAAATGTATATACCTATATAACCATGGTGTTTCATTTTGTCTTACCTCATTATGTGTGTGGTCTTTCTGTTGACGTGCTGCAGTGCAATGCTTCCTATTGCTACTAGGGGCGGGATTGACACACATCTGTGGCGCCAATGTGTTTTAGCCTTAATAATTCATAGTAATTTTTCAGGCTATATTAGCTCTTTAAAAACAAAGCAAGAAGAACCTGCAGTTTTCAGGTGTGTGAATCAACAGTACACACAAATTTACAATGTTTCCTTGTATATGAGGCCATTCTTGAAAACATATCTGCGTCTGGAACAGAACACATCAATGATGTAACTGGCAGTCATCAGGTGGTTTTGGTATTTCATCATCAGATCCACGTGTCCCTCCAGTCCATAGCTTGCTCCCAGCTCACTCTTGCTCACTCTTACCAGCTGCTCTGAATGATTTTTCTTTCTCTACTTCAGTCCTCATCTCCTCCTCAATCAGTCACCACTTTCTCTTAACCACTGCTGTCCTCAAACTGAGCTGTTGGGAATATTTCCAAGGCTGCTCTCCGATCTGTCACCACTCTCACCATATCTTTAAGGTGCATCCAGGACTCCTCTACCTGCACAGCATCCTTGGCTCTCTACTTCCTTCCTGTTTTCACTACTCCTCCTGCCTGAGCCAACTTTGGGTACACGTATCCCTGTACATTAGCACCTTTCTTGTCCATGTCATCTTGCACTCTTCTCTCAAAGATTTCAAGGGCAACTGGAGCTTTTTGCTTTTTCCACAGAGGGCAATGGTACTGAGGCTTCTGGGCAAAGCCAGCCATCTCCTTAGACAGTCACTGATCTTCCTCTACTGGGTTTCAACGCTGGAGATGGGGCTGCCTTCAAAGACCTCACCCAGGCTTTTGGTTATGGTTGGGATGGATGACCCATCCATGCTAAAGTGGAACCTGTTCATGACTCTTTGTACAAGTGATCTTGACGTAGTCTTCTTGAAGCCCACCTGACACCATCAGATGACCACATTGTCAGCCCTCGCAGGATCCATCTGCATCCTGACACTGCCAATGTGGTGTCTGACAGGTCATCCAAAATAGACCTGAAAATAGGCTGAGGTGTCCCTGAATGGATTCTCGGGCCTCTGCACTCTCACTCCACAAACTTGACACTCAAGTTCCTCATCAGAGTGAAAAGGGTCACAGAGATTGTGCAACCTCTCATTTTTCAAACCTCCAGCATGTGCCACACTTGTTCTTTGATTTGCTTGGAATCTTCTTCCTTTGGGTTCCTGACCCCTTCAGCAAATTTGCACTGTTGTGCCACCTTTCCTCTCCTCCAGATGACTCCCAGAGTCTTGTGTTGAACTCCACTAGGTTCAGCAGCTGAGCTCGATCATGCTTTCTTTACAACTTCTTTGATTTCTTTGAGGAGTGGCTCCCTCATGTTAAAGTCCTTGATTGGAAATGGTGGGTCTACAAGGATGTTACGCTGGCCCAGCTCCTCCTGTCTGTTGGGGTCACTGCTGGTGATGTTTTGCGTATGTAGGGCAATTAAAAACATACGCTGCATCTAACTGTTACATGCCAAGATACTGTTCCACAGTATTTACATTATGTAAATATATGCAAATTTGTGTATAGCCTACTATATCCATTTTTTTAGCTGCTTCTTTCTTGGCTCCATTATGAAAATTTCCCTTCCAAACCAAAGTCATCCTAACCTCTGTCAAGTTTTAATAATTATTCCCAAGGCAGTAGATGCATATCTGTCCACAATCTAGTTTACCAATCGGCTTATCTAATATGCCGCAAGTGAACTTTGTTCACACCCTGCATGTGCTGTCCCTGTCCCCACCACCATACCCCTCCTCCCTTTTTCTCTTGCACCACTCCTTTTATCACTCCACATCCACAGGGGAGATGTAAAGCTTTTGGAGTAAATCAAGGCTTTCTTTTTAATAAATGCCTGTGCAATTAACTTAGCTCCTTCTCCCACTGATTTACGGCGGCCATGTTGGAGACTGGAGTCAGCCAGGCCCTTTGGGTTTCAGAAGAGAGGGCTAGTTGGCTAACTTCCCTCTTTTTCTCTCTTTTCCCCTCACTCTCTTTCTCTGTTTCAGTCTCTTTGACCCACACTCACACACACCCACATACACACTTCCAACCACAAACAGTGTGTGCACATGGAGGCTCATTCACATCTGCTTCTCTGAAAAGAAAATTATGAGTGAAAGGGAAGAAAAGAAAAGGCAGTGAGTGAAACGATGAGGCAGAATGGCAGAATGATTTGAAGTGGCGCTGCAAATTCATGTGACATCGGCCTTCTTATAAAGGAAAATATTCAAAGTCATAAAACATATTTACTATAAAGCCTCAGGCTTTATATTTATATCTAAAAAGCAAATTCACTCTCAACAACACATTATACATACAGAAAAAATAATCTACACCAGATTGACATTATTTAAAGGTAGAGTCAGTAGCATTCGTTGGTTGCTGTTTGTAAACACAACCTTCAAACTGGGCTCCTCCTCCCGGCTCAACGCACCAGAAGCATCGTAACTTAGCGTGTACTACGTGTACTGCTTTACCGCTTACCTAACGTTGCACAGCAAGCTAGATAGCAATATAATATTTTTTAATGGCGAAGTTGATAATTTAGCAAGCTAACAAGCTAACTGCCAGTGTTTTGCACCTACCTGTCCATCACAAAGTAGCCCAACTCTGCATCACTCTTCCCAGCCTCTCTCTCAGTGCTCCAAAATGGCTGAAAGCCAAACCGAGACTCACTCTTGTTCTGGAACAAGTTTTATCCGCTTGCTCACTAGGGCTATACTTTCTTTTCTTTGCACTATGTTCACATTTGTAACTTTTCACTGGTCTGGACAGCATCCCATAGCTGTGCTCCGCGGTGCTCTCATGCTATCGTTACTTAAAAATTGATTGTGCATCTACATTGTTCTTTATGGTAACTCGTCCCAAGCAGGTCCTGAGTCATCCAAAACATCAAAGTACAGGCAGAGGGCGGTGTGTTTCCACATGCAGTCACAACCACACATATACAGAGGCCCAGAAGTGATGATTGAGCAGCATTACTTTTGTATATGTCTGTATTTTATTTTTTAGTAAAATCCTACTGACTCCACCTTTAAGGTTTTGCCTTTGTTGAACTCACACAATGCAATATGTCAATACACACACGTTTGCATGTCCAGAAAAGCAGCACATGGCTTTTATTCGTGTTTTTTATTAAGGGAAAAATTTCTCAGCAAAGAAAAAACAAGTGCAGCATGCATTTTTTGTTTTTTAGGTGGAGTATTCAAAGCGATTTGCACCTGTCTGTGCCTTTTGGAATTTCAGCTTGATGTAAGTTTGACCAACAATACCAGTCACATAAATAGCTCTGATAAATGTTTTTGTTACTGCCATAAAAATTGAGGCTGTTGGGTAAATGATCAAATTGAATACTGGTCATTTTTTAATACATATTTCACCTGTTGATGCAGTATATCTTAATCACAAGGACAACAGTCAAATTTTAAAAATGTACATACAGTGTCTCATTCCAAAATTAAATATCCTCACACAGATAGAAATGAAACCCTTGTATAAATATATATATAAAGTTCTTCATGTTTAATTCTTAGTATCTCTTGTCTCCGAAACTAGTTGAATGCGTGTGTCTGTGCTTGTGTATTGTACTTACAGGCATATTCATACCAGTGGCTGGTCCAGTGATGGTTGCAGGGTGACCTTTGCTGGCCCTGGGGCCACTTCCTGTCTGTGTAACCACACTACCAACTTTGCAGTGTTGATGAATTATCTGGAGGCAAAGGTAACTCCAGATGTGTTGTGATGCAGTAGAAGAAATGGCATGCAATAATTTTGAAGTTTCAAGATGGACTGTACATAATAGTTCTAAACATTGTTTATAAAACACTGAATTAAAATCTTAAATCAGTACTCGATTGCATATGGTTATCTCATGGTAACATGGCATGGCATTAATCCTGCCAGCCAGTCATTAAAAGCTAGTGTAGAAATACAAATGTAGCAGTGCTTTGAGCATTGTGTGGGTTGAATGGATGCAGTGCAGGCACAGATGTTGGTGACTGCACCCGCGACAGTGTCGGGGGTAGACGGGAGCTGTTGATGGAATAAACACCTGAAGTCACACCAATATGTCATGATTTGGTTCCATTTACTAGATCAGAATTTATTTTTTTAACGGTCGGAATTTAAAGGGGAGAAATATCTCCACTTCAGCTTTCAAATGGTACAGCGATCAAACTTGTGCAAGTAGCACAAAATGGAAATTCTCTTTTTGGTTGGAGGGCTTTGCTGATGATGATGTCATAAATTATGAAGACATACATTTGAAGCTTTGTGTGAAGACCTTGATAAAAGCTTGAAATGTTAAGAAAAAGACATTCAATACAAACCTAGAAAAAAGACTCTACCTCACATTTAAACTGTGGTTAAGGTTATGAGTAATGTAGTTCAATGTTAGAAGTGACGTAATATTGATCATACTTGATGTTTTTTTCATTCTTGTGACACATAAAGAGTGTAAGTTTAAATCTAAATGTAAATACTGCTGATGGAAAATCAAAATTGAGGATGTGATGTTTAATCTCTAAAATTGCAAATGTTATTTTTTTGTACACCAAATCAACCAGCAAGTCACACACACAGTGTGAATGTCTTTTTGAAGAATGCATTGGTAGAACTGTTCTCTCTATTTATCCAAAGTCCATAAAAAAGAAACCATAGACTTTGATTGTATTAAATTGTTCTTTTTTGGCATTTAGTTACATAAAGTCAGACATGAGTCAAGAATTCAGTGTCTTTGAGAAAGCATCAGATGGTTTAACATGTTACAATTTGACAATATTCTTCTCTTTGTCTCTCCCTGCCTGACAAAAATACCTCTCCTTCTGTCCCAGTGGAGTCCTGAGGAAGAGCTTATTTTGATCAAACTGACGTTCATCGGCTCTGGAGCGTCTCTGTGTGCGCTGGTGGTGACCTTAATGCTGTTCACTGTGCTGGAGTGAGTATCTGGTTTTCATGTCCTTCTTGCTTTCATGTCCCGATGCCAACATAACATACGATGCACTTTACCAATTTATGGTGTTTTTATGGTATATATGCCACTGTCAGGTCTCCCGTATATCCCGTACACTAAAATGAGAGTGGTATTGTATTGCCACTGTATTGCTTGTGCTTGGTTCCTGAGGCTGCTATGAGTATTGACTAGAGCTAATCCAGTAATTACTGTGGTCTAAATGTGAATCCGCTCCAAAGGTTTATGGCGGCATCCTGCAGCCGTTAATTAACATTATGGTCACTAAGGGATCACAGTCAGCTGGAGAGAAGCTGCCCTGACAATTTATGACTGTCCTGAAATCAGAGGGTGCAGCCATGCTGGTGTGTGATGTACATGCAGTTGTCTTTCCCCTGTTCCCACCCCTAACACACAAACACACACACACACACACACACACACACAATAGAGTTGCCTGCATAATCAGAGCATGAAGTTATGGTGCTCACAAGCAGTGACGCAGATATGAAATTAGCCTAAATAGGCTGAAGCCATCAGGAGATAATTAGATGCTGTTAGTTAATTTACCTTTTTAAACCATACTTAGCTGTCTAATTCATTTATGTTACTTACAAGAAAATCGGAAATTACACGATTGTCATGTAAAGGACAGAGCATGTGTTAAACTGTGCAGAGAGATATCAGCCCGCCAATAAAAACTACCAGAAAACAACTTGAAGCAGCAGTGGCAAAATCAAGTTAAAGTGTGACACGGTAAGGTCTCTTGAATGCATTTCACTTTTAAACCAAAAATAGAAGGAAAGGAATAAATGAAAAACACAGACCAGGAATGATGCAGCAACACAGTCAACGTGGTGGTAAGAGTAGAGCAAATAGAATCCATCAACCGAATTCAAGGCTAATCAGTCAAGTCAATTAATAGTCTTGAATATCACAGATTTTTAGTCACCCTCGAGATAAAAATAGTTGTTGATCATTACATCCCTCAGTCCAGCATCGTAGTACCCAATCAAATATGTTGACAACTACTGGATGGATTGTTGTGAAGTCTGAAACAAATAGTTGTGTTCACCAGATGATATATATATTTTTTGTCATCCCCTCACTTTTGTAGTGAGCTAGTAGCCACCAGCACTGAAAAACCAAAGCTTTTTTATTCAGCTTATGACAGGTTTCTTCTGAAACAGAATTATTGTCAGCCAGAGTAATCATATGTATGTTAACATGCTGACCTTCTGAATGTTAACATAGTAACCTAACACATTTAGCTCAAGGCTGAGCATAGAATGAATAAAACTCAGATAAATTGAGTGTAAAATTTCCTTAATGTCTGGTTAGAAAATGATTGCCCTTTTTATATTAAAAAAAAGGTTTCTCCTTAAGTAAATTTTTTTTCTTTTCAGCCTCAGCTGGCTGCTTGCATAGACTTAAGTTCTTAAAATGATCTAGTCTGCTTTGTAATGTGCAGTTTATTTGCTTATATTTTTCCTATCACTGTGTAGTGACTGTCACTTGTAACATGCACATCTTATTTTAAAACCAGGTCAGTAAAAGAAAAAAGAAAAAAAAAAGACCTTTCCCTGTCTCTGTCCATAGTATTCCTAAATCTGACAGGACGTCCATACATAAGAATCTGTTCATTGCTCTGATCTGCGCCCAGGTGATTCTGCTCTGCAGCGGCTCAGCCATTCACAACAAGGTATACACACAAACACACACACACACACGCACAAAACATCTGATTTTATTAACCAGTGTGTGGGATTTAATGTTGTTAGTGCAGACAGGTGAGAAATGAAAATGAACGAAGGACAGGATGACAGAACTCATTGACGGACACATTATGTTGGAAGCTGTCAAACTTTGCATCAGTGAGACGATAAAAATTGGATCAACGCAACAAAGGAGGCCTTTCTTTTAAAGAGCAAAGTCATTTTCTTAAACAATCAAAAAGATTTTAGAGTGGAATTTGGTGTTTAAAAACAACAATTATTAGCAAGTGTTTCTCAGTAAAATAAACTCAAGTAATATCAATTTAAATTTCAAAAATGGTTTTCATTATTATAACCTTTTTTTCCTAGATAATGAAATCTGCAGAGGCTGTTAACCCACAGCACTGTGTTTTATTAGCTACCTTAATGAGACTTGAAATCCAAATCCACAACGAGGTTTCAAGTAAAACAAATGGTTTGGTGTTGAATGTTACATAAGTGGCCACTAATGTCGTATCCATCAGCTTGAACACATGGTTCAGTCTGTCAGTAGTCATCCAGTGGCCTGTAGTTGGTTTGACCCCTTGTCCTTTGACCCAGGTCATGTCAGGGTGGGCTTTACCCCAGGGGGCAGGTGGCTGCTTGTTGAAATTCATCAAATGGTTACATATGTGTATATATAGGCTGACTGGCCATCAGAAAGGTAATTTTTCAGATTTTAACTGATAGCTTGGGCCAGTCCAGAGCTATTTACAAGACATTAGTGAGGAGGGCTGCTTCAATAGGATACATTGTTGCTGCTTGACACTTAGTTAGTAGTTACAGGGATTTAATATGCAATATAATAGTTATTGCATCATCTTTCCTATAATTAGATCCACTTTTTGTTCTTTTGTTGATACAAGCATTTTTTTTAATATATCCATCAAACGTTGTGAGTTTAAATTAAACACAATGTATTTTAAACATAGTCCTGATTTTATGCACACTGTACGATCTGTTATATAATTGAAAAGATTTTGAGACTGAAACTTTATAAACAGAGTGCTTTGCAGAAAAGCTTGCATCAGCATATCATTTTAATGTTTGGGATTGTAAGTGGTTTCAGTTTACTTTAATCTCTGATATGTGATGGTGTATTTCAGGAGACAATGTGCCACCTAGCTTTTGTTTGTAGGTGCCAAGTGAAATGTTCATAAATACTCTGCTATGAAGTTTAATATTGAAGTGTCAGACAAGTAATTTATGACGTCCTTAGAGTTGAATCCTGCTTGTTTGTGGGGCTCTTATTTATATTTCCAACAGCCTGTAAACAAATGGGCAAGACATTTACATGTGTAGATCCTTGATGCAATTGTAAATTTCTATAGAATACACAGTCTGTCAGTGAAATTTTCCTTTTTATTATCACAACTGTCCATGTGTCCATGTAAATGTGGAAAATTTGCAGATTATGTAAACATCAGTAAATTCAGAGTACTAAGCAATAATCCAATCCGCCCATGATTACATTGAAGGACACTAGTTGCTTGTTTAGTCTGGGACTCGAGTTGAATATATTTCTATATTTAACTTCTACATTCTTCAAATGTAAAATGTAACATAATTGCATGGCTGTGCTGGTGTGTTTGTAGGTGGCCTGTACACTTGTGGCAGCACTGCTCCATCTCTTCTTCATGGCAGCATTTAGCTGGATGCTGGTGGAGGGTCTGCTCCTCTGGAGCAAGGTGGTCGCAGTCAACCTAAGCGAGGATCGACACATGAAGTATTACTATCTCATCGGCTGGGGTACAGCAGCTTAACAATAGCGAAATCTCTCCATTTTCACTTGTGCAGTCAGTGAATGGTCACAGTTTTCTGGTAGGGATATTGTAATCTAGGATTATGATAAAATCATGGATGTAAATGTACAGAGTCAGATGTCCCATTTTATTAAATTTTCTTTTTGATTAACATACATCTAATGTGATTTATTTTTAAACCATAGCTGTGAGAGGCAATAATACTTCTATGAAACTAAAATTGATTTTTGCCTAATGTTTTTCTATCACAGCTGCCTCTTACTGTAGTTTCAAGCCCTTCCTATTCATGATTTTTTCAGTCTCGCTGCTTTTTTCCTCCCTTTTTCTTTTTTCTCCTCCTTTCTTCCCCTCAGGTCTGCCGGTTCTGATAGTCACCATCACACTGGCATCAGCCTCAGGCAGATACTCAGCAGACGGCTACTGTTGGCTCAGTGTCCAGAATGGTGTTATCTGGGGCTTTGCTGGGCCTGTCATCTTCATCATCATGGTCAGAAAATGAAATCCTAAATATGTCATGTACTCTGCTGAAATGGCTGAAATTGTTAAGTTTGCAAAAAAAAAAAAGGAAGACATATGTAGCAATTTTGTGATACATTTTTGAACAGCAGTAGGTCAGTACAAGTGTATCAATTTCCTTTAATCTTTTTTTTATACTGTACCATCTTCTTTCAACTGATACTGTGTGTCAACATGAATATCTAACGTCCTCATGGTTTTTCTCTCTGTTTTGATTTGTACTTCTCCCTCTGTCAGTGCGCATTTTCTATGCTTATCTCTATGTTCAATTACCTTTTCCTCTTCTTTTTTTTCTGTATCTTACCAATTTTTTCAGGTGAATATCATGGTACTTATCAGGGTGGTGGTCATCACCATTTCCACATCCAAGAGAAGGTCCATCATGTTGGCCATGGGCATCAGTCCTGTGGAACAAGCCTATGAGCAAATGAGGTAAAAACCACAAGGAGGCGCCATTTATCCTCTTTTTTAAGATATGTCTCTCAGGCCACAGGCCTAGGAGCAGATGAGCTGAAGCCACTGCACGTCAAATAAAAGGCATCTGA
>JAQFJB010000020.1:12199989-12217332 GCA_029874875.1 Naso minor
ATACCATGTTTTGGGTAAAATACTGTACACAAAAAATATCTCTCTCTGCATTTTATATATAGGATGCACCCCACTTTTTAGATGGAAAAAAAAACATATTAAAAGTGTGTCTAATCAACCGAATATCACAATATAGTTTATTTAAGTGATTAAGTCAATTGAATCAGTGTAGGTGAATTGTTACACCTACAGACTGAGATTGCAGTTTTGTAACGTGATGTTTAAAGGCAGAAACAAGACAAAATAAAAAGAAAAATATGCAGCATCTGCAAATTAGATCACACGAATGGCCATTATGATGTGATTTGCAAACCCTCCATTTCATTTCTTTTCCAATATTCACTGTCAAGCCGCAAAAGCAGAATTGCCTCCAAGTGAATATTGGCTATTATGCAGCCTTCATCAGAGGAAAAACATTATGTATCCTTGGCTTATCTCATGGACTCAAAATGACCACAGGCAGGTTAGTTAGAGCTGCACCCTTCCCTCTGATTCCATTAAAATATCTCATCTTTTACAAAGATTCAGTCCAGTTTGATATTTCAGTGCCAGCACCAGACAAGTAATTGCTTTTACCTATTATGACAGAAACCCACAGGTCAAGTTGAGTGTCCAATAAAACTACTATTCAGATTTTTATAGACTATATCTGTGCAGGTCATTTGTTTTAATGTGCATGTGCTCTGTTTTTATGGTTTGGTGGCATTTTGAAGCATATAGAACTTTTGTTATGTTGTGTCATACTGCTTCATACAGCAGATGTGTGTACTTTTCCCCCCTGAGGTTTTGCCAGTTTAGCAGCACTCAGCTCCACCTCTCTGTACAAAATTCTGTAATGGAGAAAGTGGTGATGTGGATCTTTATTTCCCCCAAAATTTGATTTGTGTACATGACTGTTTGTGTAACTTTTCAGTGGTTTGACATGTAAACATGAGGACAAGCCTGAAAATGAAACAATAAGCAGACTGCACATGGTGTTGGTTGGTTTAAAACAACTCATTCCTCATTTGAAATGACTGGAGCACTCCAGCCTACAGTGCTTCAGGTGCTGCAGAAGTCAGAGCACTTTCCAAAGTTTATTTTGATAGGATTAAGTTGACTCTGAATGCAGACCTCTATCTGACGAGGCCACCAGGGAAAATGAGAAGCAGAAGTTGCTGAACTGCTACAAATTCTCATGGTTCCTGCTGCTAACTGCAGACTTAGCTTAATGAAGTTTTGTTTTCTTACATTTTCAGTTTTTCTTATTCAGACTCGATGCAAAAGAATTGTAGTATCTGTTGAATTTTCAGTAAGGACTGAGTTAAATGGAATGCTTGTTTGCTTTGCTGTGCATTTTTTTGATAGGAAACCAAAGAAAGATTTTTTCTTTTTAGTGATGAACAAAATGTGGTGCCACTGTCTGACAAATGTAAACAATGCTGGTCAAAAGAAGGTTATCTCAAGAGGCCAAAAAATCAAGTACAACAAGGTGGGGTCTGGTGAGGAAAAGGGCTTTTCTTTTGGGTGGGAGTTATCACAGGGGCCCATATTTTTCCACCTCCTAAACTTTGTTGAGGTTCCCGGTGTGCAAGGATTTGGTGGAGCTCTTCCTGTCCTGTGTCTTTCAGGAGGGTAAATCCACATGATTGCCGTGACTCAGGCGTTGCTCAGCAAGCTGCGTTCAAGGGCCTCCAACTCCGAAGTACTCCCATCGAGTGAAATGCCCAAAAATATCAGACGGCCTTGGTGACTTGGCGAGCTGAACTCTAAATTAGGGGCAGAGACCATTCTCAACATAGCCATCTGCTTCCAAGACAATAAATATAAATATGAAGCAAACTAAAATCACATTTAACTTAAAATATATGACCTTAACAGATAAGAGTCAGCAATGTTTTGGTTTTTCAAAACAGCTGTTTCCTCTGAAACATTACAATCAATCCTTGAACTGAGTGCGATAAAAGTATGATTAAATATATGAGTTACGGCGCGGGAAGCAGCTCGTGTCGACATTTCCCACTCACGCTGTACTGTTTTGTTGAACAGGAACACAGCTCATGTCCTTTGTTTCTGGAATCAAGTCCTCACCACTCCCAGTGACAAAGCACCCACTTATCTTTGGGTCAAATGTTTACCTCGTCATTTTTCCTGAGGATTTGTGAGGAAACCCTCCTATGTAAGTACCTCGGTCAATTTCCCCATATCCTGTCACAGTATGATAAACCGTAAAGCCAGCAAAATGTTTCCTATCTTTCATTACTTCCTTAAACGCTTTAATACCCAGCAAATATTAATAAGAGCTGAATTATTTAATTATTCAGAGTGACTTGTTGCAGGCACCACAGCTTGGCTCAGAAGCAGCAGTGCTAAAAAGCATAACCCACTTCATTTATTTCCAGTGTTTACATTTAATCATTTGCATGTCTCACTTGTTACATTTGCTCCTGGGAATTTTTTCTTTACTGACTGTAAAATGGTTTTCAATTAAGGCCACTGCTACAGCATGTAACCAATTGTTCCAGATGTCAATATCATCTTACATACTAGTGGAGTTTGGACATTATTCTATTTTATTTTGCCATAATTGTGACAAAAAGACAAATGCTTTATGACCTAGAATTAGATTTGTTATCCTAAGGTTTTCTAATGTTATGTTATTTCACAATTGTACTATTTTTTTTGCAATTTTTATAAGCTGTCAAAAAAATGCCCTTGAATTATCCTGGGGGGGGAGATTTATTTAAGCCGTATTAACAGCACAGCACACACAAGCACCCTCTATGCTACCCAATATCACTTCCACTACTGTGTGAGTGTGTGTGTGTGTGTGGAGGTTGAAAACGAGTATAACTGGAGTTGAGCACAGTGCTAGGAAGCCCGTTAGCACAGAGCCCACAGTGTACCAGGCTCCATTGGGAGCAACACAGCTGCACAAAAACAGGTATATGGAAAACTTTGCTGATACAAAACAGAAACGTCTCAACTGAACAACAGGGAGGGGGTGATGGGTGGGTGGGAGTCGCCATCCCTGATTGGGGACCACCTTGAAATGGACCTAAAGAATCCAGCAGGAACAAAAGTTGAGCCTGTATGCTACAGGAGTGAAGGACTTTTACAGCATGCTAGAAAAACAAAGGATCCGTCCTGACTCAGCAGTTTTGATGAGACATGAGAAATGGTGATGGACAGATCTTTTAGTTTACTTTGCCTAAAGGGCGTGCAGATTGTCGCCTTGTAAATCAGCTTGTATTGACTTTTACTTGGTGATATCTGTGAAAAGGAAGATGGATATGCTTTGATGGTGTTAATAGTTTCCTGAAAGCAAATGGCATGCACATTCATCATTTAGGCTTCACCTTTCAGAAGTGTGGCAATTGTTAGCAATTAGGGCTACCTGGTTACAGACCCGTATCAGTGACTCCATTATGTTTATCAAGGAACAAGCCAGGCCGCAGTTTTAAATTGGACCCTTAGTTACAGAGAAGTGAGTTAAGACTCTCTGCATGAGTGCTGTTGCATGATATAGTTTTTGGTATCTGTCCATGTTTGTGAGGGCAACAAACACAAACAAGTCTTTGTATGCAAATGCCGAAACTGAATTGTGTACACCTGCTCTCTGCTTTTTTTTTTTGGATTCTATGGTCACCTTTACACTATGTGGTTCAAATGATCCAATTTCGATTTCCTCTTCTCATGTGACACAGATCGGATATGCGTGTGTAGGCAGGAAAAAGCACATGGACTCAGATATTCTCAGATTCGTTCCAGGCCTCATTCATAAGGGAAAATAAATCTGACACAAATTGGATATCTACCAGTGAATCACGAAAAATGTGACGGTTCTGCATTTTGCGCTTGCAAGGACTCTCCGTGCTCTATGCTGAAAACTTAGACAAAACGGTGAGAGTGCAATGAAGGAAAACAATCGCAAAGATATACTGGGAGTTATGAATCTTTTAACCTTTTAAGACAAAGAGACGGTACAGGAAAAATTACAGAATTTGTACAGAGAGAAATCAGGTTAGGAGGAAATTTAGTCATAGTGGAAGAGCGCAGTTTTAAGCACTTGTAGAAGCAGTCTAGTCACTGTGGCTGACTGTTTTTTAATTTCCTGTTTAGCATTTGCTCATTTCCATCCTTTTCTGGGTTGGAAACCACACACTCATTTATGCTTGCAGGTTGTTTTAAATGTTAACAATGTATGTAGATACTGGATATGGGTCATTAAAAAGTAAGATAGTTGGTGAAAAAAAATTAGATATGGGCGTTGTGGCCTAACCTCTAATACATTCTAAATATATGTTTTCAGCAGTGATGTTTTTCCTTTTGAACAAACAAAAATACACAAAATAAAAGACCTTCTGTCCACAGACCTACTGCCTCAGCTGTACAGAGTCGACATTGGCATAAGCATAAAATTTGAGGAAAAGACATCACAGCACAAGCCACACTGTTTGATTGACAAGTGAACCCTGGGAAGTACAGTGAAGGAACACCACAGTGAAGAACACTTCACACCAAAAATGTTGCCAGAATGACAAAATACGAATCTTGTGGATTACCACTTGAACTTTTAACCAGATGAGCACAAACAGACACAAAAACCAAATGAAATGCATTTCTTTCAACATGTTATATCACTGCACTGCCATAACCATATGCTCATGAAACCAGAGTGCAGCTACACGTTTTGTGATTACACACATATGGTAGCATTTAAGCTAATGCCAGTCGGGCTAGTTTTTTGTGGCTAGACGTTGTGGTAGTTACAGCAGTTGCACTGAAGTCATAGTGCCAAGTATGGTTAGTGTCACAGCCGATGATTTGAACCTGACACAGCCATGTCTTCACAGACTGAGTGTTGAAGCCATCTGGTCGTATGGTTATGTGCCGGATGACGGCGAAGTCGGATTAGTGTAATATCATTGTCTGAGTAACAGTTTCCAAAAATGTTAAGTGCAGTTTGATCAGCTTTTTCCTGCTGTCCGTACTGTCTAAAGGTTGTGGTTCACCAAGGAGCGCGGGACCAGAGAGTCTGATTTCTCAGTGACAGGCACTGATTCAACTGAGGTGATGCAGGCTGACAACTTCATCCGAGAGTGTGGTGACTGAATACGTGCTGCTTTGCAGAGGCGAACAACCATTTCCCATCCCAAAATAGCCATTTTGTTGAGTAAGAATAGTTCCTCAGCTTCGATCCATTTTAGGAGGGGGTAGCAAAGGGATGATCAGCAAAACAGCAAAATTTGGGTTTTACACAACTCCACCAATGTAGCAGATTACAATGAACAAGAAATGAAAAGGGCAAGTATGTAATGCCAGTCAAATCTCCACAGAAGTTTGTAGAACCACCACGAAAAGCAAAACTCTTTCAAAACTTATGGATTTAGCAACATTCATAGACCAGTGATTTCCAACCTGGGGGCAGGATGCTTGATCTTGAATGATTGACAAGGTATAGTAGGAAACAGAAGTGGGACAAAATCATTGTTTTGTGAGTCACAAGTCTTAATATGCAAGTCTCGATTCAAGTCCCAAATAATGACTGGCAAGTCTCAAGTTAAGTCCAAAGTCCTAAACTTTGAATTTCAAGTCCTAACAAGTCATTGGCACTCTTCTAATCTATTAAATTTACACAAACAGTGAATTCTTTAAAAAAAAAAAAAATTCTTAAACTAATGATAAGACAAAAAGGCAGTGTAAACCACTTCTTCATGGTTCGTTTTTTAACTTTATTGGATGCTGTCGGATGCTTCAAACAAAGTGGATTTTTCGGGAATAAATAGCATTCACATTAGTTGAGTCAGTAAATGAAGGGAAATGTATTGATCCATGTTTTTTCATCACTTTTAAAACAACATACATAAAAATCTCAAGTTTTTTTTAAGTCACATGGCTAAAGTCCCAGTGAAGTCACAAGTCACTGGTGTCCAGGTCAAGTGGTAAGTTTTTTTATGATATTGTCAAGTCGAGCCTACAGTCATCGAATTTGTGAAAGTTATGGGACACAGCTCTGGCAGGAAATGACAAAATGACACAGTTCTCCTGATAAAAGGGGAATTTTTTTAACAAGGGGTTTGTTTGTTGGGTAACATGCCAAAAAGTTGCTATAAACTGTAGAAATATGACGCATCTGTGAAGCTACACATACAGGTAGGGGACTTCTGGATGACGGCAGCTGGGTGTGAAGTTTGCCAGCATCATGAAACTGGATCCAGAAAATCCAAAACTGCGCAATAAAAATGGAGAGGGATGAGTTCAGCTGACCTTCCTTGGAATGGCAACATTATTTAATTGACTGATTAAATGTTACTTTTGTTGTTGTTGTTGATTTCTTATTGCATTGTTAGGCCCCTATGTTTTGATTTCTGAAATTGCACATTTTAATGACTTCCATTGTTTTCAATGTCATAATTGTTTTAATGTCTTTGGTGTCATTCTTTTTAAAACTCAAGGAATGCCATCATACTTTCATTGTATTGTGTTAAAAAAAAAATAGTGATATGACAATAAAGCTACTTGACTAATGTGTCTATTAATAATCCATTTAAATTAATCATGTGTTGGCTTAAAGAGAGAAATTGTTGAATTAGTCAGCATTAAACTAATTTATCTGAATTCCATTTTTTAGTCATTACCTCATTCATGATTTGTGACTTATGTATTCAAAATAACCATCAATATTAGTTTGTTTATATATATATATATATATATATATATATGATACTGTAAATTGTTTGATAACAGAAGTAGTGTTAAGGCAGCCTAGACATTCCTTTCGCTCCTTGCCTAAAATTGTTGCTCCTTGCTTAAAAAAGAGTGGAAAAGTACCAAATTCCCAGAAAATGAAGAGAGAAGAGTTTATCCTACTAACAGGAAAAAGTGTCACCCTCATTAAAGACAACCAGATTCATGCTGATTCCTTTTAAAACAACAGGAGCTGAGTGCCAAAGAGTTTAACTAAATGCCACATTAACAGCTCAGGTAGACTATATTACCTGACTCCTGGCAGTTTTGTTAGGCAATTTTCAGCTAAACACACAAAAATGCGGTGGGAAAAGCACGAAAGGATTAAGGTTGATTAAACCCTGAAACTGACTACAAAACAAAACGCAGAAAGGGATACTTGCTTGAGTTTTTCTTGGGATGTTTCCTGTATCCAAAACTATCACTGAGCTTAATGCAGTAAACTTCCAAACAGTGTCAGTTAGGAAAACAAAAAAGTTTGTTTTGATGCTCTATAAGTTAATTTGTTCTTTCTGACAGATGCTCTCATTATGCTCTCAAGCTCTCCATTCATGACTTATTTGTTTCATTTTTGTACCTGCGGAAAGTGATGTTTATCAAATTTCCACTTTTACTTTTAAAGAGCAAATAAGAATATATCTCAAAAACAAGCACAATCTGAACCTTTTTTTGACTTCTTTGTTTCCTTTTAAACAGGCAAGCAAATTTTGACTTTTCACCATCTTCCATTTTCTTTTAAATGCCATTTTAAATTTATTTGTAGGTTTTGTTTTCTCTGGCTCATTTTGGTGTATCATGGTGACAAGGTGATTAAGGTTCCTTAGCTTGATCTCTTATCCCTCTGCCAGTCTTATTCCCTTTGTATATGTACACTGTTTGCGCATAACTGCTTCTCTCAGTTCTTGATAAATGGCCTGGAATTACAGTTGCTGATCTGTACATCTCTCAACAGTGTAACAAGAGAAATTCCTGTGGCATGTTGATGCATCATGCCATGTGTCTATTAATCTGTCACAGAAAACCATAACAGAGACTAAATGTGCAGTAAACTCCTTGATCAACTATGCACTGATATCAATCCAAATTTGGCAGTAAAAATTTCCTCTAGCGCTCCTCTCCAGATTAATGTTTGTGCAGAGCTGTTTAGAAATACATTATCGTAACTAATGGTCTTCCTTTTAGTGACACCAAGTAATTTATTTTGTGCCAATTGCACTTTTCAGACGCCTTTCGTGTGTTTCTTCCTACTTGAGGCACCACTACTGGGCTTCCAGCCCTTAATTTAGTTCAAATCAACATCCCCACCCAGAACAAATGGTCTACCTCAGATGACTCTCAAAACAGATCACACAGGATGAGCCCACGTCTCCAGCTGCGCTTCCTATAACCTCTGAAAGCCCTCTGAGGAGCCTCTCCTTGTCAAGTGTTTCAGCAGATCAAAGAGAGATCAGAAGATCTGATGTTTTTCTTTGCAGCGTAGTTCCTGTCCAGTTGGTGGACAAACTGAAATGAACTCAAAATGAGTGAAAAATGTGAATTAAATTCTATCCTATGTGGTAGTTACCAGAACACGGGAAGCGGAAAAAAGATAAGACCCCTAACTTACTATTTATTATCATAGAGGTGGTTGTAGTAGAAGTAGCATCATGTGTTTTACTGGAATTCAATATCAGTTATATAAATCGGATAAGTTAAACTGAGATTTTCTTTGAAGGGAGCAAGAAAAAAGGGTTTAAATCATACAAACAAGTGTCTAAACCAAAACTGGAGCCTTACACAAACTCACTGGTTGAGTCAAAACCACAGCAGTTAGAGATAAAGAACCACAGCTGGCCAGTGAACTGAATATATTAAAGAAAGTGACCTCTAGGATCACTCTTTCCTGATCTCAAAAGACTCACACTGTAAGCTAACTAGCTAACTTAAAATTGATTGCAGCCTCAGTTTTCTTGTTCACTATCTCTCTTCCCTTGTGTGTTTCTCACTGGAAACCATAAAGGTTAAGATTCTTTGGCTCTGTAACAGAGAACTGACTCAGCCAAAGAGATTATTTAAAAAAATGTTTGTGTTGTGTAACTAGCTTACCCAACTTGTATCTGAACAATGGTGATTGTGCAGAAATGCACAGCCCGACGTGTCTGTCAGTCAGTGGCAGAGAGGGAGTACTGGGGAGGAGGAGAATCTCCCTGAGGGAGGATACAGCGGGGCAGGAGACAACATGGCAAAGGCAGCGGGAACACTCGAAGAACATGGCCAACTGCCAAGAGTAGCTTGGCGTACGTTGGCTGACACAGCACTTCACTACAGCAGCCACACAAGCTTTCCTCAGTTAAAGCATACAGGACATCACGCGGCAACAAGCTTCCTCTGCCTCATGCATGTAAGCAGTGCACACAGATCAAGACGGGACGTAGTGAGACATGACAATACTCAATTACAAAAGCAATAGCCACGCACTTGAGAGGTCTATATTGAGCTAGTGAAGCAGTCATGCAAACACAAGGCATGCTGCCATATAAACAGAACTAATGCCAGAATAGACAGCATTAGACAGACCACACAGAAACACACAGTGCACACCCAAACTTTCATGTACTACTGCATTCACCGCCTAAACTTTAAGCCTTCCTCTGTCTCTCTTATGCCTAACAATTATATGTAGCTTCAATACTCTTTAAAATATTTTAATGAAACCATGGAGACATTGAGTATTGGTGAAAGCACACACAATGTATTAGTAATATCATGAAAGCGTTACACCTCTTATAATGAGAACCCACAAAAAAAAAAGATTAAAGTGTAGCTGTAATATTTACATTACATTAATAACATGTCTTATTAACATGATATCACTATCAATCTATTATCTTTTGCTCATACTTTGCAGGGTTACGGGGGGATTAGATGCAGTCCCAGCTGACAGTGTGAGAGCAGTACACTCAGAGCAGGGCACCAGTTATGACATATATATTTCATTTTTAAATATCATGATTATCATACTGTAGCTACTTATTGTCAACATCCCTAATGTACATGTAATCTTTCCTGTGCATGCCAGTAGAGGTCAGCTTTGAGTTTTCTTGGCCCTAGTAACTAAATTACAGTTAAACAATGCAGTATTTGGGAAACAAGAATGTTTCCCTTGCTTGGACATCGTATCTAAATTTCTTCTTAAAATGTGAAGCCTTGATAATATTAGCAAAACAGAATATGGATGTTTGGTTTTGTCAAGGGCCCATTTACCCGTTCACACGCACACCGATGACAGCGAGCTCTCATATGAGATGACCTGCATATCCAGAGCAATTTCAGCATGTGGACAGGAGAAGCAGAGGATCAAACTGTCCACAATGTGATTAGTGGACGGCTCACTCTACCTCCTGAGCCACAGCTGTCCCTGTAGTGTAACCAGTGAGATGGAGGAGATCTGATCTGAGACTGCACTTCGAAGGGCGGATGGGTTTGGATGGGGTGGGTTGTATTAATTACTCATGTTTACAAGCATTTGATCATTTTTAAACATCTTTATGTGTATGTGTACAGTATATTTATGTGTTTGCATTAATGTGCAAGCTCTTTATCACTGCATGGAAATTCACAGCTCTGGCCCAGTCAGCGTCTCATAAAGACTCACATAGAGTATGCACACACACATAAATAAATACACACTAAACTTAGTGCATATTCACTGTATCATCAACTTGAAAAATTGCTGCAGCCCTTGAAGCGCTTCAAGGAGCATAACAAGACAAGAAAGATTTATTATATATGTGGCCTATAAAAAACACTTTGTAGTCTGACAGTCAGTTTTATGCTGAACATGTTTGTAAAGAGGGCTATCATGTACTTTATTTGTACACTGTGTTGAAATTACACAGACAGCAGCCTGTCAGTGGGGAATATTTGTAATGACAGTATTATTTCCTCTGATGCAAGTGGTTATTTATGAGGACTCCAGGGACTAATTGCTGTGCTTTGACCTGGGCTCACCTTCACTATGCACATACTGTAATGAACACACATCCAGAATGAATTGTCAAATTGTCCAAATATTTACTTTAAAATCATTTAACACACTTGACTGATAGGAGTTTAAGGAAACTGTAGTGGAAACACAGAGCGTAACATATCATCACTGAGGTGACAACCCCGACATAGGTTATAAATGAGCCGTAAAAAAAACACATCCGATGTCTCTCAATAAATTTCCCTTGGCCTGTGAGAGATAATATTTTCATTACCTGTTTTTTCACATCCTAATTGCAACATTTATTGCTGCAGGGCAGAAGCTGTGGCTCCTCTGCAGCAGAGTTTTTGGATGTTGTGTTACTGCATGATGGCCAAGCTGTCTGATCACTGCTCAGAACTTGTCAGTTTCACAACAGTGACTGCAAGGCTTTGAAAGGAAAGCTTTTACAAGAGAACAAGAATAACAAATATAATTCGTTTTCTGATTAACATTGTTGCACAGTAAATGAGGAAAGTCAGTATCCTACTATTAGGATGACTTTACATACAAGCCACAGACTAGCGTCATGCTAACATGACGTCAGTTAAAGGTGGCACAGCTAGTTTGCCAGTGAAGTAAGGTAGCTAATATAAGCTCAGAGGGACAAAGGAGCAATGCGGTCACCAAACTGCTTCATGGCTAATTACATGCTAAAGAAACCTGACCTTTTCGGTGTCTGACACAATACAGTGCTGCATCGTTTTATGAAAGAAATATCCACTTCCAATGCTCACTGCCAACTGCTGGTACAGTGACAACTGACGGCAATGATTTGAGTAAAACCTTCTCCCAGATGTGAGGGCAGACTCAGGTCTTATAAAGTGAAAAAGTCTTACTTTTACAACCACTCACTCAAAGTCCACCAAAAGATTTCCCTTCCACTCCACAAGTATATTACTTACTTGGAGAACCTAATAACAATTACCCAGGGTGGCGGGGTGGCCTCGTGGTTACAATGGCCATCCCATCATGTAAAGGACAAGGGTTCAATTACAGTAACAGCCGTACATCCTGGCCGAAAGCCCGTGAGTGAGATGCTAAAACCACTCAGTCAGTCACTGAAAGTCACTTTGGATGTGACTGCTGGCCACATGTTAACATGCTCTGAATGTTGTGTTTTTTAAATTTTCATATAAAATCTACAACATTAGGCCCTGTATACGCATTGTGACTCGTGGAGCAGATGAAACATGCAAAATGAAATAGTAATTTGTGCAGTCACTGAATGTAACACCACATCTCATTATTGATAAAGAAACACTTTGTGGAGCTCACTGTGAACAAAGGAATGAGGAAGATTGTGTAACCATAATGGCTTAAGTGGAAGAAGATAATGTCTTCATACTTTGTCGCGTAGCTCAGTGGTGCACTCAAACAAGTTGCGCTTTTGCCTAAAACTTCCTGTTTATGCTCTGATATGGGGGGGTGGGGGGGGAATTAAATCTTTCTGAGAGAGCATAATTTAAGCAATACTGACATCCCTTTTTTTGCTAGTAGCAGTTCTCTGTAATTGCAGTCACATGACTACTAATGTCATGTATTGTGATACATTGTGATGTGTGTACCAGAAATTAAGCAGCATGAAACAGCCATGTTTCTTGGGGTTTTTTTTGGCCTCTTGCTCTTGTTGTATGTGAAAGTCTTGCATGACAACTATGATTTGTTAAGTGAAATATGACGTAGTGTTTTGCTCTGAAAATTAACCAGATGTTTTAACGTTGTATCTGTGTCTGGCTTCCTGTCTCTGGTCTGCTCTGTGCTGGAGTGATGTATTGTGCTTCAGCATCTTGCAAAAATGGAAGCCTTGCATATTTTCTGCGGAGGCTTCCAGATTGGTGGAACTGCAATGGAGTAGATTCACAACACAACGGAGCCAGTGGATTCAAACACACTGACTAGGAGTGAAATCTTTCAGCTCCACTGCCATGGCAGAGCAGGGATGAACCAAACACGCACCTGGTGAAACTGACCTGTCAGGAGCTACAAGCTAGCTACAGTGAACGGTAAGGCTAAAAACATGGTGCCAGTGACATTTTTCAAAACAACTTGGCATGTCAAGGCTTTGGGACACTTGGATTAGTTTGGACAAGCAGTATGGAGCATTTTATGGATTTTTTCATTTACTATTGTTATTTTTTTAGTGTTTGAATCTTAGTCACCATTCACTGTAATTGTTTGCAAGATGATCTTTTTCCTGTGAAACCTCAACAGTGTTTTATTGACTAAAGAACTTCACCAGACTTTCCATTGGCATGAAGGTGAGAAGATAATGACTGAATTTTCATTTTTGAATGAACTATCCCTTTAAGTACAGTTTGATCTAATAAACCTGACATCTCACCGTGTATGGAACAATTTAAATTCTAACTAATGACACGAAAGGGACCCATCTCCCTTGTGTTTGAATCTGATATTTAGAAGTACAGGTTTTGTCATACAAGGATCTGGAATGAGGAATGTTTGATGTGCTGCTGCTGTAATGCCTTTAGGAAGGCAATTAAAGTAGGAAGACTGACTCAGCTACAGCTAAATAATGGATGATGATGCTTCCAAGGAAATTTTGCAAGTCAGAATACGTGAGAACCTAAGCTAAATGAACAGGTGTTGAGAAACATGGTAATCATTACGGTGCTGATCTTACATATCAAGAATGAAGGCGTGGGGAATACATTTTTAGAGACGCAAGATTGATATCTACCTGTTATCACCATGCCAGCTAAATGCCACAAAATAATTTCAAAGCCTAAGGGTCCTGCAGAGAAGATGAAAATTATATAAAAAAGGAATGATAACAGGAGTGCTTCCAGTATTTCACAAGAAGGAGTCTGGAGACATTTCAAAATTGGTTGCGGTCTTTTTAATGATACATACTAAGTTGAACAACAGTTTGTGTTCACATGCCCACAAGCCATCATAAATAGGGATCAAAATGACCAAAGGACAGCCACAGACAAGAGTTAGTTTTAGCATGGTAGCTGCTGTTTATTTAAGTAGTTTAAAGCGCCTTGAGTACGGAAGCCAAGAGCGACCATGATCGCTACTATGTTTTTTCATTTTGTTATCTAGAGATCACGAAATAATCATCTCATTATCACGGTATAACAGCTTGCTATCTTGTGATAATGGGATAAATGAATGCCTTATCATGTGATAACAAAACTTGTTTTCATGTGATGATGAGAAAACAAAGTCTGTTTCAAAATCAAAGGTTGTTTCCTCTTTACAAATAATTTTTATCAGAGATCAGGACTAGCGCTGAAAAGTGGCCCCATGGAGATGCGTGTAGGTTGCACAGTTAGAAGGGGAAGTCTCATGGAAAACCACATGGCTTTAATAATGTCTTTATCTCTGCCATTGTATTAGGTTTTGTTTGTTTGCAGCTGCTGGCTGATGCAGGGATGGGAGTTGGTCAACATCTTTAACAGTCATAAACATGTTGTTTTCCTTATGATCCTAAAAACGTAGTTGTCTGCTCTAACTGCAGGTAACACAGCTATGCATCTATACCTTTCCTTACTGTTCAGTTATGAATCCTCCCCGACAGTGGCAGTGATCTTGAAGGGCCAAATCTGTGTCATCATGAACCAGACACATGATTTTGATTTCTCTGTATTTATCCTGTGATCTCAAGATGAAGGCTTATTACCGTGTGATACCCAGGTGAATTATTCCTTTATCACGGGTAAACGAGCCTTGTTATCCCGTGATAACGCACTTATTTATGCCATTGTCCTGAGATAACAAACCATTTTCCCGTGATAATGAGATGATTATTTTGTGATCTAAAGATAACAGAATGAAATGACTGATATTTTAATTGCTAATGCTTTGAGAGGAAGTAAGGAGAAAAAAATCTAAGGAGCAGGAGAACCTTGAGTCACTGTGATGTAGGACATTATTGATTTTATAAACAACAGCAAAGCTTGAGGCCCACTCACAGGAGAATGAGCATGATGTATGAGTCGGCCATGAACATGCAGTTGATTTTTGGAAGATGGTCTTTTCTGTTTACTGCATTTTAATCCGTTTGTTGCTTTGCTCTAGATTAGCTGGTAATGAAGAAAAGCTGACGATTCCTCTCAGGAACGTGAACGAAGGGAAAAGTGGATGGGAAATGTGAGGTGGTTCCACGCCCTTGAGTATTAAGCCTCAGACATGGACTTTGTGGCCATTACCAGTCCCTAATTTGATTCCACCATACGATAGGGAACAATCAGGACCAGCCTCGTCTTTAAGGATGGTAAAACCCAGCCAACGGAAAAGTCGGTTTGCATAGCAACATGGAGATGATGAAAAACAAGCTTGCTTAGACCCCTAATAAAATTAAGATGGGGCAGACCTGACAATGCAAACACCTGTAGCTACTAGAATGAACAAATGCAGAAAAAAAATCCACTTCCCCATTAAGGCCCATTATATCACAATTAATATAACTATTCTACTTCAGAGGAGTCTATATAGCAGTGCAATATGTGAATCTCTTTGTAGCTAGCAAGAACATGATGGAAACTTGTTTCTCATCCTTAGTACCGTGGCCAGTTTAACAGCTTTTCCATGGGAGCGCTCCACAGTATACCCCAGCTGCCGGAAGGGAGCCAAGAGATGCAGGGTTTGAATGTGGGCTAGGGCGAGTCTCCATTAAACTGGTGATCCCAGCGTGGTGGTAAACCTCGGTGTGCTTCACTCCTTCCTACTGTAAAAGCCTGGTTAAGGCGTCAGGCCTGGCTAAGCAGAGACAGCCCTCTGCCCCTCCCTGGCCAAATATTGTACCTCCAACCTGATGCTAAAACTGGAGCAAAGACTTTGCTGCCAACCCAGTGCTAATGCTCGAACCTTAAGCCTGGGTCTCCAAGCAATGCTAATGTACTCAAGCACTCAACAATACTTCCTACTGTTTGTTCCAGCTTTCTGAAAAGCAGCATGAATGGATGAACTTGCATTATGGACAACTTATCTAAGAGCTACGTAAGGGGGTTATCATATTTACCTTTTACATGTGTCCATTAGCTTTTTCACGGCGATTCCAGGATCATCTTCCACCTGTGACTACTGCAGCTTATGTTTCCATCATATGGCAAGTTGGAATTGCCAACCTTACAGGAAATAAGATAAGGACATTTGTGAGGTGCATCTTTAAAGGTATTTGTTATCTTTGCAGTTTCCTCACACACACATTTATCATACTGACTAACGTGAAAAGAGTAGTGGAGCAACCACCAACAAAAGAAGCGTAGTGACAAACAGTAACACAGAGAGAACCCTAATACTTCACCAAGGCTTTTATCTGTCTTTTTAATTTATAGTAACTTTGCAGTTCTCATAACTTGTTTACCTTCATTATACTTTATTATGTTCTGACAGATAGCGAGCATAGCCTTTTAACCCATAACAACTCACAGCCTTTTGGTAATGTCTCATTTCCACGTACCTGTGTGACTGGTGCCTGGAGATCCGTACTTTCGTATACTCCTAGCGTACAAGGCAACAAAATGCATGAATTTAAAGGAGGAGGAAGCACTACGTGGATTAAAGAGGTTTGAATAGTCCAACAGGAGCTCTTTACATTTTACAAAAAAAACAAGGTTCATACACTGTATTTATTCTTTGAGCGTAGACGGTTGCCTATGCTCCGAGAATAAATACAGTGTTGTGTTTTTTTTACCTAAGATGGAGTGCCTCAGTTTTCTTCTTGGTGGTTGTCTGCATTTTTCATTACTTTAAAGTCTACATACAGCAAGACTTCCTGAACCTTGTTTTTTGCAACAAAATGCATATCTTTACAAATGGATAGAAACTATTTGTTTAGCCTGTGCTAAAAATCTGACTGTCACATCAAACTTATAAGTCATATTATTTCATATCAAACTGAAGACAATCTGACTAAAAGATCTGATTACCACATTAAAAAGTAAGATCTGACTGTATACAATGTGTAACCATATTTTAAAAAGTAATGTTACTCAGATTCACAACGTGTTAGAACTATAAACTTACTATTTTTAATTGTGAAAACTCACATGACAATCAAAATAAGCAACTGAATTAAAGGAAATAGCATGTTAGCTAGTTAGCAGCCTGTTAACTACCTGTCAGACAGTCTCTCAAAATCCACCACACAAGTTCAGTTTTTTTTAAACAACTCAAGGCAAATCCTGAACAAAAATATTATGAAGGGGAGGAGTTTCATGGGATTGCACATCACGGAGACTCCCATAGGAATGCATGGACCTCCAGTTGACTCACCACTCTACCCTCCATATACATACATATGTTGAAACAAGGCGTATTACCAAAGTTGTGTCTTAATAAGCTTACATGTACATTATTGTCTTCTGAGCTTTCTGGACAGTCCTTTGTATGTCTGCAGTTCACCTGGATGTTATTCAGTTAGCAGTTTTTGTGGAGCCTCTGGCTGTACTGTGGTACTTCTGAGATGCTGCATGCAGGCACCTATAATGTGAGTAACATAACATTACTGAACCATTACTGAGACAATTACTGAAACCAATTCCTTTGAAGGAAAAAAAGAAACCAAAATGGATAGGGGTAAAAAAAAAAAGAAATATATATATATATATATACCCTATTTCATTTTTTGTGCACCT
>JAQFJB010000020.1:12244198-12255334 GCA_029874875.1 Naso minor
AAAGCGATTATCCACTGAGCGCCGGGGGTGGGGAGCCACGGGAAGGACTAAGCTATCTGTCAAGAAATATCAACCACCAAAGCCGTGTTACAGGACCAGTTTCTGTCATATGCGTTTTTAAAAAATGTCAAATTAAGCCTATATGTGGAAAAGAAGCTGCTGTTTGCCGTTTCCCCACCCTCAGAATCGTCCAAAGTGAAAGCAATGCCACATCAATAGAATCACGTTCACTCAGTGGAGTGGGCTGAGTCTCTGGTTTGGGCCCAAGCTAGGAAAAGCACAGGTGAAATTAATAACATTAAAGATGGCTGCTTCAATTTAAGTGAGCTTGTTCCAAAGCTCTGGTACTGTGCATACTTGCTCATTGACCTGGCTTGCTGTTGACACTTAATGGAATGAAACCGTTGTTGGTCACACATGTGTTGGTCTGCAAGATGTCTGCTGTGAAACCCAATAGTATTTGAGGTAGTGTTTAAAAAAAAAAAAGAGGCTGATGGACAGGTTACAGAGAAGATCTGAAGGCAGGAAAACAGACACTTATTTACATGTTTCTACTTTTTCACAATTGTTGCATCACTGCCTTCACACTGCCACCGCCAGAAAATTCTAAAACTAACAAAGCTAAAATAACAAATGCTACGTGACATTTGGACAAGGGACAAATTCTAAAGAAAGGTAAATGCACATTTTAGATATTTGTGTGTCTTCCATGAAGTTAACAGTGGCGTTGGAAACATGTTTTATCACGTTTACGGCAAGTCTTGAGTAAAGTTTAACTCCGCCTGCTTGTTCCAAATTTTTTCCCCACTGTCTTGTCTGAATCAGTGTTTCTAAATATGCAATTATGCGATCTTCTTGTTTCTTCAGAGGCCCCAGTGACCGCTGCAAAGAGGAAGGCAGAGAGCAAGAAGGATGCACCTCCTGCCAAGAAGGCAAAGTCAGATGGCGAAGGTAGTGAAAAACACCCCGATCCTGTTGATTACATTTTGACATATTTTATTATGATGATCACAAGGGACTTAATACTGATGTGTGATGTCACCTTTTTGTTATCTGAATACGTCTGCCATTACTAATACACATGATATATTTTTTACAGAATAAATAAAACTCATTCACTTTCCATGTACCAGGTTTCTGTCTCTTTGTTGGAAATTTGAACGCGGGCAAAGACTATGATGAAATCAAAAGCGCCCTGAGGAAATTTTTCTCCAAGAACAGTCTTGAGATCACTGATGTGCGGATAGGTGGATCCAAGTAAGTGATCAAATTAGGTCCCTTTTGAAAATGTTTTAGTCCACATACATACATACTGTTGGCCATCATTTGCCTGTAATGCACAGAGATACTTGTCTGTGTGGAAATGGTGTGGACAGAAATAGCATAAGAAAATTAGAACAATGCACTGGTGTATGTTTTCTCTCTTCTGATATCAGTCTTCAATACCTGAACTGGGTTTTAGCTAATTTGAGCCCTGCTAAATATTATCATGTCAAAGCAGTGACCAAGAAAATGTTGTGGGATTTTGGTAATTTGGATCTATCATTTCTGATGCTCATCTGTCAAATTAGGTCAACATCTTGAGTGTCAACCATCGGATGTACCTGTTGACAAAATTTAGCAAAACTGAAGTAGAAAGAGTTACAATTTTATTGCTATGTTATTAAACAAGTTTCCTCCTGCAAACAAAATTAATCCTGTAAAACTGTGATTTTGATCTGTAGAAGCAACCTCATTGTATGTGAAACCTGGCTATCTGTTCTGGAATGTGTAATAGTTGTGTAACTTGCCTCAACAGGAGATTTGGCTATGTGGACTTTGCATCTGAGGAGGATATGCAGAAGGCACTGGAGCTCAACGGCAAGAAGGTCATGGGTCAGGAGCTGAAGTTAGATAAAGCCCGAAGCAAAGAGAGCTCACAGGAGGGCAAGAAAGGTATAAGATGTTTCTGTCAGAGTGCCTAGTATGTGAAGGGAAGTTGAGAAAATTGAACTGGCTCATTTCCAGACAGAAAACTTTGAATGTAGAAATATTCAAATACCCACACTGACATTTGTCTCACAACGGGGGATACATGAACACTGATAAGAAATGTCAAATTTTTACACGTCAAGTCAAATTTACGTCATGGCTGTCAGGCAGCTGTAGAAGGCAGAGCAAGTAGTGCTCTTATCAGAAGGTCTTTGGTTCCATCCCAAATTACTCGAGTTTGCATGTCAAAGTGTCATAGGTAGAGCACTGATCCACAACTTGCTCCTGATGGCTGTTCTAATGAGTAGGTAGGCACTGTGTAGTGCATCCACCTGCCATTAGTGTGTGATTGTGTGTGTGAATACAGTTTGTGTTGTAAAGCCCTTTGGGTAGCTGAAACACCAGAGAAGTGTGTGTAAATGCAGTCCATTCACCATTTACCCTCCATTTCTTGGCATGCATGTAGTTGTTTAGTACTCATGTGTGTTATGTACGGAGGAAAAGTAAATGCAGCGCTATGTCTTCGGTGCCGGTGTGTGTTTTATCGTCTGCCGGTTCTATCCTCAATCGCTGTCACATGTGTGCCTTTTCATAGATTTTGGTGGAGTCTGAAATGGGCTTGCCTCTGCAGATTATCTGTATGTCTGTCTAGGAAAGTCAATTTGAGTAGTTAAAAAAAAAAAACTGGAGAACTTTAAAGAAGTTAATCCCAACACCAATACTGACATTGATTTTTTTTCCACAGAGAGGGATGCACGAACACTGTTTGTAAAAAACCTTCCCTTCTCCGCGACGGCCGACGACCTGAAGGAAATCTTTGAAGACGCAGTTGAAGTCAGGTTACCTCAAGGCCAGAACGGTTCAAACAGAGGGTAAGAACAAACCAGCACCCAATGGAAAAGTAATATTTGGTTTATTCTGTAAGCAAATCTAGTTTTTGCTTCACAAACCTGCCATACACATACAGCTGTGGTGTCTTTTCTCCTGGAACAGCATTGCCTACGTAGAGTTCAAAACTGAGGCTGAGGCTGAGAAGATGTTGGGTGAGGCCCAGGGAGCTGACGTACAGGGGAGGTCTATCATGGTCGACTATGTTGGAGAGAAGAGCAACAAGGGGGCCAAAGTGGCAGGTAAACATATAGTGAAGATGTAAAGCTTGCTAGCATTTGTATGTAAACTATTTAAGACTTAATTACTTACTGGTTTGTCTGCAGTTGTTAGTGAGCAAGCTTAACAACGTCTGTCATAATAGGTAATTATTTAGGTAATTGGAACAAAGGCTGACTGAAGTGTGAGCGATTTAAAATGGTGATGAGGTAGCCCCTACAGAAACAGCTTTCAGTGCTAATAGCTCCTTAAGAGTTTGTGTGCTGCATTTGTATGTTACTAATTTCAAGATTGAAATATTACTTCCTGAATATTGTAAGAAGATCTTTAATGTATTCAAGAACTGATTTGGTCTAGGAGACCAAAAAAAAGTGTTTTAGCTTCGTCATCATCTCATCAGTCTCTTCTGTTACTCCCTGTAGCTTCGGGTGCAGTCAGTAAAACACTGGTAGTGAATAATCTGGCCTTCAGTGCCACAGAGGAAGTCCTACAGTCCACATTTGAGAAGGCAGTCTCAATCAGGATCCCACAGAGAGATGGCAGACCTAAAGGGTAAGTAATCTGTTAAATGACAACCAGGAGGACTTTTTAAAATTTAATCTGTTAAAGTAATGCCATCTGTCATTTGTAAAACTTGAAACTGCTCCACCTTCTCATGAGCTCCTCTCAATCATAACCATGATTCTGCTTGGATTCGCACGAGAAGAAGAGCTAATGCACAGTTATACAGTTTTTGGCTCGCCTAAATACTTTTATGGGTGCTGCTCCTGTGGGCTGTGCAACAGGAAGAAATGTCTTATTTAGGAATCATTTGTCAAAAGTAGTCAGCACAGCTTAGTAACGAGATTAAATACTTTAGTTCTACCTCCGAACAATGATTTCACTTAATTTTTCAGTCATTAAGTTTGCTAATGTCGTTTGTTTTTCCCTTAGTTTTGCTTTTGTAGAATTTGAGAACATGGATGATGCCAAGGACGCCCTGGAAAACCTCAACAACACAGACATCGAAGGCCGGTCGATCCGACTGGAGTTCAGCCAAAACAGCAACAGGGGAGATGGGGGCAGAGGAAACTCTGGTGGGTCTTCAATCAAACTTAATCCATGTGAAGCTGAAAAGTGATCTGTTTTTGCCCATTATCCCATGTTGGTATAAAGAGGCAGGTAGCAGGGCCAGATGTGATGAAAAATTGACCTCCTGAAACTCTGTGAGGAATTCCAGATAGTCAAGTCCTGATCTGGTCTGTGCTTAGTGTTTTAGAATGTGTGTGGATAAAATCTAAAAATGCCATAAAAACCATTGTTAAATGATGGTTTCTCTCTGTTTCCAGGTCCAACAAAAACCCTTTTCGTCAAGGGTCTCTCTGAGGACACGACAGATTACACCTTGAAGGAATCCTTTGAGGGCGCCGTAGCAGCCAGGATAGTCACAGACAGAGACACAGGGTCATCCAAAGGGTAAGTTTGTGGAGTAGTAAATATTTTTTCTGGCTGTTGACTCTTCTTGCGAGTACCTCTCTGTTCAGTAGTGACAGTGTGGGACCTCACGAGAAGTACAGCAAAGTCACAGTTAAACAGGCAGCAACCTTTGTGGGAGTTGCCCATGTCTGATGAGAAATTAAATTACCACAAGCTATGGTGATTAAACTGGTTTTCTAATTTGATCTACGCAAACTAACCTTTCTATTTAATATTAATTTTGTTTAGTTGGAATACAGTTTCCACATTAACCACTGTTCCACCTTCCCCTGCAGCTTTGGCTTCGTGGACTTCGACAACGAGGAGGACTGCAAGGCCGCTAAAGAGGCCATGGATGATGGCGAGATCGATGGCAACAAGGTGACCTTGGACTACGCCAAGCCCAAAGGCGAAGGCGGCTTCCGGGGAGGTCGTGGTGGCTCCGGAGGAAGAGGAGGCCGTGGCGGTTTTGGAGGCTTTGGCGGTCGCGGTGGTGGCAGAGGAGGAGGAAGAGGAGGTGGCCGAGGAGGTGGTCGTGGAGGTGGACGTGGTGGCTTTGGAGGTAAAGTAAACGACACAAGAGGAGAAAGTACAGCTTTAAGCTAATGCGTTGTCAGCAATTTAAGTTGTAATGTAACCTGAGATTTCTTTGTTGGCATATTAAGATATACTGTTGTCCTTGAGGATCAAAAAGTTGAGTAAAACTTGATGATGCTGGCCAGTAATTCTTCTTTTGTTCTCATTTTAGGTGGAAGAGGTGGCGGCGGATTCGGAGCCAAACCACAGGGAAAGAAAATCAAGTTCGATGACTAAACCTTTAGTCTATTTTACTTTTTGAATGGACTCTGGTTTAATCCCTTTTCAGAGCTTTTGGACATTCCAGAAAGCGTCACTGATATATATTTAACTGTTAACGGGCATTTTAGCCCTTTATTTAGACCCCTCAAACCCTTCCTCGCCCTTCTGTGCCAGACTGGTACTTGTGACCTTCTCAGCTGAAGTACTACTTGTTAGTACTGAATGTCCCTAAATGCAAACCTGCACCTCTCGCCCTCATTTAGCTTACTCGCTTTTCCGAAGGAGTCGAATGAAATGGGTCTGGCAATTAAGTTTGCTGTGAAAAAAATACGCTCGTCTTTGTCAGATACATTGTGTAAATTTAAAACAGTTTGTATGATTTAATTTTACCTTTTGTAAAAAACAAAAAGAAAAAAATCACCTGTATCCATAAGTTTTGTTTTTATTTTGTCGTTTAGTTTGCTTTAGGTGCCACGTTTTACTGTAATGTGCAAAGCATATTTTGATAGGAGGTTTGAGTCAGTTCTTTGAGTTGGTTGAGAAATAATGGCAAAGATGTACTGTCATGTATGGTGGGACACTGTCAGTGTCAGAGTCACAGAGGATGGAATACCTCTTGTTGTATGTAACATAAAATATTTGTAGTGCATTGACTAATTTTTTTCCCATCTGGAAATCTCAAGATTTTCACGATTAAATAAAATCTTGTAGGTGGTGATTTTTAAATGTCTGTCCTTATTGCACCAGTGTCAGTCGAGTTATTGAATGCATCAGCAGGTCCTACAGGCTCAGAAATCCGGCTGAATGTAGGTAAGAGTTACCAAGTACGGTGCATTGATGGAATTCCTACTTATTCCTTCTATTTAGTGAAGCCATCTGCATCTAATGCACACAACATCTCTGCAGTGAACTGTACCTTTGGGAAGTTTGTCAAAATCTGACAAGAATGTGAAATTTTGGTTCAACTCTTGTAATTATTTCCTGGTAGTATTAGGTTATTGATTTATTAGAAATGGCATCTAATTACCTGACAAACTGTAAATGGACAGATTGCTGTTGACTGTGTATTATCTGTGGATGGGAGATATTTGCTAGTAATGAGGCCTACAACCAAATGTAGCTTTTGTGGATCATAAAATGCATCACAGTCAGCTGAACAGCTGATGGAGGCCAAGACTGTTTATTTCCACCAGGTGGCAGTCTCTTAACAGGTACCCTCTAGTGTTACGACATCTCCAACAATGACTGGTGTTCTTGAAACAAGTGAAGTGAAGCCTGTGCGCAAATCATGTCAGAATGGGCATCAACAGATGAAAGGTTAACACAGGGCCCTGACAGCTGTGGAGTCTTGCTTGTTTCACTGCTGTGAAATGGCAAGAATGAAACATCTCCCAAGATTGATTCAGGTTTTTCACAAAGATTGTGTTTGCACAGTAACTGAAGGCCTAAATAGAAATTTGCCAGTGGAGCTTCACCTACTCACATCCCAAAACTAGCAGGGAAGCTGTGGGTGAAGGCAAAGGTCTTAACATAAACTGCCCTCAAAACTGTGGCACTTAATTCACTAAACTGAGTTAATTCTGCTGGTAAGGCACTTTTTCAAAAGCGAAGGTGACATCAAACTGTATACTAAATGGAAGTTTAGAGCCTGTAGAAACTTTGCTAACTTTTCAGTACTGCTGTCACGCACACACAGGCAAGTGGGTGAAAAATGTTAACTGTACACGGACAAAAGGACTTGACAGTGACCCTGAGCTGCTGGGCAGGTTTCTCTACCTACTCAGTACCAGACAGGAGACAGCAATGCGCTATCATCAAGAGGTCATGTTCACTGAACAGGAAACTGTTCCTGAAGGTGCCTGTATGACACCGATGATGGCACCACTGAATGCCTCCATTTAGGGATCTGTTGTCCCCTACCTGCACGGTGACAGAGGTCAGGCAAGCCTTTCTCTGCGGCGTTATGTCAGCCGTCTAATATGACCCGTGTGCCTTCTTTCCCCACTTCTGACTCCTTTGAGTGCTTTTTTTTTTCATTTTTCAGGGTGATAACCTGATGGTCATTGTACCAAAACACTATTTAAGTTCTTGTTCTGCCTTTTTCTTTTAAAGTTAATGTGATAATCCTAACAGTTTTAAATGGCACCAAATGAAAAGCTGCCGCAAGCTGTATATCTGTGTTTTTACGAAAGCCACGAGGCAAGTGCTCCCTGTGGTTATGACTGAATAGCAGTTTTCTTTTTTCATTAAGTTTTGACAGATTAAAAAAAAAAGAAAAACACATACAATTGTACAAATAGTCAGAGCTGTACACAAAGTACCACACAGGTGATTTATAATAGCCTATAGAAACAGGCTATTAAATAAGCCATGAACCACATGACAGTAATATTACATAACTCGCTACTGAAAAATGTGTATCTGTGCATGGAAATATTAAAACACCTGGGGGGCACAAAACAGATGAGAGATTTTCCACCTGTATAACAGTTGAAGACAATAAGGCACTTCAAACGGTTGCCGTTAAAAAAAATCTCCTATTTCTTAACTCATAAACAAGACAGAAAACAATTTAGATCCGATGCTAATTTTCTTAATTTTTTTCTCAGTGTCTTGGTAATGCACGGCATGGAGTCAGCAGAGCATTGTGAAGAGGACAGAGGACAGAGACTGATACTTTATCTCATTTGTTTAGTGGCTGGTCTAAATAGGGCCCTCTTTTAACGGGAGTATACAGCTCCGAGTCTTTATCACAATGGATCTTTGTCGAGTACATGGTGTCCTATAGCACAGATGTACTATGAAGTCGCATTGGTTTGGCCTCTCTTCAATGTGACGTGGAGTCAGGGACTACATTGTCTTTGAATTGCATTCAAATAAGAATTCGTCTCTTCTTGGGTGTATATTGCCTCATGCTGTGCTTTGTTTTTTTCAGTGCCGGGCAACAATGCATACAATACTAACTATTTTATATAGCATCTTTAAAAACAGAAGCTTTGACAGACAAAAGGAAAAGCATTATACTCGCATTATACGTAAAAGAAAAGCTAAACGGAAGCAAGACCGTAATTAAGGTGAAGGTAAGTTTAAAGGAGACAACTAGTTGGAGGCAAGACAGTGACTTAAATCAAGTGCATGAACGACTTTTTCTAGGTCAGGTGTGAGAGCATTACTATTAGCGGTGTCCTGCCGTGAACTGAGATTTGACAGGAAGTCACATTCTCAACCTATGATTAAGTAAATCTTTATTGCTGCTGGTACATCCTTATACAAACACTCGTACAGTGTCAAAACTCAGATGAAAACCGGAGGCCCATGTTTGAACTGAATTATATTGCCTAAAATTATTTCAGTCTCAAATAGCATCACAATTCGGCTGTCTGTTTTCAAAATGTTCATGTACATATTTGCATAAAGTTTCCAGTAGTCTTACAGTCTCAGGTTTCATCTGTAGCCGATGTACTTACCTCTTTTGAAGATTCAATAGTTTCGGTTGGAGAAAGTCACAGGTACATGTGAACTGTCAAGTCATAACGTGAAGCATATAATAGTGATAGGCCTACGTGTAGTTTTTACTCTTCATATTGTGCACAGTAAACCAAATAAAGGCAGCTAAAAGAGGATTGATGAGTGTTTTAGATGTGCAGGTGGATGTATTTTGTTACTGTCAGACAATCAGGCACTGTTTCCTCATATTCCAGTCTTGCATAGCGAAGTGGCTGCTAGCTGTGGATTTAGCGCACACACGACTCATCAAACTCACGGCAAGGAAATGATCGACCATATTTCCAAAAATGTCTCTTAAACTGTAGCAACATGTTGGTATTAAGTTCATTTGCCAGCTGGACACAACATTATTATTTATATTTAGGACTCTGTCCATTCATTAATGAAGGATTTGTATTCGCACCAGTGCACCTTGGATACCTCCTGACTGCCATCCACACATGAAGTCCTCTGCAGAAGGCTAAGCTGGACAGTCACTGTGTTTTGCATTTTTGTTTATCATTTATTTGTCTTGATCTGTCTTGTTTTACTCAAAAACACATTTTTATGCCTCGGCACTGGCACTGGCCAGGGCCGGAGGCATTATTTTTTTGGGTTGTCCATCCGGATTTCATGTGAATGCGATACCGCAAGAACGCTTTGAAGGATTTTCTTCAAACTTTGCACAAATGTTCACTGTGACTCAAAGATGAACTGATTAGACTTTGGAGGTCATAGGTCAAAGATCGAGGTCACTGTGGCATCACGTTTGTCTGGGCCATGTTTGAGAATATAATATCTCGGAAATGCTTTGAGGTGGTTTCCTCAGGTGGTAGCTCTAGTCTTTTACTGATGTTTGATTATTTAGTTCTTCAATACAAGTTTCCAAATGATTACTAAGAGACAATATATCTCTGATTTTTTGTTTTTGTTTGTTTGTTTGTTTGTTTTGTCCTGTCTGGCTGTCACCTATTTCTCTGCTCGACCAAAGTCTAACCAAAACACCATACTGTATATTCTTACATTTGCTGGTCTAGTACACTTAAGGGGCCAGCTAAATGACAGCGTGCATTATTTTTAATATCTGGCACAACACGTTGTATGCTCCCTGATCCTGGAGAGACTGTATGTAGGCTGAGGAATGTTCTTTTTAATTTTAACCCAGGCAACAACATTCCCATCTTTAGCCATGCCAGTGATGGTCCTCGAGAGGCCTTTGAAGAAAATAGAAGGCTAGTGTGAAAGCTTGCAGCCCCCTCCAGCCGACCCATTGGCCGTGCTGACATCAAAAGCTTCCTTCAATTAGTGTCAACAAATATGCAGCTCCTGGCCTGCAGGCAGGTTTGAGAGCTGGGTGTGGACTTGCTTTCAGTGAAATATCGTCACTTGAGTGGGACATTTACAATAAATGATGATGGAAATTTTGTCTGGTGGTTGATAAGTTAGTTCTTCCTGCCACAAAACCAGTGGAGTCAGAATTCACCTGTTACTTGACAGTAGAGCAACAATTGGATCTTTTACTGCCACATCTTTGGGTTTTATGGTCATCTCTACATGCAGGTGTCCCAGCCAAAGCTTCGAGGAAGTGGAAGAGACATGACTCATCTTCCTCCCTTTTATCTGGTAACCAGTCTTTGTGTTTAAAGACCTCCTACAGTACGTACTGGAGCACTGACATTAAAACTTAGCCACATCCTGATGTAACCGAGTTAAGAACCACTCAAAGAACAGGAAGTGCATGATAAAGTAAGAGAGTGAGTGATTTATTGCAAAGACATTTCAAAATGGTAATTTGACTGAGTGTTCTTGCAGCTGTGTCTCAAGCTTAGTACTTATTCTGAATATTTCAAGTCTTGGGAGATTGCTGAATCAATAGCAACTTTTTTTAAAATTTCAATTTTATAGACATTTTCTTATTAGCTGTTTTGATTAGGATAATTAGCATATAAGTCCTTTATGTTAAGGATATGTGACCTATATGTTTTATTATATTTGTATGATGAATAATAAGATAAAGTGCCTATAGCCAAGCTATAATGACCCTATAAGGTTATATGCACAGGGGGGCTTTGAGCCAAATGCTAACATCAGCATGCTAACATGCTCACTATGACAGTACTAATGTACTGATGCATAGAAGATGTAAAGATTTAACCATGTTTATCAGCTTAGTTTGTTTGCTTGCTTTCTAAGACCTATCATTAAGTAGCAGCTGTCGATGGGGATGCCGTAAAACTGCAGATCTTTAATATACATCAAATACTGGGGCGAAAAATTCTTACAGAAAGAGAAAGAAAAATTATATTTATTTATTCTACC
>JAQFJB010000020.1:12342421-12356433 GCA_029874875.1 Naso minor
ATATAATTCCAGCTTCTTAAATTGCATTACCTACATGTGGTGAAACGCTTTAAAGCTTGAATACTAAGGGCTGATGTGGTAGTGGTATTGTCAGGTGATTTGGCTTGCTGAATACTTGAAATTGCCCAGTTGCTGTCTTGTGATTTGCGCAGTGTTTCTCTACTGGCTGTTGACAAAGTGTTGGCAGCTGCTGATGAGTCACGGGCATATTTTAGAGGATACTTTGTTTTTGCTTGTCGCATCACAAAGCGGCAGCAGCTAGGCAACCTCCAGTGAAAGCCTCCAGTCTCTGGGCTTGAGAATGAAAGTTATGCCGAGGCAAAACAGATGGTGATGAGACGGTGAAGCTTTTTGGCACGGCGCGGCACAATTTTTGATGTGCCCTTTTGTTGTTCTTGAACGCCGACATCAACTGTCTTCCTGGCTGTGCTGCGAGTGGTCGTAGCAGCTGTAATAATACTTCAGTGACAGAATTATGAGAGGTTTATGACCTAGTTCCTGCAGTGAAATGGGGCGGGCTACTGAAGGCTATGTGAGTCAAATCTGACATAATTTGCAATGTGTGTCTTAAAATTATTAGCTCACGTAATGTGAGTGCATGTGAGATTGGCTATTATCCTTTGTTTCACCCAAAACAGCTGAAGGGGCATATTTATCACCACATACTCATTGTATCATGGGTGAGATGATTCACATTTCAATCTGCTCAAAATTGGACAGCTCTGCATGGTTGCTTTGGGAGCAGGAAAGTATTTTATTGACAGATGACATAACGTTATGGCTGCCTCCACGTCTACTCTCAGATGAAAACTATGCTGTGGACTGATGGCTGCAACATCTGACAAAATCCTCTATTTTCTCACCCAACAAGCATTAACTGAACTGCTCCCAGAAGAGGGAACTAGCTGTCAAAGATAGTTATGTGCCAATATATTTATGACAATTATGGCAGTATATCTCTCCTGGGGAAGGAAATATTTGGAAAATTCAAACTTGCATTTTTCTTTAGTTTGGAGTTTATAATAGTCATCCAGGCTCTAAGGAGACCTCCAGTACTCCTGTGTCCTTGGGTTTAGAGTCCATATGTGTGACTCGGCACCATCCACCTCCGGTATTATTATGTTTTTGATGAACAGGCCATTCGGGCGCAGTCCAAACTCAAGGGCACAGCCCATCTATCTGCCATCTGTCAGCAACTTGTCATCTGGCTGTGGTAATTACACAAGCATAAATACGGCCAGGAGACAGTAGTTTGACGGCTGAATGAGATCTATGTGGAGTGTATTCCTGTGTGTCTCTGGTGACCTAAGAAAACAAGAGAAAATCCTTCAGATCTTAAAGCTTTCCTCGCAGGAAGTGACACCACCTAAGCTGGACATGGCTGAAGGCTTTGACCATGAATTCTTTGGCTTGTTTTGGGCGTTGACCTCTGGAGCAGGCTGCAATTCAGGACTTAGTAAGGAAAGGGCTGCAATGCATAGAAAGTGTGTAAGTGAGGTTATGTGTGTATGAGTGTGTGTGTTTCAGTGGGGAGGACAGATACAGACACACAAAGAGCGAGAGTTTTGCATTGGCATATTTGGTTTTATCAGACATTTTTTCCTTCTGGTCTTGACCTTTGAGGCTAGAGGGTCAAGCAAGCAAAGCACATGACAGGATAAAGAAGTTATGAATAGAATCATTTGCTTTAACTTTCATTCATCCAGGAAGGATCCACTTATGCTTACCATATTGACATCTTTGCAAAAGGAAAAGCTGTGTGGTTTGAGTGTCTTTCAAAAAGAGCTTTAGTAGTTGTTCTGGCCAAAGAAGTTTGTTTTTCTCTACATTCCTCTCCCAATTTTCTTTGGGATACGATCTAACATCTCTTTTCGTAAAAACTTGTGTCTTTGAAGGCTAAATTGCCTCAGCTTTCCAATCCATCGACGAGCGGAATCTTCTTTAAAGAAAATTAGACTTCTTTCAAGAGACATTTACTGCTTTCACAAAGCAAGTGAAACAGCGGATGAATAAAGATGAAGATAGGATGGTTTTATGCAGGAACATCTTTGACCAGATACGGGAAACAATTTGCGCAAGCAATAAAAAAAAGGCCTATAAACCAGTTGGAGATCATGGAAACAGACATTTGACACTGAATATCAGCAGGAAGGGCAAAACACCTTAAATCTTTAATCCCGAAATTGCCATTTAGACTGCTGATAGATTTTTTTTTTTAATGTGTCAGTAGTAGAAAAAGATTAAAATGGTCTGCACGCAGTGTAGGTGGTCTCTCGTCATGGACCTCACAGGCTTTGCAGAACACTGATTTATCATTTAATTTAACAAAGCCCTCATATTAGGAGCTTGGTTCATGGTATTGATTATTCTACAGCTGGATGGGTCTTTGACAGTACAAATTAAATTGACAGAGTCTGTTATGGTTCATGTACAGTTAAAATGTATACAATTAAATCTCCAGTCTTGAGATTTAGATTAAATCTTTGCCAGAGTTTACAAAGTGTTTCACTTTAGGATGATGGATGCTTGACTGTGGCCACATGCCTGTTTTCTATTCGGTTTTATCTGCCGCATGTCATCTTGATGAAAGTGCATCTATGAGTTTCAGTTTTTCAAGGTGTTGTTGAGTTATCCACTACTGGCACCTGTCTTGAAGAATCCATGTTGGACAAAGGGTAGATTATTCGTCTTTAGTGGGTAAAAAGAGTTGAGACTGAGAAAGCGCTGAGGGATGAAACTAAGTTATATGGATTCACTGACACTAAGACATTCGTGCAAAGAGTGACTGAGCATGATTGCCTTAGCTGGTACCTGAGGGAATTTTAAGACATTACGATCCATACTTTTGATTACCACAATTTAATTCCTCTAAAGCTCTGATCTTTATGTTGCTTTATATTATGGATGAGCAAATAGAGGGCAGGCCAGTGGAAACAGGAGGATGTTTCCTGTTAGTGTCACACAGCCAAAGTCATACCTTTGTATTCTCTAAAAGTCTCAGAATTCCTCCGATAAAGTGCTGACTAAAAAGCCACTCAGCTTATTTTTGCTCTAGTACATTCTCCTCTTCACTTTCTCCTTTATCTCTCCTTGAGTTTAACATCTCTCTTCTCTTCCACTGTGTTTCTCACCTCTCCTGCCCTTCTCCTTGTCCTTACCACTCATTCTTAAATTCTCAGATAGTACCTTTGCTTACCTCCTTCCCTCCTCTCCTCTCACCACCAGCGCTCAGTGTCTTTCTCTCTCCCGCTCCTGAGTTTGTTTACCAGCCAGCAGCGATTGCTGACCCAGCAGCTTTGCTGTCTCCAAAAACCTGCATTTGAGCTTTGAGAGGCCAAGGATGGCAGGTAGGGGAAACTCTGATGTCTTAACCTTAATCTGAGAGAGGTTTCGCTTAGACAGCTTTTTGCTGATATTCTGAGTTTGTTGCATGACTTACGTAGTGAATTGTTCAAGCCCTTGTGGCATGATGGAAGGCTGGCGTGTCAAACTCATGAGCCCTGGATTATAATGCAAATAGAAACCTGTGATCAGCAGACTGTAATGAATTTAAAATGGCTTATTTGGAGCTTTTTCCTCTGGGTTTAACAGGCCTTTTTGGTGTTGCAGTGCCATAAATGGGTCTCTCTATTTACCCTTCTGATTTGGTAAACACTGATTAAAACAAAAATAAAACTGGTGTAATAAAAAACAACAGTTACAAATACAGCAACAACAACAACAACATTTGTTTCATGTACATTTTTAGCCATGCTCGTATACATGACGGTGTCATGGGTGGGTTGGTCGACCACTTTGTCCTGGACTAAAATATCTCAACGTTTATTGCATGGACTGCCATGAAATTTGCTACTATCCACCAGCAGCAGAGAGAGTCAGAGGCAGAGAGGCTGTTCGGTTGAATATGTTCAATATTTAATCTCCACGACACGCTGAGCCTTTATCTGAATGAGATTTGAAGAATCTATGGTCTCAGCCATGCTTTGAGATCAGCAGTGAAAGGCCCCATTTAGACCAAATCGGGTGTTGACAAGAAAATGCAACCCAACGAAAATTTTTTGATTCATTTTAATGTAGGTAGTCTGTTCAGGCCTTGGGGGTGCAGGCTGCAGAGAGATCTAATAAAGAAAAAAAAAGGTAGCGACCCTGCAGTGGAAACATGAAGCAACCTTTGAAGTAAAACAAACGTGTCGTCCCGCTGCAACACATTTGCAGTGTCAACTGATGAATGGAAATGCAATTGGCCAACACTCCTACACCACCTGATTTGGTTTGAAACTGTGCCCCAACTGTGCTGTTTATTGATAAATCCAAGGTGCTGTCCATGGTGCTGAAGGAAAAGAAATATTTGTGCTTGTGCTTTTTTCTCTTAGTGTCATCCTTCTGTCAGTTTCATCTTGGATCTATGATATTCTCTAAACTAAAAAAACTAATTCTAAGCTATATATTAGCCTACATACTCTGCAGATCAGTGCCACCCTCAGGATCAAAGTTACATGTGGCTACATACATTTGCGAAAAGGCAAGACAATCATAGAAACATACTACTGCCTGTAATATTCCTTTATTTATCCTCTAATTTTGCTTCTTTGTGTTGCTGAAAACCAAAACACCTTTGTTACAAAATTAATAGGAGAGACATGAGCACAGGTATTGGTTTTACTTTGGGGTTATGGTTACTAGTAAACTGGGTTCAAAAACTAAGAAAACACTGTTTGAATATTTTCACCACTTTTTTAAAAAAATCTGACATTCCATATGAAATGTATGAAATGACTTTGGTAATCCTCTATGTGAATGTTTGCAACCAGCTACAGTGTACATGGCTGCTGCTTTCATTTCTGTGCAGTTTCCACCGGTCTGCGCACACACAGACGCACTCAAAAAATGAAAACAAACTCATCACTAGCAAACAAAAGGGGCGACGGTGATTTCCCTCGAACAAAACAAGCCAGTTTAAGAAGCGGACTGCTGTTAGAAGAGAGGGTATAGCTGGGGCCGAGAATAGTGCCATAACAGCAGACAAAAGAGTAACAATAACAACAACCACAGCCCCTGAGAGCCTTTTTCTATCTTGTCTGAATTATTCATAAGACCAATAAAGTGAATATAAATATTTATATAGTCAATATTGAAAGATTTACCAATTAAATGACGTGCTGGTGGTTCGAAAAGCTTTTCTTGCCTGTCAAATATTCACTGAACTTTTAGGAGTTCAGCAGATAGACTGTCTTCTGTACAAAAACATGACAATTTGGAGACAGCAGTATCCCTCAGTGTATGTTATAGTGTTTTCAATACTTACAAATGGCCTGTTGTTTCTATGCATGAATTTAAACACTTGTGTTTTGCTCTTTGTCATTGCAGGTGCCAAAAAATGATTTTAATATGTACTTAAAAAAGAGAGCATCTTAAATATAATTATCTCAGTTCCATATTTTTTGCCCTAGTCGATGAATGTCTCAGAGCACTTGGGACTGTAACATCCAAACTGGGAGAGTAGCTCCAGCGGATTCCAGGAACAACATCCGAGATCTCTCCAGAAGGGCGCAGTCCTAGGAACAGCTAAGATACTCTGCAGATCCCTCTGGCTCCAGGGTCTCTGGGCGGACACGAGCTTGAAGGAGGATGAACACAAGACCACCAAAAAATGGGGCCAGTCGGGAGTTTTTATACATACATATATATATATATATATATATATATATATATACACACATATGTTTTTTCTCATTAAAAATATGAAGGCAGTAAGTGGATTTCTGAGCAGCAATTGCTGGGCGTTCTTTCCTTTCTCTGACTGCTGCAATCTTTGGACCTTGCTTGTTCAAATCAACACCACAAATCAAGGACGTCAGCTGCGTGCTGGAGAAAATTAATCTTTCTAATTGAATGAACATGTTGACTTGACTATAGTCATTAACCCCCCCCACCACCGTAAATGCACTATATCTCTGCTTAGACTTTTATAGACTATTATATACTTCAACATCCCGCTGCTGTGTGTGCAGAAAAACATTTTGGCTGGACAGCCAAGCCGTGACTGGCAGCTTGGGGTAATGAATTCTATTAAATCATCCCCTCTCTCTTATTAAGACCACATTAAAAGAGGCCAAAATCTGGAGCAAAGTACACAGAAAGGAGGAAAAACAAACCACTCAAAGCAGAATAGATCGACCCCCTCTTTTTATTCTTGTGGAACTAGAAACAGGCTGCTCTTTTATTGGCTGTCAGCTCCCACTCCACTGCAGCAGGCAAACAGAGACATGAAAAGAAGTGAAGGGAGAGGGGGACATTTCTGCATTGAGGAGTTAAGAGAGGCTCATCCGGACGTCCTGGGTGAAGCATGAGAAAGACAGACAGACAGGAAGACAGGGAGACGAGAAGAGGGAGAGACAGGATGAGAGAGAGAGGGTTGGAGAGTGCATTAAGTGTGGGGTTTCTCAAATGTGTATGCATTTCAATAAAAAGGGTTTTGTTTCTTCAGGGTGAACATGTTTCTTTAAGTTTAAAGTATGAGTATGTGTGTGTGTGTGTGTGAGGGAATCTATAGTGTGTGTGTGTGTTTACAGATGAGTGTCAGGAGGCAGCAGTTGGAACACTGTGCAGACCTACATTTGTCAGTTTTTACCCAAATGCTGCCAGCAAAGTTGAAGTGATAGGCTGTCTCTGTGGAACAGTTCCCACATAACATATATAAGAGACATTAAAATGCCTCATTGTTTGATGTTTCTGGACACGTGTGTGTGCTGCGCAACACTTTTTTGACTGAGCTGGCAGGTCGAGTGCGTGCATGGATTGCGTTTCAAACTTTCACATATTTTTTTTTTCTCTGTGATTCAGGGGAGTTCAAACAGTTTCTCAGGAGGTGAGTAAGTGTGTGGTCAGCGTCAGACACTCGTCATCCTTTAGCACCCTGAAGAATGTCTTGCCGTTCAACAAGAAAATGCTGTGTCTTCAACGGTTTTTAGTTTCAGTAAGAGCTAATTCAAGAGCAACTCTCCATCAAACTAAACTTTATTTCAAATGTTTGTTTAAGACCTCTCTTGGTCCTTAAGAACTGCAGTGCATTTCTGAGTCAGTCGTCAGTCTTTACATGACACATCTCCATATGTTGGTGCATGATTTCCGTCCTTGCTTGCTTTGTTGATTTGTAATAGTGACACTCCAAACTGCTAGAAACTTGGAAAAGCACCGCCAGTGCAATAATTATGTCTACAATAAGTTTTTGCCAGCATTTTCTAGCAGACAACTAGAATATGTCATCAAGTTAATCAGAGGTACACTAAATGCTAAGTTGGCTACACACAGGTTAGAGCAGGATATTAAACTTCACTAACTTTTGTCACTGCTTAAAATCTGTGTGTAGCCCTGAGTAAACAGAAGGCTATTGCAAAAGTTGGCATTGAATGTCAGGTCACATTTGTAGTATTTTAGATTAATGGAGCAAAGTCCTGGATGCTTGTGTTGGGACAGCATGGGTGTAGTCATAGCTATGCACCCCCAGTTAAGGTTGAAAGCAGAAGTTTCACCTGGTTTAATGCACGTGATCCATTTCCATTAAAAATCTGTGTCAACACCAAGAATTTGCAAGAAAAGTTCTTTTAAAAAACTGTTACTCTGAAATGGGCAGAGTTGTGATGTTCTTTAATTTTTTTTAATGCTCCTTAAATTACAGACAATTTCAGAACAAACAAATGCCACATTTCCATCATGTTAACATTGTTTTCATTGTTCAAGATTTGTTCCTATAGTTCCATCACCTCATGGTGCATTCCTTCCTCTGAAGTGATTTAATAGCTGGAGATTCAGCAACAACATCTATTTATCTTAGCACACCAAACTCTGATGATTTGTTTAACAGCACTGGATAGAAATTATATTGAACAATTTTCTGTAAATTCTGTTCCAATTTGTGCTACATTTGCATGGAAACGAGACATGAGAAAATAATACTGGATATCAAATTCACTGTTTGAGACAATTAAGTATCACCAGTGAAAGATCGTTAGCCTTTGTCTCGATAGGAAATACATCACAACAAACATATGCATAGAGTTTATGAGAGTAAAAGTAAAAAAGAGTAAAAGAAAGTCAACACTTACCCCAACATTAAATCAGCAGTTATTTAGAATGTTTTATTAGCAAACAGCCTCATACAGCTAGCTAGTATGATGGAGAGCTTTGTTGATTAACTACTCTAACGACAATAGATTTAACAATGTCAGTTAACAGAACACCCATCTGAATCTACTTAGACTAGCTTTTTTAGCTTTGTCTGCATGTCACAGTGGTCATTATTATCATTTATTTCTGTGTCGTTTTGTATCAGCCTGCAGTAAGTCCTCCATCTTTACTTCCCATTGTTTCAAGATAAGCTCCAGAGGAGACTGCAGGTGGGTCACCTCACTGCTGATTCAAAGCGTGGCTAAAAGCCCCAGATGCTCGAAGGGCTTGAAATGCCTTTACAGATTTTTTTTTTCTCCTTGTTTCTTATAAAAGTTGGATGAGATTCAGCTACACTTTAGCCCCAAATCACTTCATTGATCCTTTTTCTGTGAGTCTTAGATTTGATCCATGTATTAGTGGTAAAAAGTGTTTTTCAAGTCGGTTATATTGCACCTTTATCCTGGCTCTCTATATTACTTTAAGACATATGGCAGATCTGTGTGCACTTAGCTCCACAGAAGGGCCAGTAAATTCATTCCCTTTGGTCGCAAAGATTGAGTAATCAAGCTTACAAAGCAGCCGTGAAGAATGAGACAACAAAGGCTGTCCCTGTTCTATTCAATTATCTTTCACCCCCGGCCTTGTCTCACTGTATCCCCTAAAACGTTTGTGATATCCTCCATCTCCCTTGCTCCCTGCACTGAACCTACAATCTCTCTCACGTTCACAGCCTCTCTTTCATTCTTGCTCCTTCTCTCCCTTACACACAATAGGTCTCCTCAGCCAGGGTCCTTTTTGATGTCAGACCCCAAACAGTATAGCCCCCTCTCTCTTTCTGTCGCTATCTTTATTCCCCTTAAAAATTCTCTCAAATTATTTATCTATTTCGGTCTAGCTGAGGTTCACTCATCGCCAGCCCGTCTAAGCTTGTCCCCTCTGTGCCCTTTCTCTTGATAACTGGAGCCTGCTCAGGTCCATCACCACCTCCCACTCAGCCACAGCCCAGGCCTGCGTGCTTGACACAGACTGCAATAAGTTGGTCCAAAACTCTCCTTTCTGGTCCAGCCTGCATCTTCTTTACTTCCTTCCCTTTCCACAATCCACCTTTGCAGTCTTTCCCAGCCACTGCCTTCACATATTCTTTCATAGTTGAGCTTCATCTGCAGGAGGTTGATAGAACAGATTGACAGAGAATCAATGAAATCTTCCACTTATTAAAATTTCTTTAAAGTTGTTTTTATGAGACAAGGTCTCTAACCATAAGGCAAAAAGACTTTGGTCTCCTTTTGAAGTGGCATCATTCTTATCAACTAAACATGATAATCACTGAACAAAAGTAGTTCAATCAATTGAGTAATTGGATGGTGCCAAAGGATCTCAACCCAGACTTTGTTGGTGTGGTGCAATTTAAGAGCTCAGGGCAATACCAGCACATATTTTATTAAAATGTGATAAAGTTCTCCAGTCTTTCTGAAGTTAGTGTGTTCTTTTTAAAGATTCAGAACTATAAAAAAAGGGTCAGAAATTAAAATGAACTAAACTTTTTATTTATTGATTTATTTATAATTTTTTTTTAACAAACACTGTATTTTTAAAGGTAAAAAGTAAAAATGAATGAATGAATGAATAAATAAATAAATAAATAATGGGACTTTGTCCAACCACATGTTAATACATTTTATATCTTGAGTACACTAGTCAGTGTTTCCAGCAGCAGGATAGTCTATGTGGAATTCATTAAAAATAAACGGCAGTGCATATGCTAAAAAACGAACAAAACAAAAAACACCCAATGATTTCTGCATATGTATGCACATGCATGGTTAATTTGTGTCTTGTTTTAAAGGTTATGTAAAAACCATTCCAGGGAAAGGTTACAGTGCAGGCAGAGACTAAGCTCATGTAATAGCCCAGGCTATAAAAACAGAGTGAAGCAACCATTCATTTCTTGCAGGTGTTGTGGATGCAGCACAAGCTGGCCAAGCCAGTTTTTTTAAAAGCATTTCTTTGCAAATGCATCACACATAAAGAAACTGTCAGTGATGTTTTCGCTGTGATTCCGTCTGCAGTTAACGTTAGCTGGCTAGAGATGATGTTAACAACCTTTATCATTCCATTCACGGAATTCTCTACATTTTCGATAAAATAAAAATTGTGTCTAAAAATATAGTAATTAAGATTGAAAAAAAAAAGTCACAACCAGGTAAGAAAATATCCACAGTACCTCTGTATCTGTGTGCTTGCTGTCCAAGTGTTTTAGTGCTACTCAGCTGCAACACACACTGTAATCGTTTCCCCCGTCCAACCATTGGGTTGATCCCTTGGCTGGTTGGCTACACTATGAGTGATGTGTTTACGGTTAGGGCTTTGGCCCAATACACTGCAGCACACAGATATTAATTCTACTGATGGCTTTATCTGCTTTGGGACTCCATGTGTGTACCGCATGTGTGAGTAGGTGCACATGGGTGTGTCTCACATGTCTCTGTTTGTGTGTACGTGCATGTGCAGTTCACTTTCCCGCAGTCCATGTTGCCATCTGTCTTTTACTACGTAGCCTTAAACACACACTTGTCTCCATCAAATATCTATCTCATGCCATTGTCCACCTGCGCTCCACTTATACATATAACGTGAATTTGTATGCGGTCTGAGATCATTCTGGTAATGGCCAGCCGTTCCACGTAGATCAGCAGTGACAAGTGTAATCTATCTGTATGGCAGCAACTCCCACTGTGTCCTGCAACCTAATTTGCAGTCTATAGGCTTCTCAAAAGCACAAAAGCAGAGGCTGCAACACCAACGCAGTACAGCCAGAATATGTTATATATATATATATATATCCCTTTGTTTCAAAATGAGTTTATCTTATGTTTATGTTCCCTGAAATGTCAGACTTTCGGCCTCTTTTCAGTTTTTAAAATTTAAAATCTTTTTTCAAATTGTTATTTAAAAAACAAACAAGCAAAAAAAAAACATGTTGAGCAAAACACTAATCATAGCATATTTCAACATACTTTAAAATGCGATAAAACACAATACCAGATGATTAAAGCAGCTCTGGCTGTGCTTATACTCCAATCAAACATTAAACTTACCTTGTGTGGCCGTTGGAGTTGTCAAGGGGTGTGAATACCAGGGAATGAGACGGATTGTTCCGCCACGAGAGACAGCGCTCTGACCTCTGATAAAAACTAGACAGGTAAGGTGTGAAAATACATGCTGTTATTAAAATTTGAGATGAAGTGCTTTGGGCAAATCAAAGCAGTGGATTGGCTGATAATATCACTCCATCACAGAGGAAGTGACGGCAGTCACTGAAGGAAAGTCCCCTTGTAATGTCCCAACAATTGCTGATTGAGTTGTTTGGACATAGAAAATGGTATTACTAACAATATAAAGTTTTAAAGTGCCTTTTTTTTAAGCTCCTCCTATTCCCTCAGCAGCATTTCATATAATGTCTGTTTTTGCTGCCTTATAGGAGCCCATGTCCCTTGGCTAAATGTTTCATTTAGTTTCAGATGACAGCGCCCATGCAGCACCTCCTGGTTTTAAACAGTTTGCTGCGTGTATCGTGTTACCCATAATGCAAAGAATATGTGGTGATGAAAACAGCCCTCCAATTGTTTTGTCTGGGGAAGAAGGAAAACAAGAAAATTCGAAATGATGAAGGAATACACCGCCAAGCTGCCACCGCCCAGCTCCACACCACTCCCAACAAAGCTATCTGATGACACTGGGGAACTGTAATGTTTGTTATTCTTGTTGGAGAGTCCGATCAGAAGAGACAGCTGTTCTCCCTCTAAACAATTTTGAAATCAAAAAGTCGGAAAGGTCACAAGTTCCTCTCCGCAGTGCTTGTCATGCCTGATCATTATTCAGCATCTTCACGGATGACTCTCTCTCTCAACAACCATGGACACAAACACACACCCTCATAAACACAAACTTTGCTATGAAGGCAAAAAACAAATTTAAAGGTTGAATCAAACCTCAGTGGACAGAACCCCAGATTTTCTGGCTTCTGACAAATACACGAATGTGTATGTCTGTGTCAAAGCTTCTTTGCTATTCTCAGCATGTGTTTAGTATAATGAAATATTGTTAAGTTGCTCACTGGAAAGTCAATGTTCTGTTAGATTAAATTAAGTTAAAAGTAATGGCTTTATCGAGTGTGAATTTATTAATTTATTACAATTTATTAAAGCTTTATAAATGAGTAAAAAGACACGAATAATACTCCCCCTCTTTTTTTTACCCTCAGATCTGCAGATTTGTTGAGCATTTTGGCCAAATCAATTGTGAGCACATTCAACACTTGCTGCAGAAGAAAATCATGTGCACAATATGAGTGTAGTAGTAGTAGAAAAAACATTTTGAATCACAATAAAATAGAAGTGATTTATGTTTATGGTCTTATCAGAGGAAATTTATTTTCAGGCAAACAATATTTTAGGGAGAGAGATTCAGACACAGAGTGATCACATACACAGTGTCTGTGTTTGCACAATGGAGGTAGATTTTTTTTTTTTTGCTCAAAAATACGCAGGATTAAAGACAGCTTTAGGCTGACTACATAGAAGTGTAGTTTATTGAAAGCAACAGGAGGTGAACTGGAGAAATTGTGGATCATTCGGTGGTAGCTGTCCTCCAAACACAAAAGACAGATAGACGATATGTACAATCAACAGAGGGAAAAGGAACCATGAACCATCTCTTTGTCTTTATCTCTCTCTCTCAGTATTTTTCAACTTTTTACTGTGCACACCTTTAATAGCGCACGCACATTTTGCATTACGACTTATAGATACACATTATAACACAGTTTAAGTGTATTGTCCCTGGTATTTTTATCAGTTGTTGAAATGGACTGACTGTGACTTTCAGTAAAATCACAGTGCACTGCAATTCTTTTCTTTAAACCTCCCCCCACTTACCTGGTGTCTCTATTATTATTCACCACTATATGCACTTAAGAATTCAGTTAAGTGAATGCCGAGAAAGAAAAACTACAGGGAGCGAGGAAGGTGCATCATGTACTGAGTCTGAGGATAGAGCCTTTATGATGAGGGCAAGTGCAATTTTACCGGGCAACCACCCAAAGTTGTCCAAGAAATATTCAAACTTTACATAAATTGTCATGACTAATTAACCTACAAAGGCAAAATAATCATTCAAAAAGTCTTTTCTTTGTCTTTTTGCCAATGGATGAGTCAAAGATGTGTTTTATTATTATACTTTTTGCTGATTCATCAAGTTACAACAACTGTCTTCACTCACTGGTGTTCTTAATAGCACAAGGTATTGTGCTATAGCCTACACAACATATCCTGCAAAATGCAACAGTCAAAAAAGTGGCAGGATTTGCAATTTATCGTGCCAGATGTAATAAAAACTCATTTGTAGAGTTTCTGTTCCAATAGAGCAACAAAAACATCAGTTAGCTAGCACTCAGAAACTGATGTGTGCTGTTTGACAAACTGCTCACCCATGGTGGAGGAAGTACTCAGTTCCTTTAGTTAAGTAAAGACAGATCTACAAGCATTATCTATATATAGCTCAGTATTAGTAAAAGATCTGAATTCAAAATGCTATCTGAGTAAAAGTACATCAGTATGAGAAGTGTTATCACCCAAATGTAGTGTAATTTTGCTACAGAATGGCTCCTTTTAAAGTGTTGTATCATTGTAGATTATTATGTTCATCTAGTTTTTATTACCAGTTATCACTGTTTTAGTTAAATAATTTTAATGTTATAGTTCATCTATGTGGAGACAATTTTAGATACTTTTACACTACTTGGTAGATTAGTAGTAAATACTGCATCGAATCATATGTGCACA
>JAQFJB010000020.1:12357827-12369273 GCA_029874875.1 Naso minor
AATTGAGGAAAAAGTACAACATTGTTCTCTGTAATGTGATGGTATAGTCAAAAGAAGTATAATTAGAAAAACATGGAAATACTGAATTTAAGTTCAAGTAGGCGTTTGCCATATAATTGTACCTAATTACATTCCCTGCAGCTAACATTAGTTGTTAAATAACAATGCATTATGGGTATTGGCTGACCTCACCAAGTGAAAACTTGTTGGCTGCGTGTGTGTGTGTGAGAAGGAACATGACATGTGAACCAGAGTCTCTCTCTCTCAGATCGGTTTCTCACTCGTACGATGACAGTTGAGTTTGTCATGGACCTTTGATTGACTTAATCGAGGGGGACAAATGATTTGAGCATGTGAAATAATTGTGGGTGACGTCTCCCTTTCTGCCTACAAAATAGTTTCTTCTCTGCCATTCAAGTTTTTTCTCTTCAGCTAAGTTCTGTTATTTCTGGCTACAAAAGCCAGAAAGTAATTTTTATTTCTGTTGCCAGCATCTGAAAATGTTTAACTACAACTCAATCTGCTGGACATATGCACACATACACACACACACGCACACATTCCACATAAACACACACACAAATTGGCATGAGCACGCATACACTCACAAACTTGCCATTCTTGCACATTTGGTCTCACGCTAACACACACAAGACAACAGCTTGATTTAAATCAGCAGACGACGCAGTTTGCTAAACAGAAACCTGTCACTTGTAAGGAACCCTGCGGTCCAGGCAGGCAGGCAGACAGACATACAGACAGAGAGAGATAGACAGAGAGAGACAGACAGACAGATGACAGCATGCGTTTGTTTCCCAGTCTGAGACAAGCTGTACAGCTGTTACTGCCAAGTCGGAAAAAGTGATTTTAAAACCTGAAAATGAACTGTCAATAAAACAAAAGTGATGGATGGAGTTTTAGAGGATGGACTGAATGTATGCCTGTGTGGAGTTGATAGTGAAAAAATATATATATTTGAAAGTGAAAGACAAGACAAGCAAAATAAAACAGTGCAATAAACCCGATCATAACCATAATATTGAATAATAAAATACTGATATTTTGTCAATGGTTTCTCTCTTTTTCATAGTGGATGGTTGAAATGCACTTCAATGCTGACTCGCCATAAAACAGAAAATCATTGCAGTTCTGGTAGCGCCTTCCTATTCTCACATTTTAAGTGTAACTCATTTTCCAAAGAGACAAAACACAGTCCACAAATTTAAAAAAACAAAAAACAAAAAACAGTGTGAAGGATTGCATTACTTTTCTGACGTACTATAGCAATAAAAATGCTATTGTGGTTTCTCATTCAAAAGCCACATTAAGTGCTGTAGTGGCCTTATAATACTCAGGATCATTTAGAATGAAGTTTCTTCACATATACTGTATCAACTGCAGGGACACAGTTCATGTAATTAGCATCAGTGCTGTTGTATGAGAATGTTTAACAGAGCCCTGGAATGAGCGTGTGGCCAAAATACATGTTGTCTCCAAATCAGACAAACACGAAACGTTCGCATTCACATTTTAATCAATCTGTGATTCTACCAAAATGACATTCAGTGTTATGATCGTGAGTTCTTTTGTGTGGGAAGGCCTACTTTCTTTGAAGAGGATAAGTTGGATTTGTAGGGAAGATTTCAAACCTCTAATTATACTTGACACCACAATTTGAGCGAAGGGGAGCGTACTGTATTAAACAGGTTTCAATCAGCGGGCAGCTGAAGCTCATTTCCGCAGCATTACTTTGCATTTAGGACAAGTGTAGTTTTAGCTCTAATCAACCTCACTGATTCAGTGAGGCTTTTATATTACCTTGGAAAAAAAACGGGATATTGTCAAACTGCTCAGGTTTTAGTAAGAGCCTTCCCTGACAATTTTTCCACATCGCCGAGAGGTGGACTCGATTAAAATTATGATTTGAATGAAAAATAAATAAATAAATAAAAGAAAACATTAAAAATAACCACATAATAATAATAATAATAATAACAACAACAACAACAATAATAATAATAACAATAATAATAATAATAATAGATTCTTAGTTTGTTTACATTAATTTCTAATTAAATAAGTCATTTAAAATGTTGGCACATTTAAATCATTTTTCATTTAATGTTTTTGTCTTTACCTTCAGCCAAAAAGTACCGATGCACAAAAGTAATCTCTTTGTTATAGGGTAGGTGCTTTGTAATTGTAACATATTGTGTTTTATTTTGTATCGTTCTTGCACTTTGTCCTTAGCATTGTGCGATAATGTCATATCTGTGACTGGAGGAACTGTCTGTGCAGAAAGATACACAAGTTCTCACAGATTGTAAAAATATGCTTTGTGTGTTTGTGTATCAAACAAAATTTTAGATTTTTTAAAGTAAAACAGCAGACTAGTGGAATCCTGACACCCTCACAGAATAAATTCTGAAGATATCAAATGAGAAACTGTGGTATTTTTCTTCCCTTTCTCCTGAATGAAAATACTGAGCAGTGAAACACGACTCCTTTCATTTAAAGCCGACTGACCTCAACCATGATGGCTACACATGCTTCCACTTCACTAAATGCAAACCAAATCTGCTTTATTGGAACTGAGAATGTATGATTCACACTGCGCTCATCTGTCAAGGTCTGTATGTTAAAAGAAATCCAAAAGCAAAGGCAGGTCCTTGTGCACTTCTTTAAAATCAAACTTATTTTTGTGATTTTTTTCATCTGTGTGCTCTGCTAAGGTCCGTAAAAATTGTGGATTTTGATGGTATATCAAGAGTGAGTAGGGGTTTGCATTCATTCTGGGTTCTTCTCAGCCTTCTTTCTTGCTTTTGAATGCAGTTTTAAATATATCTCTGTCCATGAGGAAGCTACTTTGTGCTAAAGTCTAAGCTTTTTCTAAGCTCAGATGTTTTTAGTCAGTTGAGACTTTCTTCATGAGTAGTTTTGCTTCATTATCGTACCATCATTGTTTTTATTTTACAGGTTAATTTAGCCCTCCAAAATGCACCTAGCTGCACTGTACTTAAAAGCTATAGTTTGTGTATTTGTGTGGGAAGGGGCTCTTAAATTCAAAGTATGCCTGCAGCCTCCTACCAGACCACATCAGAGTCCAGTGCCAAACTGCCTGTTTGAGTTATGTGAGCTCTGCCTCCTGCTTCGCTCAATTTGTAGAATATCATGCAGAGTTACGGTACATTAATTTTTGTGACTGTCTGAAATAATTTGATATTAAAATAGGCTCACAAACGACGCTCGAGGACTTCACTGGTGAAACTGTGCATTAATGTTTTCCTCGTTTTTGAATTCAGATCCTGGTTAATTTGATTTTCCGACACTCCGCCTCTCAGCTTCCCCACACCTACAGCACATAAGAAAGCTTAATCTCTCTAAAGTCTAACCATATGCCCCTGCTTGCTTTCCAAATCCATCTTTCTTCTTGATATGGTTGGCATAGATGGAGTCTAGGGGCTTTATTTGCTCAATTTAGCAATCTGCATGTGACATTTCAGAAATGCACACAGGCACTTGGTTTCTGTGTAGCATAGTAGAGCTAGGATAATGTGGGAAAGACAATAACACATGCTTTTGTTGGAAATGCGTGGCTGTGGCTCTACTGAGTAAGATTTGGCTTTGATAGCCTCATGCTGTATCCATGGAGTTAAACAGGTACCACAGACCACAAAAGTGTGTGTATATGTGTGTGTGTCTGTGTGTACACTGTAGTCAAAGCAGATAGAACCTGCAGCTAAAATAATTGGAGCCATTCATTAAGCCAGAACCAAAGCCAGATTGTGTCAGCTCCCTTGATCTGAATTTAATCAGGAGAAAAAACACCCTCCCTCCCCGCTCGTTTCGCCGTCCAGCCGAGATCCAAGGACTCGCAATGAACCCTGCGTTGAGAGCTTCGCCTTAATTAGTCCATTGTTTCTGCGCGGCCCAGCGTGCAACTCTCTCAGCCGAGAGCTTCATGTGAGTTTGTGCAAACTGTCACCTGGGGCAAACTTTACTTACAGGCAACCCCAGAACCCCCCTACCCACCCACACTCTCCTCCTCCCCCTCCCCCTCCTCCTCTTCCATGGTACACAGACAAATTTCCATTTCTTCCCCTTTCTCCTCGCTGACAGATATACATTCAGACAGACAGATGTGTGGCGCTATCAAAGATTTCAATCTGCTATTTCAGCAACGAGGGGAGCAAAGGGAGGGGAAATCAATTTGGAGTTGTGATTTGTTTTGCATTCACACGCACTGCAGATGCTCAACTCCAAAATGCTGCTTTCTTTTATTTTCTTTATGGTTTCTGTTTACCTAAAGACGTGAACCTTAAAAAGAAACATGGGCAGACAAGCGATAACAGAAAAAATGTCACATCTGCGTTTGTACCCACAAGTTTCCATTAGCACGTGTCTTTGAATCACTATAAGATACAAAAATAGCTTCACGAGGCGGTTCATAAGTGAATTGAAAAGATGTGCCTTTATGCACTTTTATCCTGTTCACACTGATAAGGAAACATCAGATCCTGATCATACGTGGGTGACAAATTGGAATAGTCGGGACTTCACTGTGAATGTAGCTCGAGATGAATAGTGGCACTCATCTGGGCTTCCAAAATCAGGAGGAAAAGCCCAAAAGATAGAGAGCCACTCACACTCTGTCTAATGCTCTCCAGCTGTCAAGCGAGAGGCATCAACCTCTCAGATTCCACAGAGGAAGAAACATTCTAAACATCTTGAATGTGCGTCACTGGCACCGTCCGACAAAAGGGGGCTCAAGAGCGGAGCACTTGAGATTCAACTGTTAAGGCAGAAAGGGTGCTTTTGTCTCAATAAACCAGTAATTACACTTGAGACTGAAGACTTCCGCTGCTGTTTGATCTCAGTAAATTGATATAATTTTGCTGTATGGAAAAAAGAAAGTGAATGAGCTCAGATGCACTGTAGAATGAGCCAGTTATTGATGACATTTGAGATTAGGCATGCTTAATTACACCCGTGAATGCCTTAATGATATGTCCGGCACCGCTCTGTTGACTGTACCATTTAGGCAGACTGCAGTGCACAGATCATGCATAGAGATTACCTCTTCATACGTGTCAAATGTTGGTCAGGCCTGGTTTCCTGGCTGCCCTGTCCACTACATTGCAGGGCTGTGTGCTGGGAAACTTTAATCTTTCAAAATCTCCCACCTGAAACATGCCAATAGGGGGAGCTGCAGCATTTCTAATTGCATTACAAAGCGAGAGAAGGAGATGGATAAAAAGAGATTGAATTTACCACTTCTGCAACTTTCCAAATCTGTATTCTTACAATGGTGCTATTTTTTAAATTACTCGTGAAGTAAAAAGGCAATAAGTGATTACAGCCTGAACTTTTTAAAAATAAAATCTTAGCATCATATTAGATGAAGTGTATTTGTCTGAGTGAGGGGATGATGGTGCTCAACCTCTGCGTTTTACAAGGTTTTCATTTATTTAAAAACCACTCAGATGAATTCATATTTTATATGGAGAGGCCATATAGTGTACAAAACTTATGTCTCTAAAAAGATGTTTAAAAACTTTCCACATCATTCAACCTCAAGATTTTAATATCTGTGTGCTGGCAGGATAAATGGGCTGAAACTGGTCTGCATAAAATGGGGTTTTGATTAAATTAAATGAAATGTAGCTCATTCATTTATTACATCTTGATCACATTAATGGCAATGGACAGTTAAATTCTTAATCTCTCATCTATTACATTATTTATGGGAGGCATGGATCATCAAATCAATTAGTGATGATAACGATAACATTGCAAAATGATAGCTTTTGATCAATTATAGTGTGGAAAGTGCAAATTAATGCAATGAATTAATGGTCAGTGGAGAAGTATGTGATGGCTATTTTCCAGCCTCTTGAATTTCTGCAGAAAGGTAATTGACAGGGACAAAATGTGATGCGGAAACACATGTTTAGGTTAATGCAGTGGACAGAAAGACTGTCCTGTAACAGAGAGGTCATAAGTTTAAGACTATGAGCAAACATGTGCCTGTAATCAGCCATATGACCAAAGTGCCCTTAAATGAGACACTGTATCCCTCTCTTTACTCACTGGAAGGAACTTATATAAGATTATTTAGATGTTAAATGTGAAACAGCGAGTTTTTTTTCAGTTGTTTAACATTGTTGTTTAATTTCCTCAGAAGCTAATTTGTTGCTTGGTATGGTTTCTTGAGTTTTGACAAGAAAAAAACAAAGTCCCTTAACTCTTTTAAACCTTTTTTCTTTTATTTTTAGCTTTTATTATTTAATTTCTATTTCTACTTTTCACATTTTATTTTAAGCACATGTCTCTGAGCATGAAAATAGTTTTTCCTCCTTTTTTGGTTTGGCATTAATCTCCAACTGAATTACATGTCTTATCACTAGTTTACCAAAGGTGCAATAAAAATTAACCCCTTTTTTAATGTTTCACCTATAGGACAGTATATTAGTCACTAATGTGCTAATAATTGAAATCTACAGAATGAATACGCTATGTAACTATAAAATATGTTCCTGTCTGTTAAAAATAAATTTAACATAAATTAAATTGAACTGCAATAAAGTTGGACAAGGATTCTGTTTGAAATTACATCCTTAGAATCCACATTTTCTGTCTATTCTGTGTACTGAATAACCTGCATCAGTCGATATTGTCAGGTAGATGCAGCGCCTGAGCCCTGGGCAAGAGCACCTCTCACCTCCTGACTGTGCAGGAAAGAAGGAGGTGATGAGTGCCACGAAGAGGAAGATAACAGAGAAAACAGAGTAAACCAGAGCTGAGGGGCGCAGGGACAGGGATTTGTTTGAAAGCATAACATTTTGTTATCCAAAGCCAAGCTATTTTAAACCTAAAGGCTGCATCTTGAGAGACCTTCTCAGACTACAAGGAAGAGTTTTATTGTGAGGAAAGTCTTCCGTGTTCCCGACCGCCCACACAACCTCATATGTTGTCTTTGAGATTTGCGTTTGCACCACATGATCTAATTTGTTAGAAAACTTTGCAATTTGTTGAACAGACAAATTCAAATAAATTCTGACATCACTTATTTTTCTAGTTTCCTTTTTTCACTACAAGATTTATTGTGGGAATTTGTGTTTTTTTTTTTCTGAATATTGTAGTGGTCGCTGAAGACCCTGAATGCTTTCACGGGGGGAATTATGTTGGCATAATTCAACAAAAATCAAGTGTTTTCTTGATTTATTCTAATGTTTTACATTATTGATTAATCACACTTCACAGGTAATTTTCTTCTGCTTATCTCCACCTTCTTGTGTTATAGTAGCTTGCTATTGCTTGTAATTTCACAAATTAAACTACTCTATAATTATATATTGAGAACTAATTAACTCTTTTTGGTCTGATGCAATACAATTTGTTCCAAGGGCCATTTTAACAATATCGTCTAAGTGACTAATTTAAAAAATAATTGACCCAATAGTGGTTGAGAAGTGATGCTTAAATGGGGGGTGAGGTGGGTAGAGTGTAATGCTACTTAAAGCTGAGGCAGGCAATATCTGGAAATCAAGCTAGCTGTAGCATGAGACTACTAAGGAAGCAAATCCAATCCCTGTTTTTGCTGCGGCTTGCGTTTTATTCTGTTTGTTGGGGTTCTCTCTGTAAACTCCAGTTTACACCAAAGATTCAAGGTAAGACAGAACGGTTGCAGGGAAAGTTGCATTGGTGTAAACTGCTCCGTTTCAGCTTGACTCAAGCCCGCCCATGGTGTCGCCTGCAATGCAGCCTTTCAAGTCGCCAGAGGCTAGTTTTAAAATGTAAGGTGTGTCTCTTATTTGAACAGCCAATCGGTTCATAGCGACGTCACCTGTCGCTAAGAAGCGCAGCATTAAGCAGCCAGTAGAAACGCGGGCTCTCTGAAATAACCTGCAATTGGCCTAATAGTGCCCGTCATGGTCTTCATTTTGTAAAGTCTGAATACAGTCATGGAGCGGTGCAGAAGTTCAGTGTTCTTTCAGACCAGCTGAATTACAATATGCTGAAATGTTATTATGGAATTTTTGCTCGATGACCCCAGAAATAAACTACCCCTCCTCAGCTTTAACAGACATGAAGTTTTTTTAAAAAAACAATAAAAGCCTGACTTTTTGAAAGTTTTAATATTGAATTTTATTCAACAAAGAGAGTGAAGCTTAAACAGGAAAGAAAAGGCAGGATAGGCGACTGTTCTAAAGCCACACAAAATCAGTCTGACACCATTAATGATCGCAAACGAACCTTATTAGGAGCTAAACTAAAAGTGGAAGAAATCTCAGGGTAGGCTTGTTCACAGAGGGACCCCCACTGGTACAGCTGAGCAAGCAATATCTCCCGCAACATTAAACTTCAAGTCACAGAACCAAATATAATGACTTTTTCAGACTGCGATACTTTTTCTTTGAGTAAACATACACATGACCCCACCTGTGTCCCATGTTTGTGGTGTGGTCCTCCTGATGTCTCCCCATCATCACGAACTGTTTTCCCCCTCAATCTCTCTCTCAGTCTCTCTGCTCTTATTCCCTCGGTGCCACAATCTCTAAACCTCGCCACTAGACCTGTATCATAAATCTTTCCCACCCCCCACATCACCACCTATACCGCCCATTTTAGCTCCCCTACTGCTCACTACCGGAAAAAGCCCTATTAACCCCTTGTTCGGCTCTATATTGTTGTTAAATAATTGAGGCTGCCTCCTACCACAGTGAAAAGCACCTAAATAATGAATAAGATAGGGTGTCTTTTAAAAGTGGAAGAGCCCGATGAATTATTCAGCAGGCAAATCTGTAGTAAAAGACACCTGTTGCATACAGGAGAGAGAGATCCTGTTGTAGCATTGCTGTTTATTGATGCAGCAGCTGCCTGGATGTATACCTCAGTGGGGACTTTCACTTTTTCTGCTTGGTGAAAATAAAGCTCTTGATGTTTGAAAAGTGAAATGAAAACATGGCAGCATTAGATTTGTATCTGCCGTGAGATACATTACTATCTTTGACACAAGCATTGCATTACCTCCTCGACACACTGAAACTCTCTACCATGGGAAAACAAACACTTTTATTATGGAATCACCAACCTGTGTCGTGACTGATTCCCCTGATGTGTGTGTCCTCAAGATAAATGTATTATAAATTAATAAATATAAATCAATCAATCAGTCCCTCATTTATTTATTTCCTTTATTTAGAAAAAAAAATCATTGAGATTAAAATCTCTTTTTTAAGAGGCCAAGAGGGCAGCGTAAAAATAAGAAAATAAAATAACAGTTTAATAATAATAATAATAATAATAATAATAATAATAAACTTTCATCATGTCTTTGGTCGCCCAAGTTTTAAAAAATCTCTTTAGATTTCAAAATCCTCCAGAGTGCATGTAAAAAGAAGTTTACTGTACAATTTCTTTGTAATTTATACAGCCTGTTGGACACATGGAGTAAGAGCATTCAAATGTGGCTAAAAAAGTATTTATTTATCTATTTATTGCCAGATTTGTTTCCAAGTTACAAGCATTAAAATAATCAGGAGATTTGAAAGGCAGCTACTTTTATTTTACAGTAGTCAAATCCACAGGCCATAAGAAAAGTATCGTCTTTCAGTTTCAGTCTTCAGTGTTGAAATTTCTGTGTTTGTGTCACTCCTGACAGGCCGACCTGTAAGAACAGATTTTTTGGCCACTTGGGGCAGCGTAAACAAGTTGTCAACACAACACTGACATATCGTTGTCTATTAAACTGATATGCTGCAGCAAAGAGTTTCTTGTTTAGACATCCAGCAGTTATAAAATAAAATAATAATTTGTTTAGATCAGTGTTTCTGGCCTCTTGATCGATCTAAATGTAATAGTCACGCTTTAGCTCTGACTTTGGTCCCTACAAACTCCTGAGGGAAATGCAGAACTCTTTAGCAGCTAAATACTCCACTGTCTTCACAAACTGGTAGTTGACTGGGTCTGATACTGAGCACGCAGCGTGCAGTAAGTTTTTAGAGCTTATAGTCTGAAAACAGCTGCTGGCCATGGCTGAAAACAATGCTATGTCTTTGAAAACAAAACAGTAAAGCTGTGGGAAAAACAGATGAACAAGGAGCTGAAACGCATAGTTCTCTGGTAGAACAGGTTCATTACAGTGAAGTGTGTTGCCACGTTTGCTTTGCCATTGTCATTTTAGTTATTATAAATACATTGATTATAGCTTACATACTACAATTGTAAGTTTGAAAGAAGAAAGAAAATCTGCAAACTGTGTGTGAAACTACAGCAGTAAAAATGGCTGTCAACCGTACATTGTCCCTGTCCATGAACGTTGACAAAGGTGATAACAGTTGCACTGGAGAGGACAGATGAGAAAATAAATGTTTGGGGCGGCTTTGTGGTTGTATCCCCTGTGGCGCAGCAGAGAGCAGATCTCTGTTTGGGGTCACAGACACCGCTGAGAGCACACCTGGCAGCACAGATACAGTCATTTCTCCACCAGAGACTGGAGGTGAGTGTGTATTTGTGTGTGTGTGTGTGTGTGTATGTGTGTGTGTGTGTGTCTGTGAACGTGTCCTGGAGGGAGAGATAGTGACAGAGAAACAGAGGAAGTTATGTGTGTGTCAGTGTCAGTGAGGAAGGTGAGAGAAAAGGCAAAAGACTGGAGAGGGTTGTGTATGTGTGTGCATGCATGCGCGTCTCTTTGCTGAATATTCAAATGTAAGACAAGCTGTGGCTCAGAAATAGCTTGTAATAAAAGTAAAACTTGGGATGACAGTAAAGGAGAAACAGTGGAAATGCTGATGAAGAGTTCATTTTGAGAGGATCTTATTACTTTAAATAGATATTTGCTGTTGAAACCAGATGCTGGGACAGGACATGAGAAAGTGAAGGATCACTTTCAACATTTTGTCGAGACTTTAACCCTTTTCATGGGTGTGGACAGTTTGTGAAATACCATACATTTTTTAGCTTTCCTCTCAAGAGCTAGATGAGCAGATTGACACCTCTCTTATGTCTGCAAGCGATCAGGTTATCTCACAATGAGAACTGAAACAGCTAGCCCCGATTTCTCAGTAAAAAAATATGCCTGGATTAAAAATAAACAAGATACTTGTTCATTAGGGAGCCTAAGTGGCGTCGTCAGAACGGGGCATCCGAGGTGACAGCCCCGAGCGTGTTATTAATAGTTTTGCGATGTGAAAAAAAACCTGGCACAAATGCATTTTGTGTGTGAGAGAGAGATGATAGATGGATATGGATAGAAGAGGCTTTTTCATAAAGAAAAGGATGACTACAGTAAACAGGAGTAGGAGGAGGAGTTATCGCCTGTTGCCGTGGCAGCAGATGAATCAGAACTTGACAGTGCTGATAACTGCCTTATCAACAAGCTGAGCTTCGTGAAAGAAATGGGTCTTAAACAAGCTCGTCTAGCTCAGTGGTTTTTAACCATTAT
>JAQFJB010000020.1:12399800-12409975 GCA_029874875.1 Naso minor
GCAAATACCCACAGCAGAGAGTAACTGGCACTTTATTGAGAGGGTTTGGAAACCAAAGCCAGCCTTTTACACTTCAATAAAGACATTCATGAACCTGACTTTCCTTTAGGCAAAGGTTTAATAGCCTGGAGTGCTTTCCTTTCAGGTGAATGCAGTTGTTCTAACAGGTGCTTAATAATAGAGGGAGAGTGCAGTGGAAATGGGGATTCAAGCCCTGAGCCACAGTAAGCAGGTACATGAAACACAATAGGATTAGAGACTAGATTGATCCTGGCTTTGTGTGCTGTTGTTTGGCCAGATTACCACAGCCAGCGCTTTATTGTGTGGAAATTGGACCAAAATTTGTTTTCAATTTCCCTACTGCTTGAATTGCCTGTTTCTGTGTGTGTCTGTGTGCGACACAGAGTGAGAGACGTGGAGAGGAGAAATGTGCTGTTCCTCGCACTCTACAGTTTCACAGGATTAACCAGTTTCTCCGGGATAACTGTGTCGCTAGTGACACTAAATCAACTGTATTCTTTCGAAAGCCTGACATGAAACGATGAAACTTGCAGAGCTGCATTAACCTGGGCACGCAAGTTCACTCCCGCTGGGGGGAAGTCGTGTTGGATAACAGTGCGTGCAATTCTAAATGAGTTCCATAAGTGCCAGCTGTAACAATGCACATTTTACAGGTACAGAGTGTAGCCTGAATCGATTGTGCACAGACTGAGAACAGTTCACTGCAGCATTTCTTATTTACTGCCACTTCCTTCTGTAAACGCCACAGAAGAAAGTGGCAGTAATTAAGATTTATTCATTTTGTGTTAAGAATTTTAGAGCACTTTTGCCGTCATTCTATGGATGAAAGTAAGATAAAACAAGGAGGGGAGGAGGAAGATGGAATGATAACATCAAACAGCAGAGAGGTCATATTTCACTCACATAGCAACTGATTTTGCATGGCATCCTGAAATGGTGTCTACAAGGAATAGTTTACACTTGAAATCATGTTACAAAGTGTCAATAACTGCACAGGACCATATTTACAGATTTGGGTGTTTCTTATGCTTCATCAGTATTAATATGATCATATGCAAATATCTTTTTTTTTTTAGCTGAAGATGGAAGACATAACCAGTGCATACTGGTCGACTATTGGGGCGCACACAGTCATTTTATCAGTAGTACATACATGAGCCTACATGGACTTACTGTAAATGTAATATGCATCCATTACATTACATGCATATTGAACAGTTCTGCAGCAGTTCAGGTCTTTTCACACCGCTGCACGATAACTACCCTGAAGACCACCTTGCAGCTAGAGGATTCCTCTGGAAAACCAACGTTTTCCAAAGCGGCTGCTACCGTTGTCGTCTGAAGCGCTGATAACAGGGAGGTGCTTTGGTGAAAGACTTGACAATGGGACAGTAGCAATGTCACACACAAGGCACAAGTAACCAAAGATTTCTACATATTTGGGTTATTTGTTATGTTATCCTTTTGGTGGAAATGTTGTGTCATTTACAGATTTTCTTGTGGTTTCCTGTACAACATTAGAGCTGTGTTGTACAGCTCGTAGAGCAACAATGTGGGCTCCTCTGTGTTTGTTTTCAGATCCACGACGCCTGCAATCTGGTCTGTGCTGCAGTGCTGTGTCTCATGTTGTTTAAACAGATCGAGTAAAAATTAACTATCGAACTTTCATCCTGCTGTTTTTCCAGCGATGAGAAAGACAGGAACACATGGCTGCTACATTGGAAAAAGAAAGTTAGAACGTTAAAACGAATGAAGAAAAAGTTTTGTCTTTGGTGAGTGGTTGATAAGGTTAGCAACCGCTTCTTGGTCCTACCGCCACAAATAGTACCACAAGAAGGCATCAATGCCAGATATTTTAACACGGCTTCATAACTAGATGCGAGAGAGTGCGTGAGTGAGCAAATAGCAAATCGCTTTTGGACTTTTTCACCGAGGATGTCCTTACTGGCACCATGCAACAGCGAACAGCCGAAGCAAACTCACCTCGGCTTTATTTGAGCGAAGTTTTGCACACTTGATCCAACTGCGGCCTATTTTGATTGGTCTAAATTGACGCTGACGTCCTTCCACCGGCCACCTGTCAACAACCAACTCAGCTTCTCATTCTGCTGCAACACTGCTCTTGGTCAGTCTGGACAAAGTATCGCGCTTTATTCGCTAGAGGTCGCTCTCATTGCGCCTAGTTAGAAATCAGTGTAACTAAACTCTAGCTGGGGTGTACTTACATTGCACAAACAAATTATGTAAAATATTTGCATCAAATGTTAAAAAACCATCAGTGAAGCTTATAATATTATGTTAGACTCGTCGACTGTGATCTTTGTGTCTGGTGAGAGAGCTGTGCCTACCAAAGGATTTTGCTTAAGAGATAAATTTTCTGCTTCTGTTTCACAGGTTCAGAAGCTTTGACTATCCTTAACATCAGAATCTCATTTTGGCAGATTGGGCTGATCTGCAGCATATCAATTAGGGGAGATAAGACTCTAATCTCAGATGCAGCCTCACTTCATGATTAGACTGATAAGAGAGCTGTAATATTACATAAAAATCTTCCCTGGCTCAGCTTAACCTGCACTCAACCCCTTTTACATTCCCTGATGTTACTACTTTAATGTGTAGAGGTCATACTGCGTATTGAAAAAGCTCAGCATGCTGCACATATCCATCCAGTTTTACCCCATTTGTTGTTATTATTTGAATTGCATTGGACTGTGGTGGCTGTGAATTGGAAATGGGAGGGCGAAGCGTGGACCACCTCAGTCCCAGTATTTTAGGCACAGTTCTGCCCCAGTGAGCCGGGCTGATTGGGATGCAGCAGGGCCTCTCCCGATCTCTCCCTCTTGCCTTCTCCCCCCGTCTCTCGTTCTGCCTGAAACAGACATTCTGATGAAAAACAGAGGGTGCCAAAATGTTTATGAAGGCGATGCACGTGCAGGACCATACACACACACACACACGCACGCACGCACACATATAGTACATGTGACCCGTTTCGTGCAATGCATACACAAATGTGCATTCACTGGAACTGCTAACAATTTCAGAATTTCAGTATTGCTCCAATAGAGTTTTTATATATTGAATTTAACACATGTTCAATAATGGCTTTGCCAAATTAAATGTTGAAAAGTCATACCAACATCATCGTCAGACTGCAGCCAGCCAGAAGGAGAAGAAGGACCATGTCTTAACAAGAGCTTCAGTCGGGAACGTAACAGAGGAACAGCATGAACAGCTCAAAACATGACAACTGTGTTAAACTGTCCACCATATCCTGCTAGGAACAGGTCTATACACATATTACTACACTGCAGAGTAGATGCAAAGTCAGTAGAAGTCCCTGTTTTTTTACGTATCGTGAATCCAGTGGGTCCAAGAGTGAAGATGACAACACAGAGTGGGACAATGAAGATTTATTCATAATATGATATGCTTTGTCGTTGTTATTCTTGGACGACAAAATGCATTTGTGTCAAAGAAAGGATGGATTAAAAACATATATCCCAGCCTCCAAACTTCTTTCATGAGAAAGTTCCTACTTCTTGGATTTGATCATTTACATGAACAAAGTGAAACAACTAAATGGATGCCAGCCTTCTTTCATAATGTGGCTGCATTAAGCAAAATGGTACACAAAAGTAACAATAACAATAAGAATAATATCCACAATGATGGCAAGTTTTAACAAATAAAGCAAGTGGTGTTCTTTTGGAGGATTGTATTATTATTATTACTATTATTATTTTTACATTAACAGTGATTATTGATTACTTATTGACTGAAAGTGTAAGTAGAAAACAACAAATCCTTGTAGTTTTTACAGTCTTTTCACTTATTGTGTTTGGTACACATGGTTTATTCCCAAAGAGTAACACTATGTGAAACACTGGGCAGCTGTTTCAAACTTTTTCTCACTTCCGAAGAGAATATATTTCTCATTTCTCATCCATTGTTATGAATTTGCCCAATATGTTTTCCCTTGTACCACTTGATTCTTTAAAACTCAATGGTATCAAACTTAATCTAGGTAATGATGCAAAAATGCCGAATATTGTGACAGGAGGTACACATCCAGGGCTAAGTATTAAATAAACACATACACACACACACACACACTGGCCAATTTTGTATCTGTTTGTATGACCAAAGTCCCTGTGAAGCCCTCAAACTGGCCTCATCACTCGCAGCATCTCTCTGTCTATAAGGCCATTTTACCAGTGGCTGCCTGGCTGTTTTCTTGCCCTTAAGGTTTAATATCACTCTGCCCTGTCTTCTGATCGCACATTTCAGTTAAAGGTTTGCTGAACACTGGAGTCACCAACCTATGGCCAAAGAATGAAGTGGGATTAATAGAGTAAAGACAGCCTCTGTGCACAGCATGTTTTTAAACCTTCGCCTATAGCTTCAATGACATTTTCCAGCTTTTAGCATCGACATGGGCTAAATGCACTGTTTCCCTGATGGGGACCAAGTCATGTTCACTTTCATTTCTTTTTTCCTGATAGCACTGACTTTGCTTTAAAGTCACCAAGTGTTTTGCACCTTTCTTGGGTTAATGAGATAAGGAGCATCCTCTTGATCTTTAAACTCTCTACATGTTTGTCTGGAAGCAGCCAGGCATACGGTGAAGATTAACCACACATTGTTCTGTTTGTGTTTGTGTATGTCTCTCCGTAGCCTGTACGTTGGGGAGAACAAAACGCCATCTGAGCATGTCCAGGATTATGAGCATCTCCATGGCGACTGCCTCCTCCACCTCCTGCTCTTTCTCTCCCTCTCTGTGTGGGTAATCTGTGGCTCTCGCTCTGCGGCGCCCACTCATTCATCTCCCATCCCTGCCACAAAATCTGAATTCTGAAATTGCAAAAGGAGTCATAAACAAGATTGACTGCAGCTCTCCCTATTGATCGCTGCTCCAATGTGCTCAGATGATTTGTTATCCCCCTCCCTCTTCCCTTTCTCCAACAACAGCACCCAATGGCCAAGCCACATGGAGACAAGGCAAATTATGATAGGACAGGAATCAATTGCCGCTAGATTAAGCTTCTTGTTCTCCTCAAGCCAAAGGGATTTAGAAATGAAAAGAATCATGTACTTAGAAAAGAGACTTGTAAGAGATAGAAAACCCAGTGGAGAAACCCTTTTTGCTTTTTATCTGGAGGTGATTGTATCAGACACAGGATGCTGCTACCAGCTGCCAGTCAGACTCGTATCGTCTCAGCATCAACAAAAATCTTCAAAATGCCAGTTCTTAATTCCTTCAGTTGTTGTTTTACTTCTGGTCTTATCTGTCTGGTGTCCTCACAGGAAGAAAGATTGAATCTACCTGAGAAATGAGAACTCTGTACAACAATTTAAAAGAAACAAAGGGATGAAAAAGAAATTAAAGTAGATAAAACCTTGGAGGCAGTTTTTCTTTTTCTTAATAAATGTTTGAACATGAGTCAAAACTTCATATTTAATGTATTTGTCTGCGTCTTTATAGGAAAAAAGGCTCAAAGTGTGACTCTATTTGTTATTTATTGATAAATGCTTCACTTTACAAGCTGCTCCCCTCAGGACTAACACGATTGTTTCTCAAAGGAGAAAAGCTAAGTCAAATATTGAGGGGAACATATACAGTAGATTCTGATCAAAAATTGCTATATTGAATGTAAGTGAGATTAGATTTCACCGTGTGAACAAGAAGCTTCTTGAGGCTCCTTGTTACATTTTTCAGATGTGTGCACTGACATGAGACCAACTTCCATTTGATACAGTGTGTGATGACACTTTGGCTCTTGCCAGGGACCGAAGAGTTGATTTGTTATTCGCTGATAACAATGTGTGTGCATTCAGCATAATCTCTGCTATACATGACCAGAGAGCAGAAAGAGGGGGGAGAGGCACGGAAACCTTTTTCATTCCAAGACGGAATTCCTCATCAAACTGCTGAATGTTTAAGTCCAGTAAGATGTGGGAACCCCTGTCTCTCTCCCCTTCTCTGTCTTTTTTCGTCATGCTTCCGCTCCTCTTATTACCATGTTTACAAATCGTTGGCACCCCGAAAGCTGTGTTGGCTTTGGTAGCGACGGCACGGAAAATACAGGGAAGGAATTTTGAAAACATGTCAGTGACTGCGCTGATATAAGAGGATCAGACATGCAAGAGTGGAATAGGGCCCTTAAGTGTTCCAAAAGAGAATAAAAGACGAATTAACATTTAATCCCACCCTGGTCAGTACAAGAAGAGGGATGAGAGGAGACAAGAAGGATTCATTTGTGCCACAAAAGGATGTAAGATACTGGGAATGGTGTCAGACAAAGGTTTGTGGCATGGGAGGATGAGGAAGACGGTGGTGGAGGGGTCATCCCTCCATCTGTAAGCCAGTAAACTGCAGCAAAGGCACTCGGGCATAACAGGTAGAGAATCTCCTTTTTTCCGAACATCTCCCTCTCAAGGAGAATAAGCTCCTCCTAAATATTTTATCACACCTAGATTCAACCAACAGAGAGTTGATGACAAGGAAAAGGGTCAAACAGCAACAATATAGAATGACCAAAATTGGACTTTACTCGCCTGTGGTTCACAAACTAAACTCACAAAGAAGTGTGTTTAATTTTTTTTATAGGAGGAGATCATAAATTTGTAGCCTCTGCCTCCCACAGAAGGGAGTCATGGTACGTATTTACAACATTTTGGGCCTCCTGTTTAGTGTCATGCATGAGAGAACAGACACTGCGTGCCTGCCCGCTGCCAAAAAGCATTCAGTTATCGTGCATAAATCATCACTTATGCATCCCGCATGCAAACAGCTGGCTTTGTTTCATTTGCAAAAAGGCCCCGTGTCACAACAGTGCTCTGAATAAAAGTTAACCATGATACACTGTAATGCACTGAGATAAGAACAGAAGTAATGCATCTCGCTGAGTGCAGGCCTGTTTGTTCCATTACGAGAGGGCTACGGAGATAAAGGCACAGGGAGATGTGTGTTTGTGTGGAACCCACCGCTGACTATCTCACTGGTGAACATAAAACATTCCATAACAGAAGAGTAGGCTGTGATATCCGCTGTCAAATAAATTAAGGTGGACCTGTCTCTTATTTCCTCTATAGAGAGGGCATTGTAAACAATGAGGGGAGGCTTTGTTTAATCAGGGAGTTAAAGCTTTCCCATCCAAGAAAACATAGACACAGTCCTGCTGGTTTTGCAGAGGTTGCTCTTGCGTGACAAGAAATATGTCCAAGGAGACAAATGAGAAGGGATGCAGGTGCTCTACAACTACAAGGTGAGTCTCTAGCTTCCTGTAATGACTTAAAGGTCCCTTAACATGCAGCTGCAAGTATTCATGAATGTAATACCCCCATCAGAGAAATATTTGAGAAGGTGAAGAATATTCTGCTTGTGGATAAGAAACATCAGTTCACTTCCAAAGGTGGCTAACTGATTTTCTATTTTCTTTTCTGGACATGTTTTGTTTTTTCCAATATGTGAGCAGTTTTCCAGATGTGGCAGTGATACAGTGAGAAACAATCACAACCTCTCCAAAGTGAAATGTGTTGGAATAAGGACATAAAAATAATGTTTGACATTTCACTGGGAGGGATATTTCCTTATTGAACAGAGGTCAGCTTTTGTTCAGTTTAAGGGTTTGGTTACAATAATTTAGAAAAATTTAAGCTGAGAATAAAACTTTACAGAGTTCAGAAGGAAATTGGTCTTGAAGTTAAATATATCGTTTCAACCTGACCTAACTTCATTCTGATACATGGAGACATTAAACAGCTCTAGTTCCACAGAGCTTACCAGAATTTGTTTATAATTTACCAAAGACAGAAAATAGAGCCTTCATCTACTTTCTAAAATTATTAAGATAAAGAGGAAGTCCTAAGGTTTAGTATTTGTCAATTACCCAAGGTAAAAAATGTCTCCTCGGTGATGAGGACCAAATTAAACCAAACTGAGCAACAGTAAGAGAGAGACTTTAGGAACTGACTCGGCCTCCAAAATGCTTTGTGTCAGCCTGCTCTCCATTTCTCCTTGGCTGATTAGGCGCCATTGGCAGAATCTTTTTCTCACTTCAATTTTAAATTTTCAAGCCTCCACTCATGGCGCATTACCATTATCGCTAACTGTGAGACTCCATCGAGCTGTCTGGTACCTGTGGACATGCGTGAAAATTGCTGCAAAATGCTAGTCTAAATGTAAATGGACTCAGGTAATTGTTATCTTTTGTGAGGAGAACTTTTCTCATTGACTACTCTTTTTAGGCTATTCTGATTTTTTCATTCAGAGTAATTTGAATTTAATGCCCCAGATGTGTGGTGAAATAGGGTCGTATAACCTGTTAAAAATGCATTTCTGATTCTTTAACCTCTGTGTTTGTAAGTGCCTTTAATTTGAATGGAGTTATGACAACACTGTTTTGTCTGTAAAAAGGACCTTTGACATTGTCGCACATCTATTTACCATGGTAATAACCTTTCTCCTGTATCGTTCGACTCTCGCACTTCATCTGCACGGCCTCAGATTAAAAGAGGCCTGGTTTAAATGTTTCCCAAGGATCTTCTGTTTCTTTGGCAATACCTGTATCCCCATCTGCTTTCAATTTGTTAAACCTTGGCCGAAAACTGGATGCTCTAATATCCAGATTTTTTTTTTTTTTAGTAATATTCAGTAAAACACATGAAGTTAACAAATGTGAAATTAGTTAACCCTGAACCATAACTGCAAATTTAATGCTAAACCTGTGAATGTTTTTCTAAATGTCATGGATTTAGTTTGCGGCCTGATACATTTAAGCATCTCCTGAGCCAGATTAGTTTTATTCCTTCCACCTCAGCCATCCTGGCACTACCAGCCTTGCTTTTACTGCGGAGGTTTACTTTCATTCCTCTGTGTCTTTCTCTCTCTGTTGCTTAAACACACACACACACACACACACCTCAGAGCACCACTATCTCACTGAGTGACATGCTTCATGCGCCGAGGGATCCACTGCTGATAAGCAAACCCACCGCACCACCACCAAAAACTGATTTCAGGTCTCCAAAGCAGAACTGTCCACAGAGAACTATCTCCACAAAGCTGCTACGCATGAGCTGGCGAGCTGTCTTATTGATCTGCCTTTCCTCACAGTCCAGCCTGGGCATTCACTCTTGTTTGCTACGCCTTAGCGAGTCCACTTTGGAAAACATAACCCATGGGAGAGGTGAGGCAGATTTTTTTTTTTTTTTTTTTTTAAACCCACACTCTTCTCATAATAAACTTTTGTTCCAGCCAGCCACTGCAGGCTACATGCAGTGATGTCAGCTAATAAAATGGAAATTGTATGCATGCTTTGCAGGGGAAACGAGCGGGGCTTTACATATGGTGCCATGCACAGTGAAGTGAAAGAGGCTAATCTGCCATTGATGCCTGCACATGGGTTAATGTGGGCGTGTTTAAGTGCGAACATGCATTGCACATAAGTGAATGCATGCATGCTTTCAGTTGTCACGCCAAAGCTACCGAGTGTGTTTAGATTCCAGATCCATATCGTGAGAGTGTTACGAGGTTAAAGTTCACTGCATCTTCTCGGGACTACTCCCCCTTTACAGCCTTGAATTTACACGTCATTTTTTATGGTCGTTCAAATGCCTTTAAAACATATCTGGAATTAATAAGTCAAAGGCAATGATGAAGTCTGTTCAGTAAAACATATTTAAGACCTCAGGTCCTGTTGTTTTAGATATTTTATGACCTTCCTGATTGAGGATTTTCAAACCCAAACATGAAAACTGTGGAGTGTCCAGACTGCCTTGACTCCCTTACTCTCTCTCCTCCTCTGTGGTTTAGTGGGGAGACAGCACTCTCCCGCTATCTAATTGTTAGGTGGTATTTTGGCCTTATGCCTTGACTGCTCCTGTAGGTGGGTGGATGGGTGTTGTCTGTAGTGTTTTGGTGTTTTCTACCTGACCACTGGGACCTTTTTGTGGGTTAAGGATCACATTGCCGTAATGGAATAGTTGCACTGTGGGGAAGGTGGTGAGTCATGCCTCAAGTGTGTGTGAAAATAAATGTGGTTGGGGGTCGAGTGGGTGAGCTGGGTTTGTGCGTGCATTTTTTCAGTATGCATTTCAGCTCTCAGCACGGCATTTTCACCAGGAAATGCAACTTTTCTAGTTAACATCTA
>JAQFJB010000020.1:12466330-12476511 GCA_029874875.1 Naso minor
ACACATCCATGGCACCCCCACACAGGTGTTTTCTATATTTTAAGTAAATAGAACTTTCCTTACTGTGTGAGCAAGTAGAAAGTACAAACTCACTTAAATCCTTTTCCTGTTCCATCATTTTACAGTGCGATAGGTTCTTATGCAGCAGACATTTTCGCATGTCCTGAGGAAGAGGAAGATCACACATGTAATTAATAACATAAAACTGGACAGTGCCATTAACACAGCAACCATAGGTCAGCATGAAAGCACCCAATTTGATCGAAGCAAGGTTAACAATAATGTTGCAGAAATGCAACTGAATTTTTTACCAACTCATGTTTTATTTGCAGTGACAAGATGTAATGCAACAAACGCTAATGAGTCTGGGTCCTTCATCCAACAGTTGTTAACTGTCTCTCATGCAAATGCTCATTTTCAGGAAAATCCTGAAAACAAATCTATAACTTCTCCTTTTGGAGCACACGCTGCTGCCACACAGTAGCGGCCACTGCCACCACCCCCCCCCCCACACACACTCTTCTTCTGACTGACTTTGGAAAGACTTTGATTTACCAAGTCCCTACACGTTCCCAAATGGTTTCCAATGGAGTCTTCTCAGATGCATCTGTGTAACAGGGCATCTAGCCTGCCAGGTTAAGATGGACCAGCAGCTACAGCAAATTATCTTGAGCAAACAGAGGATTAGATCATAGCTACCATGTGACACAATACTAGCAGCTTTAAGAGTTATTTCCTCTTTATCTTTTCTCAACATCCCATCAGTGCTATAACCTTGACCCACTCTGACCTCATGTCTAATTTAGGTGATGTATGACTTTAACCTTAAGTTAAAAGTGTTGCATGTATTTTACATTGCTCTGCATAAGAGTGGCAGCTACTTTCCTGTTATGTAAATGAGATGAAAAAGTTGCACAAAATCATCTGCATCTGCATCACACTCCTCCACAGAACCTGTGCTTGTACCCATTATTCATATGCTCAAAACATTACAGATCTGGGATGCTAATGCAGTCTCATAGCCACTGCCCACTGTTTGAGCCTTCACACTCATACTTCTGCTGGGCCTTGATTAAATTTGTTGCCCCAGCCATCCGCCTGCCGGCTGCCAGATGACTGTGAATATGAATGAGACTCTAACATTGAATGTTGTGAGGCTCTGTCCTTGCTTCTTTCTTGTTGGCTCATTATCTTGGTTGGCTTCCTTCTTAACTTCTTTTCACTCCACTGTCTGTCTCTCCTCTGAACTTGTCAGCACTAACTGCCACACACCGATGAAACACAAATCAGCACACATGCAATCGTGCTGACAGACCAAACCGCAGAGGTGGTGCCTTTCCTTCTTGTATATGAATTTAAGGAGAAAAACAAATGAGATATTTTAGAGAGGACAGGACAGACAAACTGAAAAATATCATGGACATTAATTTTCTGTCTGTCTCTTCGACAAATATTGCAACCTGCGTTAGGCTCTGGATAACAGCGGTAGGTAATTGAAAAATATAAGCTTTAGCACACTGAATGAGATGACAGGAAACTGCTTACATAATTGTCAGTCGAAGCAGACTGTAGCAGAGGAAGCAGCAAAGACAAAATATCAACCTTGTTGAGTCCAGCCATCTTTTTGATAAGGCACTTGCTTCTTAGTACTCATGAGTTCTGATTTATCTCTATTTATAGGTGAAGAGGTCGATGCAAGGGACATTCTTCTTCATTTGCAGAGCCAGTTTGTGATTTAGGCTGGCAAGACAGCTGCATTATTTTCTAAATCAAAGAGGTCATTTTAGTGTCGAGGGCAGCCATGAATTCTAACTTTTAAGCAAAGAGGAAAAATGTACAGGACTGTTTTATTGATTTCTGGTGAAATGTTTATTACTGAATAAGCAGTCTGGTCTCGTTTTAGACTGCACTGCAATGACCTGTCAGTCACAAAGTGGTTTATTTTTCTATTCAGTACATTTAGTTTCTCGTGAGCTTTTCATCCTTGGTTTAGCCACATTGTCTATTGCCCACCTTGTACCTTCAATATTAATTCAAAGCAAACTACCACAAACATAGATTTCTATGCAAGAGTCTCTGATCTGCCAGCTGCTTTAAAACAGCAAATGTTGCAACACGTTATTAATAATGCATGTGTACAAAAAGGAACTACAAAGTAATACTTTTGTTGGTGAGAACTAACAGTGCCTGAAAATATATATCTTTGTTTCTATCCTGAAATAAAACTTGGCTGCAGAAGCAAATTATAGTCACACACACACACGCATGTGGGGCCCTACTAGCCTCTCCTTGTCAGTGGGGTCTCTGTCAGTATTGACAGGCTGTGGTCCTGGACTGACTACAGACAGACAAACTCAGGGAGGGGAGGAGACGCCTGACTCTGCCAAGCGCCGTGGCTGAACAGCCCTCCAAAGTCCTGGGGTGTGAGAAAGTCCTGTGTGGCATCCCTGGAAACAAATCCAATATACAGCAGTAGCTATCTAAGTGGCTCAATTGTGAACTCATCTTTTGGCAATTAGTCCAGTCTAAATAACAAGAGTTAAACAAACATTAAGGGCTTAGTGGAGTGAAAATAGTTCAAACTGAATAAACATGTGCGCAGTGATGATTTGATTATTAAGTGCCTTACACAGAAAAGGCTGCAATCTTGACTTTTACTCTTCAGCATTTTGAGTGTTCATCGACCCTAATTTTAGTTACCCTAAAATAGGGCTGCATGATTTTGAAAAAAAAGGGGAAAAAAAGGAAAAAAGAATGTAATTGCGATTATTACTACTGATATTGCATCTGCAATATGATTTGCAGTATTAGAGGGAATGAGAACTTTCATGTCATATTCTCGTTTTCATTGAAAAATATTCTCAAACAATTATGTGATTTTTGTAGGGATCTGTACCAAATGAAGATGCTTTCTTCAGTCCTAAGAATATGTGTAGGCTGTGAAGCATCACAATATTTGACTTGAATGGTATTTTGACACACAAATTTCTCCTTTAACAAATATTGTGCCTCGCAGCAATTAGAAAACTGCAGAAGCCCATATTGCAATTTTGACTACATTTAAATTAATTATGCAGCATTGCCCTGAAACAATCTTTTTGCCAATACAAAATACTTTTAGCCACTTCAAAAGCAAACATTGAAATCTTCTATATGCTTGTCACAGCATGATTTTATTATTGTATGTCTTGATGTAGCCGCTGCTTTTACCTGTAATGTTTGATAGCTGGATTGTGATTTTTATGTGATTTTGTGACCCAGTGATTTTTCAGTGTGATCAAATGTTTTGAGGTGAAGGTCTACACCTGTGAATATGTACACATTTAATGTTGTGTGTATATAATACAGGCCTCCACTGGTTTGTTCATCATAATAAATTACAGACATGTATCCAATTTTATGCCTTTTCAGAACAAGTCCATTAGTGCTGACTGTAGACGTGAGATTTAGCATGCACAGCTTACTGAGAAGGTATGCATCTGCTGTCTGTCTGAAATGATTTTTTTATTGATCATTCATCAATAAATGTCAACTGTTTCAGATATTTCAAGGTGACTCTAGTCTCAGATTTTTAAAAAAAAAAAAAAAAAGGTGAGGTTAATTGCTTTGTGTGCTGGGAAAATGCTTACCAGACAGTTGGCTCTAGCCAGAAAAGAGGACCATTATTAATGTAATCCAGGCCCAGGTTAGATACCAGTCATATAAAAGATAGCCCAACATTGTGGGTATGTTTTGGATGAATAGGTAGAGGGTCAAAGGACAAGTCAGCCACATATTACTTTCAAACCTAGTCTTCATATTCCATTGTATTTATTAAAAGGCCATGTAGGTTTCCCGTGGCTCAGTGCCACACATGCTGTAACTGTTAGGGAAACTACAGGAGGAGTTACCTCCAGCTCCAAGAGGCCTCTGGAGATCAGGTCTTAGTCTGCCCACATGGAAAGAGGGAACACTATAAACCTTAAAGGATAACAAATGAGACAACATAGGCAAGGATTTATGAAGTGCTGAAAAACCCCCACATACTGTTTCTTCACAAAAAAACCCACCATGCTGGATGGAGAAATGAAAAATATCACCGTGCTATGGAAGGTGAGAGATACAGAAAATGGAGCGAGAAGAATGACCTGCCAGAAAAAAAATATGAAAAAGATTCCCTTTTAGTCTTGCCTCAAAAGGAAAAAAAAAAACGAAGACAAGAGTGGGTCAGAGGAAATCGCTTTCGCTCAAACTCCTAAGCACTGTTTCCTGCTCATCAGTATCCAGCTATTACCAATGTCAAAGTGCTTTCACGGGACATTATGAGCCAGACATGTTGTCAGCCCCCTCAAGAGACTTCCAATTTACCTCAAAATTTATTGCTCAGGAAAGACTAACATATACTTAATACAGATTGGAATGTCCCCCTTCATTCAATAGACTTGCCAGACCTGATTGGATATTGTGTATCAGCTTTCTGGTTTTGAATTTTGATTTTTTTTTTTTTCCTAGAAGGTCTCACAAGGTTCTGTCTGTCACCTTAACTCTCCTGCTTCTGGGGATCCCGCATATTTGTTCTGATGTAAAACTGGATAACAGGTGTTCTCTTATCTCAAAGAAAATCCAGCCAGATACAAAGACACAGTTTAGGCCCGCATGCTCAGAGCTTTTCATCATCTCCTAATTGGCCCATCTGCAGCCAAGACAGGCTAGACTCGCTTGAGCAACTTGCCTCATTGGATTGTATCACTCCCGATGCCCTCTGCAGTCTTTCAATGACCCCTGTGTTTGGCACATGAGGTTTTTCTATTTCCATTTTTTTGAAACTGAATGTCCTTTGTTTTCTGATTGAATCACTTTTGGAAGACAGCGTCGCAAAAGAGATCCATAAAACAATACTTCGGGCCAGATGACAGGATTTAGTCAAGGTTATGACAAAAAAACTGCTTTTGTTTAATTTATTGTTACTGTGGTTGTGGCTCTGAGGTCACAAATGAGCTGTCAGTGACTGATTTCTGTAATCCTGATGTGGCTACAGGAGTTTTCTGTCTGAAAAATGGTGTTCAGTGGATATGAAAATATACCAGAGCCTAAAAAAACAATATGTCAGTATTTGTACTAGACACAAAAAAAGTATTCTGGTATCTGTCTTGAAAACAGCCCAATCCCTGTCATTGAAAGCATAATAAATCATTAGCATAGTGAATGAACAAAAATTATTTCCTGTGCATTGAGGAAAATAGAGCTTGATTCATGGAAATATGCTGTAATAATACTACTCCTGTATACTACAGTAACAATAACACATAAACAAAATCACTGTAACCATCATTCCATGAAAGTAATGTGTACAATTACAAAAGTCTAAATTTATGACCCTTTTAAGCAATCTTTTTTCTCAAAACAATTTTTTTTTCCACACAAAGCATTTAATTGTGAACACTATTTTTATGAATCATCAACAATGCACTTTACTTCCTGACCAACAATACCTTTAGAACAGCAGAATTATTCACTATAATTTCTTACTGCGTTCAATGATTGGTGCAGTTGATTTTTTTTGACTGACACTGTTGAACTTGCATTAAAATTTGCAAAAGATGATCATTCTGCTCTTGTGCAGTGCACAGTTGTAACGTTTTAACACTAAGGTCCCGTTGTATTGTGCCTCTGCTCGGTCTTAATGGCATACATTTTGATATTTCCAGCACGCATACTTTCGTTTGTAGTTGGAAATATGTCCTGGTAATTAGCAGCATTAATGTGAGCTCCTACATCTCTGATCATCCGTCTTGTCAGTGTGGGCTGCAGAGACACTTTTTTCTTCTCAGAGATAGCTCTCAGATGTAGCGCTTTGATTTGTTCAGCTTTATCAAGCACTAGAGAGATGACCTTGCAGTAAAGCAAACTCCCTAAAGGACACAGTCTGGTCTGAAGCCTTCGCCTCTTGCCAGCCTGTTCCCTGTTGGGCTGGATGGCTGCACTGGCAGCCAGATTGTCTTCACGGCTCCAGCCATTTTCCCATGTTGACTCCTTTTGGTGTTGAGGAGTCTCCCAGTTTATCTTTATTGATATCAAAGGTGGCTCCCTGCTCTGATCAATTTTCGCAGAAGCGCTTGATGCTTCTCAGCTAAAAGGAATCAATGGAGGTGCAAAGAGCCCTGTGTCTCCCGCTCTCACTGACTCTCTCTGCCTCACTCATTTCCTCATGGTGCAGTGAAGCTGAGCCTGATCTCCATTCAGACTACCCTCCTAATCGCCTCATTTGAGAAAATAGAGCAATCGGGCAATTTTCCCTGTTACTCCACCATTGACGGTTCAGATGGGGGTCCATGGAGCAATGCAAGAATAGGATCTCTATTGTTAATCTGTCTACCTCCATTCAACAGTGTCTATGGTTCTTCAAATTGATTGTGTGATTCAAAATCCAATTTCTCAGCACACGATGGGAAATATATACATTTACAAGGCTAATTAGCCCTTCCAATTGAAGCCCAATAGTTTTAAAAGCCCACTAAGCACAGAGATAAATATTAAATACACCATTTTGTTTCTGGGCTTTAACATAATATTTCACTCTTTTAAACTGGGATGGTGCAGTCAAACTATTTGACCCCATTTCCGATTGATTACGTGCACAGCAATGTCCATGCAGATGTCTGCATGTTCTATCTGTTGTGAAATCCTTTAAAATCTGACCCTAGCATGAATTCAGCATCGTCCACAGGCTAGGGAAGGGGATGCTGGGATACAGATCTGAGGGGCTAGGGGGATGCACAAAGTGCCAGCATGAGTAGAATTTGATACTGAATCTAGAGCTGCTGCACAGTAGAGGAAATATAGGGGGCTTAGGGACCTGACAGAGACATAATTCAATATAGCTTTTGGAAAAGAGGGAAGGTAAAAAAAAAAATACACACACACACACACACACACACACACACAAAGAACAGCAAGGCTACACACTCGTCCAAGAAGCCAATACCATTGAGCAAGACTTATGAGTATTCACAATTGGTTACTGGGGTCAAGCCGCACACTGCAGGGTCCAAATTGTTGCAGTCAATGAAAAGCTGCCCAGTAGAGCTACACTTCTCTTCCTGCAGTGACAATAAGCTTCATGTCAAAAAAACATGACTGATCGGTTTCAGGGGTGCTTCTAAGGTTACCTCGGTGATAAAGGATATGATGAGCAAGAAGACTCACCACTATTAGAGTTGTTGCTCCGGCAGAGTAAAGCCAATACAGTTCTGTCCAATCCCTCTGCAGACCAGATGGATCTACAATACAGGAAAAATCTGGTGCATTATGGATGAAGGAGAATAGAGCTGCTCGTCTGGCAGAGTCCAGCAACAGACTGTGTTGATGATAGGAAGAGGTCCAAGAGATAAAATGTGCATTGTTTACATGTCAAGCTGCCAGTGTATTCAAATGCATAGGGTTAACACAACTCTGATTAATATATTCACTGCATTTTATGAATCACAAATACTCCAAAATTTGTCATTTTAAAGTTAGACCAGGTATTTAAGACGTAAAACACCACTGATCAAAAGGTAGGTGTTTTATGTTGTTTTGGTTTACATACAACTTGAATTTAGGAACACTAGGAACAAAATGGAGACCAATCAACCAATAGTGTGTCATCATCTAGGCACAGACATAAAACAAACTGGAGAGTAACACACACACAGTAAAACAATGATATCTTTATGTGTGGTGTTGTGAGTAAAAATGTTGGGTCTAATAAGTTATTGTAGATATGATCTTGGGTTGAAATAATACTATTGTCAATGATGATGCCTTGGATTTTGTTGCATATATTATGAGATTTCTTTCAATAAAAGGATAAGCAATTTTCATTTAGACATCTTCAGAGACATTTTTTTTAAACACAAATATTTTTACTTCACAACCAGTGTTGTGACAGGCAAACAAAGACTTCTGCACACTTGCCAGCTCCCCTAATGTGAGGGATGAGAGGGGAGGATGGGGCACCAGTCAATCTCTCCTTCAATGGTACATCAGACCCTTGCAGTGTTCAGTGGCACTTAAAACTACAGTCCTGACCTTTCAACTGTGCTCTAATTACATTCATGTCCTGGGGTAGGCAGCAACCACAAAATAACCCGTTGTCTTTTATAAACTTACCACTGGGACATTGTCCCAGCCGCCCGTCACCTGGGATCTTGGCTGCCCCCAGCAATCCCCTCCCGCCGGTCCCCCAGTATGTGAACTAAGCAGGCCCAGTTCAGCAATGCCATGGTTCTTTCTGTTCAGGCATCTGGCTCCTTTCACATGTCAGCCATATTGGCTCGAAATGGGGCACCCTTACCCAGCTGGGTTTTGGAGGTTAGTTGGTGTCGGGGAGGTGGGTAGAGTGGGTTGGGAGGTGGTCAGGAGCCAACCCGTGTCAGGCCCCATCAGCTCAGCATGGGCATCTATAAAGGCAGCCGACATCTTTCATGGCCAGCGGGCTTTAGAGAATCCAGGCTGGGATTTCTGCCCAGCCAAAGGCTTCCTGCTCCCGAAATGCCTCACTGCACCCACTTTCTTTTCTAATCTAGAGGGGCCTACATGGTGCTGGGGTTACCGGGGAGAGGACAAGTCCAGAGGAGTGGATTTTCTGAGGCCGAATTGATTGACACTGAGGTTTTCGGTTATGAGCCGTGATGTAATTTTGTAGCTTTACCCTTGACTTTGTGTGTTATGATGTGGTCAGCATAAAATGACTCATGTGCGTTATCAGCTATTAGCTTTCTATGCATGATTTATAAAGCTCTGCACCATTATCATTCAAAACAATGGGGGAATCACAGTCCCCCACCACAAGAAGTGTTTCTAATTAGTGACAACTAAATAAGTAATTTTGTCGTCGGGTGAGTTATGGCTGGCCGTTTCACTTCACTTCATTTCACTGAAATGCTGGTGGCAGCACGCTCCATCTCATAGTGTTATTTTTTCATGTCTGTCAAGACGCTGTGATCCGTGAAACTGGCAGCGATGGGTCCACACTGAGAAGTCACAGGGAGCCAACGCAGATGGACTCTACTATGAAAAGGTCAGATTGAGAAAACTGAGTGGAAGGTTTCTTACAGTTTCATCAAATGAGTAAAATTGGATCCGTGCAGCCGCATGCACATAATAGATACCCCACAAGGTGTCATCAAAGCGGGTGAAAAGAAGGGAAGAGATGAGCAATGATGAAGTAGAAGCAGAGGGTGAATAAAAAAATGTAGCCTGGGCCGAGAGATGGAGAGAAGATGACAGCGATGGGGGAAGAAAAGAAAGGGAATTCATGCTGAAGGAGGGAGTGGACATAATATGTAATTGAAAAAGGCATTTTGACGTTGTGCAGATGTTGTGAAGGCCTACAGCGAAACCAAAGACTTCTGTAATAAATGACAGAGGCTCTTGCATTTACCTATACCTGTTACATATGGTGCTGTCTGAAGTATGTGCTTAACTTTATTTTTGTGTGTGTGTGTGTGTGTCATTTAAATTGTACAGTGCCATAATATTCTGTTTTGAACTCAAAGGAAAACCGAAAGTGCCAAAACAACAATTGTTTTCCCTCAACCTACCAAACTGGTTTGGTGAGTGAACCAAACCAAAATCAGTTTCACAAAGAAACTAACTGACTAAAACTAACCCACTATATTTTTTTTCTATATCTCATCAAGTGCTTGTGATGCTTCATGAAATTTAAACTGTTGTGCAGTGTAAATCACATGTTGGAAAGGCTTTTTGGCAGGAAGGCTTTGTGTGTTGTACACAGACAATACAAAGTTGTGCGTCTGTGTCAGATGCAAAAGCGCACAGCAAGAGCGGCAATAATGAACTGAGATTAAAAGGTGCTTATTCAAAATAAAAATTTAACTGACATTATCAACAGAATGTGACCGAATGTGTTACAGTTCTGATGTCATGTCAAAGACGTTTGTGTACTGTGTTGCTGCAGATACTGGAGTTAGCATGCTTAGCAGCTAGCCGTGGCACATCATCCTGTGTTGAGCTTATTGCCTCATTTACTAGCTGTAAAACACACTTCATTTAAACTTGACAGAAATGAAAGAAAACTTGCCAAAACTCTATTAGTTTGTCTTTCCACTGTTCCAAGAAGCACCAGCTTGAGTTTTGCTTAGTTGTCCTCAGAGTCAGAGTCAATGTTAGAGTAAATCACTTTGGTATTGTAATAACTG